>JAHSPW020000002.1:31484806-31919806 GCA_019985065.2 Arctostaphylos glauca
TTCGAGCTAATATCTTACGATATCACGCGCCTATCAAAAAGTGACATCGAAACTAAATAATAAAATTTTGTGGGAACCTTTTTAATATCAGTTTTGATTAAAACTGACATTGAAACAATGTAATTTTTTTATAATGTTAGTTTTATTAAAAGTGACATTAAAAAGATTCCTATGAGATGTCAGTTTTTGTAAAATTGTCATTGAAAAAATAAGAACAAGTATGAATGTCAGTTTATAAAAAAAAAAATGTCATCGCTACTACAATAGTTCTTAAATAAAATGTCAATTTTTTGTAAATCTTTCATTGAAAAAAATAGAATAAGTATTTATGTCAGTTTAGAAAAATAATTATCATATAATCTCCCTTCATAATGTCAATTTCAATTAAAGCTAACATTAAAATAAAGAACTCGCGTAAGTTATTGAACCCATATATTAGATATAGTAAATATCTCATGAATATTATGTTTGATGTAGTGGTCAAAGAGTATGCTCGTAAGGTATTGGTTGGATTGAAGGTCAAAGGTTCGAAACTTGAGAAGAAAAGATAATGGTGTTTTGGGCATATTGAGATAATAATGTTATTTTTAATGAGACTTTGTAATTGTCATATTTATAGTTAACGATGACACTTATAATCTATCATCATATACTTTTTAATGACACTTATAAAGTGTCATCTATATAAATATCATTGACAGTTGCAAACTATCCTAAAAAATGAAAAAATTTTAATCGCAAAACTGTCATCTTTCATGTTTGATGACAATTTTTAACTGTCATCTTCAATGATTATTGTAGTAGTGATAGCATACTCCTGCCAAGCTCATTAACAACTTAATCATTTAATTTTGGAAAAAATTAAAATAATTTTTATTTAAATTTTATCTCCTTCAGTAAGTATTTTTTGTGTACAGTGAATTTGTTTTCGTTTTCTATTAAAAAATTTAGGCCTAATGGATCGAAATTAAAAAAGAAGAAGATGATATTATTTCATTTGATTTTTTTAATCTTTATTTTTTTCGATCATAATTTTATATTTTTTATCTCTTTCATCCACTACAACAAATTGCAGTAACAGCGACCAGAATAGCGACAGACCAAAAAACGCATTGCCATTGAATAAGTATTGGCGACACACTTTGAAAAACTCATCGGCAATCCTTGTCACTAATCATTAGCCCGAATAGACTAGTGGGATAATTTTTGGCGACTAAGTTTACTATACGTTCGGCGACGAGAAATGTTGTCACCGAAAAGTATTTACATTCGGCGACGTGATTTGCATCGCCGAAAAATATTTTATTTTGGCGACAAAACTTTCAGCGATAAGACATGTTGTTGCCAAAAAGTCTTTACATTTGGCAACGTAATTTTGCATCGCCAAAAATTATACTTTCAGCGATGTAAAATGTTGTCGCTAAAAAGACTTTACATCTGGTGACGCAAATTACATCGCCGAAGCATGATTTATTTTGGCACAATTTTTTTAGCGCCAAAAAAAATTTATTCTTGGTTCAGCACATCACTCAAAAAACTCTTAAGGACTATTTTTTAGCACCAAAAAATTCTTGGTTCATCACATTAATTTTAATCACCTAATTCAATAAGTCAAAACCGATTTGGGGCAATTTTATGGAGGAGTTCAAGGTTCGATTATTCACCTGGATTCTGGACCATCTGAAGATCAAACCGTTTGCCGTTGCTGATATTGTGTATAATCTGAAAGGCTTCATTCACGGTGGTCTGATTCGGGCGAAAATGGTGGATCTCCAGTGCGCGTGAGGGTTTCATCTCCAGATTGATGGCTCTAGGGTTTGTGTTTTTAGGGTTTCGGTGAGGTGTATTTGGGGAGTTTTGTTCGGGTCTGTTTATGTTTGTGCGGTGGTTGGGTCCTCACCAACCCCAGCTTTAGCATTGATGTATTTCTTTTCCCATTAATTTAATTTCTCTTTATCCTTCAAAAAAAAAAAATTTTAATCACCTAATAATTTTTCCTCCCATTTTTTTCCACTATACTCAGCCGGCAAAACTTTTCTACCCCAAAAATCATTGGAGCTTATTCTTTGCCCAAAAACCCCACTAATTGATTTTGCCTCCGCCAAAGTTAACCCAAGAATTCTTGGTTCATCACATTAATTTTAATCACCAAAAAAATTTCCCTCCCATTTTTTCCTACCATACTCAAGGCCAAAACTTTTTCTTGCCTATTGTACCTTGCCCAAAAACCCCACTAATTGTTTTTTTCCCTGCCAAAACTTTCTACACCCTGTTCATTGCACCAAAACCCAACCTAGATGCGGCGTGGAGAACGCAAAGAGAGAGAAGAAGCTACCGAGAAGCAGCCAGACACGGCGGTGGAGCAGCAGGGAGTGGTACATTCGACATCTCTCGTCTCCCACGCATAGAGATCGGACTGGTACGCACCATCTTCCATTAAATAATTGCGATCAATTCGTTTTCTGATGGGTTAGGGTTTTTCGGACAAGTTTGTTTATCCTGTTTTTGTGTGACATAAGGCACGAAGCTTTGAGGTTCATGGGATGAACTTTTTTTCAAAAAATTTGTAGTTTGTTATTGTAAGCATTTTATTGAGAGTTGTTCTTCGATTGACTACTGACTTAATTATCAGAGTGTCTTTCCATCATCTAAAAATAAAGGGTCCTTTAACGGTTATTTGTCACACAAGCATTAGGTTTTAGGTGAGTTAACAAGGACATGATGCAATGTGGGTCAAATGGAGTCAATTGATCCCACTCAATTTCTCACATCTATAATATTGTTAGAGGTTTGAAAATTAATTAGTCAATCTGACCCCATTAAAATTATCATATTACCTCAAACAATTTACCTAAGGTAATAGAAAATGCCCAAAGCTTTCTTGTAAGGTATAAAAGTTGCCAAATTTTTTTTGCCTAATGTATAAAAATGTACCAAGCATTTTATCAAAATAAAAAATAAATATTTTTACTCTGCAGATTATGCCAAAAATTGTATCGCATATCAACAAAAATTAACTGATCGATAAATAATACTTTATGTGTCTATAATTAAAAAAATAACTAATTTTTTTTTTAAATAGCAAATTCAGCATTAGTTAATTTAAGTAAGATTTCATTTCATCTGTTAACAAATAAAAGATTGATGTGTGATTTTAGTAAAAATTTTGAACCCATATGTCAAGATTTCTACATCTGCACTTGGAGTGAGAGTGCTATGTGTTTGGCCACAGTTCAATTTTTACCTTTTCCTTGTTGGTACAAATAGAGGTTATATTTTTTGGTATCATTTCTTAAAATGGTGCTCCACTAGTAATTAATTTCGACCCTTTATTTGACCTAAATAAGTTTTATTGTAATTTTGTTCAAGGGTTCAAATCGCTTGTTTGATAAGTTTTATAATATCTACACCATTCAAGAAAAAAATTAGATCGATGGAACAATATCGGTATCAATTCAAACGAATAGTATTAATTTGGTTGTAAGAGCAACTACAATTGAGGTCTAACTCTAACTCTAACAGAATACTGCTTTACGAAATAAATATGATCCGATCAACCAAGTCTTTATGAGTTTCGACCAACCTGATTTTTTAGATGAATGATTAATACAACTTAATGAAAAAAAGAAAACGGTACTCTGATTCTCGAACAATATTACAGTGAGTCTTATTCTGCATCACATGAATAATCACATGAGATTATCAAGGTGGACAATAATACAGCAACACCCAACTGGTGGGTTACATTATGGAAGGATTACAATAGAAAGTAAAATATCCTCTCCTTTATTTTATTAGTTCAATCCAACAGATATTTTTGAGGACCAAACTTTCACAAAAAAAAAAAAAAAATTACATGGAGAAGAAAGTCCCTGTGTGTGGAGTTACACAGCCGGCAGAAAAGGTTCAGTAAGGTGGCATATCCCAAGCGAGCCAAGTACAGATATATTAGCACTAGCTATAACAGAGAAGTACAAAGGAGCTGAAACGTCGACGCTTGCATAGACAGCGCATTTCGAATCTAGGAGAATATTGAGAATATTGAGAAGACCGTTTATATTGGTAAGATCCAACAAAAAGGCTCCTGTTAGGTCAGTCACACCTCGGACCAGTACCGTTACTCCTCCATCACATGATAAGTATATGTTGGCTCTGGCAACGCTTACCGTGGGATTGATAGAGAAGTACAAGATGCCGTCTACTTTCAACTCGGTGATGCCAAGTATGCCGCCGCCCAATAGATCAGCTTGGGCTACAGAGGCAGTGGCGACGAAGAGGAGGAGGAGGGGGAGGAAGATGGAAGGATATCCTGAAGCCATTTTGTTGTTTTGTTTTTAGTAATGGGATGTGTTTGCTCTCTAAGAATGCATGGGAAACCCCTATTTATAGACTGGGTTGTACACATGGGGTGGAATCAGAATTTAATGTTTTGAGTGGACCGAATTCTTTTTTGCTGAAATACAAAGGGGGTTAGATATAATTTGGGAGGGTCCAAATGTAATTATTTTTGAAAAATTCAAAATTTATTCTTAAATCCTAATTTTTTCAAAAGTTCTTCAGGCAACTTGCTCATATGATCGGTAAGTGTCATTCGGAGAGGAGCAACCAAACTCAATAGTGCCCTTTGTTATAATTTTCCATCTTCCTTGATGTACTCAGTAATGACCAGAAATCAGATAATTTTAAAGTACAAGACAGTGAATTGGGCTTTGGTGGAGAGGGAACTTAAATTCTGTTGGTTCAAGGAGTCTATGCATAGGTTGTAGATGACCATCACTCAGTCTCTTCGGTGCTTTACAATATTAGTGGCAATATTGCCCAGTGTGGAGATCTTTTCTGATAGTGTCTCTCTGTTCTTCTTTTTTACTCTTTAGAAGGTGAGGGCTGTTTGGACATTTTTTGTGTTGCCTGTTTCGTTTCTGCTTTTGTTGGGTTCTTTGTGTTAGGCCTCCCTGAGGAGATTTGTCCAGTTTGCATCTTACCAACTAAACCTTGTGCCCCTTTGTTCTTTTCTTCAATATAATTGTTTGCCTTTCAAAAAAAAAAAAAAGTGTCTGATCAACAAGAACTCTTTGAAGGCTTGGTATTCTAAACTACGGATCATTTTTTCCCCCTTTCCTTTGTCAATTCTTATAAGAATAACCTTAAGGTTGCTATATGGTAATTTCAAGAATAACTCTAAGGTCTTGTTTGGTACGCGGATTAGACACGCGGGATTGGATTATTTGTGCCTGATCCCGCCCAATCTTATGTTTAGTTTCCCAAAACTGAATCAAGACAAATAATCCCGGGATTATTCTAATACCTATATGTGGGGTAGTAATTAATCCTAGAGGGAGGAGTGGGACATATGGGTGTGTTCGGTTGAGTGTTTTTTAAACGATTTTTGAGGAAAAAAAACTCTAAAATGTTTGGTGTAAGTGTTTTCACAAAAAAATTTGGGAGTTAAATTTTTTCGGCATTTTCGAAGTGTTCTCTCTCTCTCTCTCTCTTCTTTTATAGGAAAATGAATATTATTTGGAAAAAAATAACAATGTTTGAAAAAAAAATTTCCAAACATAGTTCCAAATTTTGTTTTAGGAAAAACTCAACCAAACACACTCTAAATCTTGTTTGTACCAACCATTGTTTCACTGCCCCCGACTATCAGCACCACCTCGCCGTTAGATCCTCCGACCACTGCCGCCACCCCCTCCGACGACCACCACCACCACCACCAATGCCACCACCTCCAACCACTGCCACTGCCGCCTCCGACAACCACGATGCCATCGCCTTCGACCAACAACACCACCACACCATGGCCACTACCTTCAACGACCTCCACCACCACCTCCACTACCTTCAACCAGCACCACCACCAACACTAACACCAACCACTACCATCGCCACCGTCACCATCGTCGCCATTGCCACCACCTCCGACCACCACCACTTACCACACTAGTGCCACATACGTATATCCACACAATTCCAACAAAATATCTCCATTCAAAATCTTATACATTCGCGTGGAATATCCTGAAACTAATCCAGTTCAAATCAAGCATGAGATTAGGTTTGACTGGCATTAAAATAGTACCAAAATAAATAATCTCAGGACTTTGAGTGCCAAGACTATTAATCCCACTAATTTTAATCCATGAATCAAACAAAGCCTAAGATTGCTATATGGTAATTTCAACCATGGCTGTCATGAATGCCATGACATCTCAGGAATATGTCGAGTCAAATCGAAATGAAGATAGAAAGTTTGATCCCTCTGAACTTCTAGTGTTTCCAGGAATTTAGAACCGCCATGTCCCGGATTAAATGAAAGGTATTTCTTATGTCAGCATATTACTCTCTTAAAGCTATAATGATAAAATTCCAACGCAATAATGCAATATAAAGAATGCATGTAGTTTTTATAATAATTGCAACCTGAGATAACATCTTCACAATTACATCAATCGGTTCACGTACTTATTCATTCTCAACTTTAAACAAAATTGATATAAAACACCAAAAGCTTAAAAATGTGAGAGTTTGAGATTAAGAATATTTTTTATGGGCATTTATTCCATTTTGCATGTCATTTGCGCATGTCCCGACAACCTTCATGCACTTCTTCAAGCTTAAATGAAGACACATAAGACTTTGTTCGCACGGCCTAAATTATTGGGTATTATCGACATTTTCTTTAAAACTATTTTCATGAATTTTGTTAAATTTGTATCAAATATTTTTTATTTATCATTCGTTTTAACAATAGACACTTAAAAAACAAAAACAACTGACCAAAATACTCAATCAATCAACTAAAGACAAACGAAGTTATAAAAAAAAAAAGAATCGTCTTTAGTGTATTCAGAACATCTTATTTGTACTTCTCAAATTTCAATCCATACTTTTTTTTTTTTTATACTTTTTCATATTCCTCGTCGAGAGGAATATATAATTCAATAAAATTAACAAAAATATAAATAAATAATCGTTAAGCATCGAATAATACCAATTGTATTTAACAAAGTTAATTTAGAGCCTACTTTCATACAAATTATTAATTTTTTTACTAATGCAATTTGAGTAGGTATTTAGTGGTATCCGAGTAACTTAAATTTGACATAAATGATAAAAAATGTGATTAAGAAATGAATTGTTTGAATCATAGAAAAATATATATTGATAGATTTTATTGAAAGACCACAATTAATAGAGTAAATTAAACAGAAAACAAATCTCTATTATAAATTTTACCATTAATTTTTTCTCGTTCTCCACACTTTCATATATGTAGACAATGTGAATACATAAGTGTAATACCGTTAAACAAAGTGATAATCCCGAAACTGAATTCTGGATCCGCTCCTAGCGCAAATTACTTGTCTAACCCACTTGGAGAACATGTTGCTCAAAATGAAATATCAGTACAATTACGTACGCGTTATTTTAGCTAGCAATAACTCCTGTGAATTTTCAAGTGCTTGGGATTGGTTTTAGATGCACGTGACATGTCTCCAATCCCAACCCGATCTAGTCATGGGCTCCTATCCACTTTCTCACAGCTCCTCCACCTTTGAAAACCTATGTGCTACTTCGGGCACAAACCCATAAACCAACTTGTAACATTTCCAACATATTTTTATGACCGATGTATCCAATCGGCTTGGAAGCAATTGGAGTAAAGTTTCGAGTAGTCTCAACCTAAATTATCGACTAGTTTTTTGAGTCCTGATTCTGAGTAGATTTAAATGACCAGACAAATCTTAGTGATCATCTAATCAAATTCAGAATCACTATATGGATTAGATCAAAATTCTCTCTTCCGGTGTATATTGTTTAGGATTTTGGACGGGATTAGGAATTTCAAAATCTATTGCTGTGGTCAAAACATAAATCATTGGGGTTTGACTCTGTTTAGGGTTATTGCAGCTGTAATTTTTAGTTTCAGTTGGGTGTGAATATATGGGTTGTGCGAATGTTGTTCTAAGAGAGTAAAAGGTGTTTAGGGTCGATCTCATGACGATTTACCCTAACACACTTACAATATATAAAGACTGAAAATTAACAAGTTAATTAAAAATCACAAATACCCTAACAATATTATAATAACTCTTAACACTAAATTCACATACAAATTAAACTATTTTTTAAATCTGCATAGGTCACATAAAAATCAACTTAAAATCAAATAATTTTCTAAATCTACAGTTAAATTTTTAGCAGAAATGAACTGTAGGGAAAAAGAAAAACTAGACACAAAAAAAAAATTAAAAAATTAAAAAACATAATAAAGTAAATAAATAAACTATCGTTGACAATCGAGTGGTGAAAGCCCATTACAACATATATCATATTGTTCCCAAAAAACTATACAGTTGAATGGAGAATGGTGAGTTATGATTGTGTTCATAAATTCTATTTGAATTGGTCAAGTTCATCTTGATTATCTTATGAAAATATAATATCAACACTAAAGATTGATGATTATAAGCTGGATGAAGTTGAACTACATTTCTTTTTTTGAACTTCTAAGATCATATGCTGAAATCGGAAAATCAAATACTCCATTAGAACCACCGATTTGGTCCAATTTATTACTCAAATCTGTTTGGCTCGGTTCTATTTGGTTTTTTAAAAACAAATCGATTTGGGTTTAGTTTTTTAGCCCTACAAATTAGACTGGACTGAACAGACCGAATAAGAAAAATCAATTTTTAAATTTTTTTATAATAAGTATCTTTTGAATTATGTATTTTTTTCATAATATGTATTTTTAAATATTTAATTTTATAATCTTTGTTTTTAGATTTTCAATAATTTGTGTTATTTTATAGTCGGTTTGACCTGTTGGTATTAAAATATTTATTTGTGAATCAAAATATTATATTATTTTTAACATTTGGCCTAATTTAACCAAATCAAAAATCGAACTATACCAAAATCGAAAAAATAAAACCGAAATAGTTCTGTTCATTTTCAGTTTAAAAAATTATAAATCAAAATTTGAGGTTCTGTCTGAGTTTTTCTTCCCGTCAAAACCAAACCGGACCGGCTACAACCCGGGGGGGGTTGCAAAGGATGAAGAATTGAGGGGCGAAATAGGTTCGATATATGGTTTTATTTTAGTGGCAATGTTGCAATAACAGTCCGAATTTTTTTTAAACCTGGATAATAGACCGCATATAAAGATTATAATAGTCACGTATTATTAATCCGGGACCAGAAAACAAGAACCAAATGGAAAAAAAAAAAAAAAAAGGTTTAAGTGCCCTTAATTATTAGTTCAATTTCAAGCATCTAATTCTCAAATTAAAGGAGGCCTAAAGGGGGATAAGTATGAATCTCTTTGGTATTGAGAAGTCCACGTCCAAACAAGGAGCAGAAATCCTTAGATGTCTAATGATAAGATACGATTTTACACTTAAATTAATCCACAAAAATGTTTAGCAAAAAAAATTAATCAGGGTCAATTTTTCGTTTACTCTTGAACAAACCAAAATTGTTAGAAAATAATTTTTCCGACATGTTGCATATATGTTACAAATTGTTTATGGGTTTGTTCCCCAAGAAGCACATAGGTTTTCAAAGGTGGAGGACCTGTGATAAAGTGGACAAGGGCCATCACTAGATCGGGTTGGGATTGGAGACTTGAGAGCTCGTGTACCCATGTCACCTGCATTTAATGTACGGAATTGTACTTAGATTTCGTTTTGAGCAACAAGTTCTCCAAGTGGACGAGACAAGTAATTAATTTGCGCTAGGAGTGAGCCAGAAGTTAATGGTATTCCACTTGTAAGAGTGTTACATACACATTATTTTAACATATTATTTTTATACATCATTTAAAATTATGTCGTTTTGTATTGAGTAAGACCCAAATATATTTTGAGCTATATGGATCAAAAACAAATATGAGTTTTTTCAATACAAAACGACATAATTTTGAGTAATATATAAAAATAATGTGCAAAAATAATGTGTCTCTAGCATTTTTTATTCCACTTGTTTATTCACGTTGTCTACATAAAGATGTGGAGAAAGAGAAATTATTAATAATAAACTTTATGATAGAGAGTTATTCTGAGTTTTACTCTATCAATCATGTGATCTTTCAATGAAATCTACAAATAAATTATTTTCTATGATGCAAACAATTAATTTCTTAATCACATTTTTTATCATTTATGTCAAAAGAATCTAATTTTGACGTCAGAATTTCGACCTTAAGCTCAAAGCGGTCATGCGCCTCATTCTCGTACTTTGACTCGCCAATCTGGGTATTTAAGTTACTCGGATACCACTTATGTATTCACCTTGTCTACGTAAAAGTGCGAAGAAAGTGGAAAAATTATAATAGAGATATGTTCTGAGTTTTACTCTATCAATTGTTGTCTTTCAATAATATCTATCCAAGTTAAGTTACTCTGGTACCACTAAATACCTAGTCGAATTGCATTAGCATAATATTATTAATTTGTTTGAAAGCGGGATGCATGGGCCGGTGAGGAGGTGCTAGTCCCATCCTCTCTCTATATCTCGCAGCTCGTGATCTAGTAAATTAAAGATTTGACAACAAATTTAGGCTCCACTTCACATAAATGCAGCTCGTGATCTGGTCTCGCCACGTCCTCTGTGGCCAAAATCATCTTCATAGGCGGTCATGAGGTGGAACAAATGATCAAGTAGCTGCATACTCTGATGAGTCTTTGGAAACCCAATTGGTATAAGCCTTGCTGAAATAAGTTTTTTTTTTTTTTCTAAATAGGCATCTTTTTGTACTACATATTTTTTTTTTTGTAATATGTATTTTTTGTATTATCTGCTTTTTATAATTTAAATTTTTTATAATATGTGTTATTTTATATTGAATTTGGGCAGTTGGTTTTAAAACGTTATTGTAAATAAAAAATTAATAATAATTTTTTTTCATTTGGCTTAATTTAACCAAATCAAAAATCGTACCAAACCAAACCAAAAAAGTTCGGTTTAGTTTTGGTTAAAAAAATTATAAATTGAAATTTTCGGTTCAGTTTGAGTTTTTCCTCAAATTGGAATCAAATCAAACCGGTTACACCCTTAAGAGAGAGAGAGAGAGAGAATGAAGAATTGAGCAAAAGAAATAGATCTGATCTAAAGATTTTATTTTAGTTGCAATTTTGTAGTATTTAAAGGTTCGCATTTTTTTATCCTAGATATTTTGACTCCCCACCCGCCCGCCCCCATACAAGGATTATACTAATCCCGTATTATTAAATTTGGATTACAACATAGGAACCAAACGGAAAAAAATTTATATTAGGCGCCCTAATTAGTTCAATTCCAAACGTCTAATCCCTGAATCGAAGGAGGCCTTAGTGGATGAATATGAATCCTTTCAAATAAGATGAATATGAATGCACGTACATCTGACAATTTTGAACAGATCTGTGTTAATCCTAGACTTGTTATAAAATATGTATATTCTTATACATACACATGTAGATTAAATATTGTGGAGGTCCATGATCAGCACAACACATAGTGGAACCGAGTTAGAACATTCATAGCCGGGCCGAGTCAATTCAATTAATCCTTAAGCAAACGTGGCCGAATCCGTTCAAGTTCCCTCTGGATCGAGCTCCAACATGACCCACAGCTTATGACCATGATGTCGGTAGCTTGATGGGCCGAGCTAGCCCATATCTCAACATGGTACATGACCGAGCCCAGACCAGGTCTCATGACATGTAATGTCCCTTAGTGCGGGAGACATTATATGGGGCCGAGTCGGATGGGATACCTCTATGCCAAGCCGAGCTCACTTATTTTCGAAGATGAAATCTCCACCTGGCATTCATTTAGATCAGCACGTAAAGCACGAGCTGTCAGTTCGAGAAGTGAAATCATAACAGAATTTAATTATGGATCGTTATTATCATGAATGTGTTTCTCACATGTCATTCTAAGCTTTACTCCAAGAAGCACATTAATTTTCAAAGGTGGACATGTGATAGTGTGGATAGGAACCGTCACTAGATCCGGTTGGGATTGGAGACTTGAGCTCGTGTACCCATGTCACCTGCATCTAAATTCACACCATTTATTGGTAGATAAATTAACATGTACGTAATTGTACTTAGATTTCATTTTGAGACAAGTAGTTTCCGCTAGGAGCGGATCCAGAATTTAATTTTTGGGTTGTCACTTTGTTTAATGGTATTACACTTTTATATTCACGTGTCTACTTGAAAGTGCAGAGAAAGAGGAAAAATTAATGATAAAATTTATAATAGAGATTTGTTCTAAGTTATACTCTATCAATCATATGGTCTTTTAATAAAATCAATCAATATTTTTTTTTCTGTGATTCAAACAAATAATTTCTCAAATCACATTTTTTATCATTTATGTCAAAAGTTAAGTTATCCGGATACCACTAAATACATACTCGAATTGCATCGGCATAAATTAATAATTTGTTAGAAAGTGGCCGACGGGTGAGGGGTACGTGTCAGTCCCAAACCCTCTATCTCTTGCAGCTCATTATCTAGTAAATTAAATATTTGTCAACAGATTTAGGCTCTATTTGACCTAAATTAACTTTGTTATAAATACAATTGGTTTAATTATTCGACGTTTAAGGATTATTTATTTATATATATTTTGATTTTATTAAATTATTTATTCCTCGTGAAAAAGTGTAAAAAGTAGGAATTGAATTATTTATTTATTTATTTGTTTGTTGCTGATTGATTGAGGCTTTTGGTGATTTTCTCGTTTTTAAAATTTCAGTTATTAAAATGAATGATAAATCAAAAATATTTTATACAAATCTTGCAAAATTCATAAAAATAGTTTAAAACATCATGATGATAATACCCAATGCACTACGAGAAAACTCACCAGTACTGATCAAATATTTGGTCGGAGAATAGGATGCTATTGCCGACAATGCATTTGGTCGGCTAATGAAAACCATTACTGACCAACTTATTTGGTCGGCAAATGAATGGTCGGCAAACGAATGGATGAAACAATTGCCGACCAACTCATGTGGTCGCTGAAAATCACATTTTCTATGAAACCACAAATTACAAATCTAATAAACCAAAATATCAAATAAACTGCACCACTTCAAAAATTAGATGACCAGTCCCATGCAGCAGACACCACATGCATGGTATGAGTATTTTGACTCCAAAATCAACATGGACATAATCAAAACCATTTGTGTACTGATTCAGACATTTTAAGGGAAACACTGATACTGTAGGCTTCTTCTCTGTAACTTGAAGTCACAAAGTTTCCTGGAGTCAAGTCTTACATTGTGTCCAATATTTCATCATTAGCAGCAAATCAACTAATTAGAAGAGAAACAATATATAGCATTTCTGATATATTGACTTCTGAAATGTGTAAGGAGGAGAAATTGTCTTGTGTTCTTTGTCTTTTCTTTTTCCCCTCCCCTTCTCGTATTTTGACTTATCATTTTTCTTTTATTTTCTATATGTATGTACGCGTATATGTATTAAATATATTCTCTACATACGCATAAGTATACTAAAAATACACAAAAAAGAAAGGTAAAAAGACTAAAGAGGGGTATTTCTTTTACCAACCAAAACTAATAGTTTGTTTTGAAAATAAACACAGGAAGAATTATAATTAGTTTGTAAAGTAGAAAAAGTCATTATATTTATCGAAACCTCAAGGAGGTCCCTGCATATGTCAATAACCTCAAAAGAGATTAGAAAATTACTCTGTACTTTTAAGCGATTTTTGAAGGCACCTTCTCAATCGCAAAAGTAAATTACTATCATGAACAGTGAGATGTTAAAATTTTGATTGAATTACGAGAAAAGTGAGTTTTATGAATGTTTATATAATTTTTTGTTTTGCCTAAAAAATACCCTAAAAATGCCTATAAGGATATTTTAAAGATGCCCATGATTTTTTTGACAGTCGAGATATCCAGCTAGTTTTAAAATTACTCACAACCTATTACTGACTAATTTTCAAAAGACCAAACACGCCATCCACTTACAAAGACCCTGTTTCTAAAGATGCCTAAGATAATTCCATTAGGGCCCGATTGGATGTCGTTTTAGTTTTTGGTGTGTTAAATAAGAAGGGTGTGTTAAATAGTTGGGTGTGTTAAATAAGATGGGATGGCCCACATTGATGTGATTTTTAAGAAGGGTGTGTTAAATAACCTAGTGATTGGATGATGTATTAAAATGAGTATTTTAAATAGCCCAATGATTGGATGAAGGGTTATATTGGATGTGTTAGGTAGGGAAAAGGTGTGTTAAACTGTTAAAAGACTTTGTTGTCCTTACTAATGTATTTTTTTATTATTTGGAATAAAGTATAGAAATTGATGAAAAAAAATAATTTGTTTGTGAAATTAAGACAAAAAATAATTATAATTAGTACCCTTAATTAATTTCAAACAGAGCCAAATTAATTTTTAATTTTTTACTAAATATTTTTCTTCAATTATAAATATTGGATGTGTTGCTCTTAATTTTTCTAGAGAACTATTTCAGAACTGAGGTTGACTTACCAAAAATGTATATCACCGAAACCAATTTATGATGCTCTGAACTAAAATGTATATCACCGAAACATGTTATGGAAATAAACAAGAACTGAGGTTGACTTACCAAAAACCAATTTAACAACTACAGAACTATTTCATTAAAAAAAAACTGATGATGCTCTGTGTGTGTATATACAGGTGGGTGTTGGAATCAAGTAGGTGTTGGATGATTTTTTCCTTTTACCGCACATCTCTCTCTCTCTCTCTCTCTCCCCTCTCTCTCTCTCTTCTTCTGTGTGTGTATATGCAGAGTATGGGTCCGGAAGATGCTCTGTGTGTGTATATACAGATCTTCTTCTTTTTTGCTTCTTTTTTCATAGTTACTAACAAATTTTCAGAACAGGAGCTGAGATTTCCGAAGAAGAGGAGATGAGATTTCCGTAGTACCAAAAAAAAAAAAAGAAGAGGAGCTGAGATTTCATAACTGGAGATTTTCAGATCTGGTGAGAGAGAGAGAGAGAGAGGCGCTCGACCAAACTTCTGGAGAAAGACAGGATATGTGGGTTGAAAGGGTTAAAGAAGGATAGTTTTGTAATTTTTGCCCCCCTCTCTATTTAGCCTTTGGGGGGGGGGGGGGGGGGGGGGGTGTAAGGCAAAATAGCAGCTATTTTAAGTGTTATTTAACACATTTGTTAGTTAACACCATCCCAATTTTTTTGCCAATCAGTGGCTTGTATGTGGGCCCAGCTTTATGTAAATCAGTTCTTACTTAACACAGTGGCTAACCCTCCATCCAATCAGGCTCTTAGCACATTAAGCTAGTTAAACACAAAGTGCTTGTGACCATTGAAGATTGCTCTTCACATTAATTATAAACAACATATCAGGGTTTTCCTAGCATTTTTAAAACGCCGGCAAAAGCCATGTAAACGCCAGCAAAACTTTTCCCGGCGTTTGGGTAAACGTTGGCGATGCTGCTGTCAGAAATAGTAAATGGTGTTTCAAAAATGCCAGGAATACTTACCAGCGTTTTTCCCGACGTTTAATAAATGCCGTAAATTATTTCCAATCCAAGCACCAGAAACCCCTTTCCCGGGTTTTTGTAAAACGTCGGGAATATTCCCGACATTTTCTTAAACACCTAGAGACGGTGTCCATAGTGGTCTGGATTTTTTCAAACGCCGATAATGTAATAATAAACACATGGAATATTATTTTACTCAAATTTAACTAGTGTTATTTTTTCAATTTCTCTGATGTTTAACCAACAATTTATATCCAAATACAAAATCTATGAAATAAAAACATCTCAAATTCATTCTCCACAATTTCTCAATTTGCCAAATCTCTCCAATAGAGTACTGTGTATGTGTGTGTGAGGGAGAGACAGAAACAGAAGGAGAGGGGATGACATAGCAGTGTGGCAACATATAAGCTGCTCACCAACAGAATAGAGAGAGTGTGGTAACATATAAGCTAGTCTATCATTAGATACCAACAGAAACCAGTTATAAACCAATCTACGCTTACTTTTGGAAAATGAATTTACCTCACCAATATAGACAGGGAAGGAAAAGAAAAACACCTATAAATAAGTCCCTCCCCCATGCATATTACCCAAAAACATAACCAAAACCACATCCCATGGCCTATCCTTCTACTATCTTCCTCGCCATCATCCTGGTTGCCACCGCCACCATAGCGCACGGTGTCATTATCGATGGCCACGATGTGGCCTAGATCAACGTGACAAGCCGCGTGCTCTGTTCAATCTCCAGAAACCCATCCCGCACGGGCTTATCAGGAATTAGGGTTTTTGTGTTGTGCAACGAAGGCCAGA
Source organism: Arctostaphylos glauca (assembly GCA_019985065.2). NCBI lineage: Eukaryota > Viridiplantae > Streptophyta > Magnoliopsida > Ericales > Ericaceae > Arctostaphylos > Arctostaphylos glauca. The sequence goes on from JAHSPW020000002.1 coordinate 31,501,153, forward strand.
CCGCAGACGGCACTGTCTTCGATAGATCGTATGCTTCACTATCGTGAGGCTCCCCGTGGCCACGTGCACCGTTTTACCGCCGACCGGATCCATACGGTCGTTGGTTACTATTGCGAGTTTCGCATCAACTGTGATTGGTGTGGTGGCTGACTTGGTTTTCGGAACACTTTTGTACTCTCCTTTTTGATGCTTACTTATGGGGTGTGGTAGTTCATGAAGTTGAACTTCTCCATCGTGCGATTGTTATGTTAGTGAAGCATCTCCATAATAATAAAATTGTTCATCACATGATCCAAATGCAGATGAAATGAACTTGTGATATGTTGTGAAATAAGGAGAAGGGAGTTGTGAAATTATTATTTTGTTCAATAATTTATCCTCGTTGAAGGGGAGGAGAATTATCTGTTTACACAATGTTATTAAAAACAAAGTTTGTTTCAGTGCTGACCAATATGTCTTTCTGGCTTGCATGCAACATCAGCAACTTTGGCTAATGGTAATATTGTTTGGTGTGGCTCTTATTTTTCAGTTCTCTTTTGTTATTTTTTAGTTAATTTTACTGGTTTTTTAAACGAAAAAAGAAATTTTCATATATCATAAAAATAAAATATAAAATAATTCTTTTTTGCTCACCAAAGAAAAAAAATTGTTAGTCTTTGAAGATCAAGTACAAAGCTTAATAGGAATACGAGGATGATGGTCGTCACAACGAATTTCTCCAAACTGTAACTAAGTTGGCACTCGAGAGTCCGACAATCATTACGCCCTTTGAATTTAGAGAAAAGATAAGAGATTAGCAAGGAACCAACCGAAGGTAAAATAACAAAACAAGACATAACCTAGAAATGTGCATACCCATTCATCTGCCAAAGCAAGAAAATGGAACTTCAAATGAGTAACGGTAGGAATATAGATATTTCAAATACATTCGGACACAGATGTATTCGAAATCCTCGGATGAACATAGAGCCCTCGATAATTTGTAGACTTCACGTACATCTAACGATTCAAACACATCTGTGTCCAAGTATATTTGGAATGTACATACGTGTTCCTAGACTTTTTCACTCCAAATACTACATAAACAAGTCAGGCCTAAATTGCACAAAAAGAAACTAAAGCCTCAGTAGGTTGAGATTGCAACTTTAATTAGCGAGAAGAAGCATAGTACTGATTGTATGAGCGAGTCGGGTCCTGACTAATTGTTTTTTCTGCCTCCATGTTTTAGGTTCTCTCTTTCTCTCTCAAAAGTGCTCAGTACATTCCCAAATACTTTCTTTGACTTGTGCAGGATCTTAGTTTTTAGTGGATACATAACTCTCTTGTTGTTACGGCTTATGTGATGATTGATGTTTTTATTGTTTGTTGATTGTAAGAACTGTTTTATATAGACACTTCTAATTACTAATTTGTCATCTTGAACGATTTGGTGAAAGAGTTTGATTATGAAAATTTAATTAATACATTTCCAGCTAAATCTACAAGAAGGGTAATATTTAAATTATACATTTTAAATTATTGGCATGATCATTTATTTTGTGGTTATATTTTTATATTTTTTTAATAGTAATGTTTTTATAATAATTTTTTTTTTATGAAAACTTTTTGTTTTATATTTTTGTATGCAAAATTTATAAAAAGACCATAATCAAAGAATCTGCTTCGAGTCCCCAAAATCTTAGGGCGGCACTCATCAGCTTTGACCACTTGACCCTTGGGGTTAAACTTGTTATGACATTGATTGTAATTTTGTAAAGAAATAGGAAACAAATACCTGTTTTACAATGAAAATAAATTTTTTTTCTACATGAAATCAAATAAAACGACAGAACAAAAAAAAAAAAAGAAGCAAAAATAGCTTGTTGGATGTGTACTTTATGAACTGTGCTAAAAACACGTTTGGATGCAGCTTTAGAATTAATGTGTCTGCAACTGTTTGGCGCACGTGAATCTCATATAATGCATGTAAGATCCATATTGATTAGATGATTTCACTACATTTGCATCCGGACATATCCAAAACATTTTCGTGTTATACATTTTCATATGAAACCACTCTTTTTTTGCAAGAGTGCTACATACACATCATTTTAACACATCACTTTTATACACCACTTAAAACTACGTCGTTTTATGTTAAGGAAGATCCAAATATGTTTTCAGCGATATGGGTCAAAAATAAATATGGGTTTTTTTCAACACAAAACTACATAGTTTTGAGTGATGTGTGAAAACGATGTGCAAAAGTGGTGTGTCTCTAGCATTTTTGCTTTTTTTGTCCGTTAGCCATCTGTTACTAGTGTATTTGTCCAAGGGATCAATTCATCCCGAATTCAAAATCAATTGTTATGATTCACTTGTATTCGTGGTCCCACAAATAAAAGTGAATCATGACCATTGATTTCAAATTCGAAGAGAGTTTCTTGTTTTTAACTGTGAGACCGTAGACTTCCCTCAACGAGATAAAATAAGACAAGAAGTTAATAAAGGTTCTACGAAAAACATCATAGCCACGCGAGGACTACAAAACCACTCGAATTCGAAAAGGGTACCAAAACGCCTAACAGCAGTTGGTAAGAAACCCCGAGTCATGGTTCGGATCGTGCCGATGAGATTTCTATAGTTTCTATCGAGGGGCATCACGGATTCACGGGAGTGCAGTACCTTGGGGCACTACAGAACACTACTAGAAAAAAGACTTTTTGAGTCAACTTTTTTGCGACTGCCCAGTTTCCCGTCGCAAAAAGTATATTTTTTGTGACGGCTAAATAAGCAGTCGCAAAAGTGCTACTTTTTGCGTCGGCTACGTTTTCCGTGGCAAAAAGTACTCCTATTTGCGACTGCGTCATTTTCCCGTCGCAAAAAAGTAGTATTATTTGCGACGGCTAAATAAGCCGTCGCAAAAACGAGTACTTTTTTCCGACGGCTGCGTTTCCCGTCGCAAAAATAAGTTTGTTAAAATATGTTTTTTACATTAAAAATTAATATTATATTTAAAACTGTAATATCTTAAAATTAAAAAAAGGAAGTATTATTTTTTAAATGAAAAAAGTCATATTATTTCTAAAACAAAAAAATTGTATTATTTTTAAAATGAAAAATATTGTATTATTTTAAGATAAAAATAAAATATTTTAGAGCATAATCTTTGAAATTTTTACGCACTGATTTAATGAAATACTTTACCTTTAATTGGTGTGAAGAAAAATAAAATTTATACATAAAAGTAATATATTCTCGGATTAAAAAAAATCTGTTTATTGTTGAAATTTATTTTGGCAATAAAAATGACAATGTAATTAAATAAAAATTAATGAATATGTGATTGAATTTTAATCTTTGTGTTACACATGTATTACGTCATGAGATGAGTTGTCCCTATTGGATTTGTCACTCAAAAGTAATTAATAAATTTGTTAGAATTGCATTAAATTAAATAATATTAATAACAAAAAATTTAATAGTAGTAACAAACATTTATACCCTAAACTCTAGACCTTTTACCCTAGACCCTACACACTATAACCTTTACGTTGGACTGTGGAGTCTAGAATCCAATCTAGACTTCTCGGGTTGATGAATTGAATCCTCTCGAATAGCTTGCAAAACACTCAACACTAAATTAGTGCCGACCGGGGGTTGGATCTCCGGTGGGCACTCCGACGATCAAGTTAGCTCTTTAGGAAGAATAGAAGCAACTTGAAAGTAAGTTCTTAGCGCGAGTGTGCATGTACCTGTAGTAGGAGTGCCGTTGGGGTATTTATAGAGTGAGAATCCAACCGTCTGCCGGTGAGTTCGGCCCAGTATGTAGGTCGTGATTCGAAGACCGCGGGGGCGCTGCCACGTGTCCCACGTCCGTGCGGATCGGAAGGGCGTACTTGCACGTTCCCTTAGAAAGCGGAGAACGTGTATTCATGTTTAGGAACAGAGTCGGAGAGCGTTTTTAGACGTCCTGGCCGAGAAACTGCCAGAGGGCCGGGGATCCCTTGGCCGAGTGATGAATGCCGAGCATAGAGAGACCGGAGATCGGTGCGGAACGTGAAATCACCGTTCGGAAAGGCCGAGCCCAAACTCGTCCGAAAAAGCCGAGCTCATACTCCGGCCGACAGGTCATCCGGCCCAACACCAGGAAACTCAGTGGCAGGTTTGGGTCGTGCCGACCTCCAGAATACGATGCGGATGATTATGGGCCGGGGGCCCACTAACGACTATTTCGGCCTACTACAATACCATAACTCGAAATTCAGAATCCTAATCGATACTCAAAATCCTACACTCGAATCTCAAAACCGCCGACCTCCAGAATACGATGCGGATGATTATGGGCCGGGGGCCCACTAACGACTATTTCGGCCTACTACAATACCATAACTCGAAATTCAGAATCCTAATCGATACTCAAAATCCTACACTCGAATCTCAAAACCCAAAATCCTAACATATAATGCACTACAAGAAAAATATGATATTGTTGATGAAATGCTCGTGACAAACGTAAAATTCGTGCTATAAAATGCATATCAAATGTGTTTTTAATCCATATCAAATGCTATAATCAAATCAATAAATAATTAAACTAGTAACTACTTTTTTTTTCTTTTCTTAATGTGTTTTTTCTTTTATTTATTTAAAAATAATAATAATATAATATTACAAAATATATAAAAAACGTTAAAAGCTATTTAAATTTTAACAAAAATCACCTTGCAAATGCATCGCATGTATTAGCCCTCTAGTTTATTTAAAACTAATAAGTGACGAAAATATTTTCTCACAAATGAAAAGTTTTTGTGTGAAAAAATTTATTTTGTCACCCAATCTATTTTGTCTTTGTGTCAAATTTTTTACTGCTAAAACTACCCTTTATAATAAAATATTTGACCTTTCAAAATCTTTAATCCATATCAACTGCTATGATCAAATAAATAAATAATTAAATTAGTAACTAAATTTTTTACCATTGTTACGTTAGATAATAATTTATAAAATTACTTTACATATATTACATAATAGAACCCTATACGATATGTATATACAATTTAGTTATGTATATATACAAATATATGTAATAATATATAATATATTATAGAATTTCATCCTGAAACCATCCAAATTATTTTTTCCCGCCATTTGTCCATTTCAAGCGAAAGCCCCAAATGTAAAACCCTCCTGCATTCCCTCCCCGCCCATTCTCAACTTCAACAATGTTTCCTCCAATCACTTTTAGGGCTCTGAAAGCGTTCCGATTGCTTTCGGAAACGCAAAACCGAATCAACCCAGTGTTGGGTGCCGTAGACGTGTTGCATCGATTGGCATGGGTTCGACGAGTCTAATGGTAGGGAACCAAATCGCCGTCAATGGGGCCCCTTCGGAAGAGGAAGCTAATCCAGGTAAAAAAAGATATTCATTTTCATAATCCCTTTCTCTCCCCACTTTAACTGATTTCGCTTGTAAACCCTACTGTATATCTCATGATCGCACATATCACTGTTATCATAAACTTCAAGCGATTTTAGTGGATTGGGAAGGGGTCACATGAACCCAATGGGTTTCCGGGAAAAAGCGAAAAAGCACTGTTGCATATATAAACAGATACACATGAACACATTATGAAATTGGGGTTCTGGTGTGTTTAGGTGCTGTTTGGTTAGCATTTAGAAGAGTGCAATTGGTGTTCTGGAGTTCTATTCCAGCAATGTTGTCTAATTAGGCTAAAGGTTGATTTTGGAGTGAATATATGGGAGACTAATTTATGATTTCCTATTGCTTTGTTGTGTTTTCCAACATGTTCCATGTCTTTTTTTGTGTGTGAACAAAATCACCATATCAATGAGGATTTCCGTTTTTAATTTCTCTAAAATTCAATTACAGAGGCATGTGCTCCTTTATGTGCACATTTCATATATGATGATTGATGTACTACTGTAACAGACATAGCAGTCTTTGAGGCCAGAAGTAAGTTCTAGAATTTTCGCAAAGTCTGTGCCATTCGAGATGCTATCTATTTAGATATTGGCTAAATCATCCAACCGAAGGCTACAGGATTTGGTGGTAGTGGCAAGGAACAATTATGGTTAATCACTGCTATTGCATTGGTAAGCCTTCAAAATGATTACAACCCTATTTGAACTCTACAGTTAACTTTTTTCTTTATATTTCTTCTTGTAAACGGTATATATCAAGAGAAATAGTAAAGAAAGAAAATTGAATTAATTAGCTTCTTTTCATTTATCTTATGTATAGTATTTTCTCATATTGTTTTGATGCTTATTAACTTTTTCTATTTTCTTTACAGGTTTTCCATTTTACAGCGGATCAAAACGAGAAACCCCATAAGAATATACAAAAAAAATAGTAAGACGTTGGTTTTGTTGTAATGGAGCCAAAATTGTTTAAGTAAACGAGTTTGTGATACGTGTTGTTTAAGCACTTATTGACTTTACTTATTTGTGTTGTTGATCCCTTATCAACTATAGGTGTTGTATTTTCTCTGGTTTTGGTTGGATAGCAAGTCTCATTATACTGTTGGCTTTCTGCCTAAATTGTTGCTTAAGTTTTAGCAATTCAATGCTGGACTGAACTGCAGTTTCCTGATTTTTCTGTGCCTGAAAAGCATCTGAACAAAAGAAGAAAAGTTTTTGTATTATACTCTTTGGCTCACTTATTTGTCTTTTACTATTCGTGTCATATACAGGAGAAATTTAGAATTGCGGTTTTGGTTTCGCTAGTTGCCCTTGAGGTAAAATTCTTTCGAATTGCAATTTTGGTTTCACAAACTGCCCTTCGATAATACACAGAGATGATACACATAGGTTTAAATTTGTATTGAACTGTACAACAACATCATTCGTCTGGTTTATCGAACTGTTTTATTAGATTGTTTAAGTTTACATTAATTTTTCTACGAATGCTAGGTATGCAAGTCTTGAACATCCTTTGTTTCAATGGTATTTGTTAGATTTTTATTGCTTGATTCCAATATTAATCGATTTCAATCCCTTTTGTCGCTACTGCCCTCTTTTATCTTGATTTAGGCTTGACTTTCTTTTTTTGATATTAAATATGACTATTCGAGTATGTTTTCTGATGAGTTGTGTGTTTGTTTATGATTAAACACTTGGATGACCTTAACTATACTTAATTGTTGTTAACGTTAATTAGGTCCCTCCTCATTGTAACATATTTTTAGTCTTACAGGAAACGTCAATCAACGAAAGCAAGGGTGACCAAGGTGGGGATACTTTAATTGTGGAGGTTGCCACTTGCTTACTCGCGTCAACAATTTGGGGGTAATTTTCATTATTCTTTATTTTTTTGCATTTGCCAAGGGAGAAAGTGGGAAGTTCGTTGCATCTCCCCTTGGAATGTGTGAACTTATTTTGTTGTGGTTCTTAACAAGGGAGCAAGTGTGATGCAACGACTCCCCCCCTTTTGATTATTGAGTATTAGTTATGCGATTGTTGAGTATTGGCAATGAAGAAAGTCATGACTACTATTTTCACTTATTCTTGTTGAATATTTGTCTATTTTTGTAAATTGTGCAAAAAGAATGGTGGAAATCAAGTGTGTCTACATGTAAAGGTGTAGGATTAGGTAGTTCAATGTTGTATTCGGTTTGTCTGTACGTCAACTCTTGTTTATTATTTGATATGTTGCATTAATCGCTGTTTTTTTCTCTTTCTCCTTCTTCGTGAGTAGAAAGATGGACATAAGATTGGAAATCTTTCACTATATTCTTAATTGGTAATTTCTTTGTCAAAATATTTTTTGTTTTTTAGCTATAGGTTTTAACTACAGATTCAACTTTTAGTTCTAGTTTCTAGATTTGAACCAACAACATGCCCCTTACTAACATATTCGACAACAAAAAAATTTCACTTGGTTCTATGAAACAAAGCTATAGCATTAACACTTACCCCTACTCACGTAGTCCAAGAAACTCTATTATCTATTAATGTGATTATCTCTTTGCTCTCAAATTACTAGAGGCTACAAAAAAGTATGAGAACCTTTTGCAGTAGGCACTTTTTTTAGTGAGCATATGGTATACATGAATATTAATCCAATTGTATGACAATATATAACATAAGAGCATTTAGCAGAAATAGGGCCATAGTGACGAGAAATCTTTGTTATATGTTGTTTCAAAACATTTTTGGAGTCATAATTCTATTTTTTTTAATTGTTGTACTGTTATTTCCATAGAAAGAAAAAAATAATAGAAACTTAAACCTCACAAACATTATACCGAAACAAAAAGAGTAAAAATCAAGAAAAACAAATCAAACCTCACAAACTGTTATTATTTGCTCTTGTGTTGATTGATTTTTTTTGTTCTCATTGATGTTACAAACTTCGTTCTCATATGCTATTGTTTTTTCGTGTTTGTTCTTTTTTGTTTGCATTTTGAACGTTAGTGCTAATGTTAGCCTTTGTTTACATGTGTTTGTATCGTGTCACGTGTCTATATCTATGATACTTAATTGAGCATTTATAACTTTTTATAAGATTTACATGTGGGCTCATTTGTATTGTTGAGGTGTATGTAATATGAAACTGACATAAGTATCGATAACTTTTTTCAGGTGTTTGAACAAGACTGCCATCGACTGAGAAGATTTACATTCTGAAACTCACTTGTTTGTAGACGAACAAACATGTATGCCGTTGAATGAACATATTTTAAAATTAGATATTTTAAGCATATTATTCAGGCCAATGAAATGTGAATATTGTGAGATTCAATGAATATGTTTAGAGATGTTGATTTTATAAATGGAGAATGATTCAAAACGTGATTATGTTTGGAATAATTGTCGTTCTTTTGTTGTCTATTAAATTATATTAGTTGATTAACTTGTGGGATTTGAGTTATGGAATTAGTATTAAATGATTTGAATCTATCTAAAATATAATTTTTTTTTCATACAATGTATTTTGCGACGGCAAATTTGTGGTTGCAATAGGTTCATACTTTTGGCGACAGCAAATCAGCTGTCGCAATAGGTTGATATTTTTTGCGACGGCTAATAAGCAGTCGCAATAGGTTCGTACTTTTGTGACGGCTAACAAGCAGTCGCAATAGGTTCATATTTTTTGCGACGGCAAAATAACCAGTCGCAAAAAGTAAGTACTACTTGCGACGGCAAACTATTCTGTCGCAAAAGGTAAGGTCTTTTGCGACGGCATAGTAGCAGTCGCAAAAGGTCTCTTTCACCGTCGCAAAAGCATTTGCGACGGCCACTTGCTGTCGAAAAAAGTTTTTGCGACCCATTCAGTCGCGACTCCCACTTTGCCGTCGCAAAGCCGTCGCAAAAAGTCTTTTGCGACGGGAAAGGCTTGACTCAAAAAGCCTTTTTTCTAGTAGTGGAAATTCCTTGTGCAAAAACAAGTGCCGAACAAGTTCTAAACTAAGTTACGAAGAACCTGCTATGATATGAATGTAATACAAGTGCGGGCATTCACAACAAAAGCGTACAAATGAATCACATCATATTGACAGTAATACTGGAGTCTCACTGATTAATGAAACACGAATAAAATAAAACAGACGAACGTAAATACACGCACGCTCAACCGTAGGTGAAATCCGCGCCTTCATAGGTACTGAAATAATGTAATAATGAACCTCGTGTAAAAGTTCGATACTGACTCAGGATGGATGCGGGCTCATTATTAGATAATCTGTTTATTCACAAATCTTGTCTGCGGCTAATAGCATTCATGCATACGCCCTTCATCATCTTTGGGTGCCTAGATATCCAACGTAAGCCATTCAGTTTTTGCAGACAAATTAAGTGATGACCAGCACACATTTCGAAAAAAACCCTACCTCGAAAAAAAACCCGACCCCTGAAGTTGCAAGAGAAATCCAGAAAATTCCGACATTGCTGGAATCTAGGAGGGCTCAATCCTCGTCTCCGAAGTCATTGTCAATCAACAACCTGTAATTGAGTTGAAAAAAAATAACAAACTGTAATTAAACAAGTGTAGGACATCAATTTGAAATCGGGGATGGTAATATACTTTGAAGTTAGGGATGTAACAACAGTTCTTTTTCCATATGAAGGCAGGACATGCATAGCTCATTGAGCTAATGTCCCTAAGTGAATTGACAATGCTTTAATTTATTCCGTGTGATGAAAATATATAATCGAGTCCAAAGCACGTGTGGGGCGTTAGCGTGGCTTCGTATGATGTGTACGCCTCATACGGTATCATATACCCCAATGAGTTATACCTATAAAACTTAAACGGGATAGGACTTGCGGTTTATTTGGTTGCTCCCAATTGGACGGAGGTTAGGTGAGCCAAGTCTACCATCCTGACGTGACGGAGGTCAGGGACTCAGGTGGGCCAAGTCTCCATTAATCCACTGGCGCTTGGGCTTGCTACGTTGTATAATAAAAAATAAAGTCGAATCCTCCATTGTCGTTCATGATTTACAGTCTTTTCATATGACTTGGCAATGTAACGTTGGTAATTCTGCTGTTAGGAACCTTTTCATTACACAAGATTAGAGGTGTGAAATCAAAATTTTGCAAGGTAACTGGGAATGAATACAAGACAACAGGTGTGAAATTCTGCACATTATATATCTTCTCACATCAAAGAGAACAAAAAGTAGAGGAAATTTGCATTTGCAACGTGATAATATTTAATCTTTTTTTGTGTGTGTGTGTGTCTGTGCGTGTGTGTGTGTGTGTGTGAGAGAGAGAGAGTAATCTTGCTAGGTCTTGGCACTACGAACCTTAAATATCAAATTTTACTCGAGAAAGCATGACTAAATGGAAGAAATATTACTATGACATAAGAAAGGGAGAACAGATACCTATTGCTCTGTTCAACATTAATTTCTGGCACATGAGCAATCTTGAGCCAATCCTCTCCTACTCCTTGTTCACATCTTCTACTCAAGTGAAAACAGTCGATGATACTCAAACAACGTAGCGAAGCAAGACGTTGCATCCCTTGTGGTAGTGACAAATCATTATCACAATGTCGAATTTCAAGTACTTGAAGCGATTCGAGATTTGGGAGGACAGAGTTTAATGAGGAAGTCAAGTTCTTACAAAATGAGATATGTAAGTGATTTAGTGAAGCAGCAGAATCATTTAGACCTTCGGGCAAACTCACTAACTCGGGGAGACCAATTAGTACCAACTTCTTCAGGCTTTTCAGCCCTTTTAAATCATAATCTTTCGAGAATTTGAGATCTTTACAGTAACGAATTTCCAACTGCTCAAGGGAAGTGAGGTGTCTAATTCCAGCAGGCAAAGAAGCCAGTTTTGGACAGCCCCATATAACCAACTCCCGGAGGCAACCGAGATTTTCTATTCCATTACCCAAAGACCTCAATTCGCCATTAACAAGCAGGAGCAATGTCCTAAGAGAAACTAACCCGCCAATCTCTTTCTCAGGCAGACACGTCAAGTTTGATGATAAGCACAAGAACCTTAAATTAATTAAATTCTCAAAATCTTCAGGTAATTGATTGATCGTTGATCCATATAGATCCAAATACTGCAAGTTTATTAGCTTGGATAGAGATTTAGGTAGCTTTTCAACGCGGAAACAAGTGAGGTACCTCAAATGGTTCAAATTCCCTATCTCACTGGGCAAGACCTGGATATGCTTCCTATCTCTTCGGTAGAAGTTTAAACCGCTATGGCCAAAGTTCAACACCCGTAAGCATCTAAAATGTGAGATTTCTTCTCCAACGGATGATCCGAAATTGGGGCCTGCTTCGCGTGGTAAAAACATGGTCCGCAACTTCTTTGCTTCGATCAAATGTTTTGGGAATTTCCAATATAAACTTGAATCAAATGACATGTGCCGAACCCTAGTAGGGACAACCATGCTATTTTCCCCTTTCACAGTCAATCGTTCATTACCTGCCACATATTGTGCAAGATCATGGACAAGATCATGCATTTTGTAGTGATCACAGTCGGGTTGAAGAAAGGACCTTCGTGCTAGCTCTTCTATGTACTCTTCACCTATATCTTCTAATTCTTCATCCTCGTCTGAGGTCGGTATGAATCCTTGGGCCATCCAACCGTAGATTAACTCTTCTTTGAAAATTATTTGATCTTTTGCGAACAATGAACAATAGGCAAAGCATTGCTTTAAATGCGACGGCATTTGGTCATAACTCAACCTAAGAATCGGTAGGATATCGTTCTCATTTTTAACAAGGGACCAAATCTCATTGTTCCTCACGAACAACCAATCACGCTCATTAGTTTTCATGAACAACATTGCTCCCAAGGTTCTTGCTGCAAGAGGTACGCCTCCACACTTCTTCACTATTTCCCTGCCAATGTTAAGTAGTTTCTGGTGCTTATTCTCTTCTCCTTTTTCAAATGCCCATTTAACCAATATATGCAAACAATCTTCGTCTGAAAGACCTTCAAGCTCGTATGGTTCCACGGTATGGACAATTGAAGCTACCATCTTACTCCGTGTGGTTACAAGAATTCTACTCCCGCTTGCTCCCATTGCAAACAAATCATGCAATCTTTTCCATTGTACACAGTCCTCATTCCATACATCATCCAGAACAAGGAAAAACTTGTTGTCACTTAACATTTCCCGAACACGTAAATGTAAATGCTCAATTCCTTCATTGTTACAGCTAATGTCCCCAACCCCTCCCAATAGTTTTATCAGGATCCTTTTTGTATCAAAATCTTCAGAGGCACATATCCACAATTTTGTGCTAAAATGGTTTTGAATCCTACAATCATTGTATACCAACTGTGCAAGGGTGGTCTTTCCTAGACCCCCCATTCCCACGATGGGAATGGTATGAACATTCTTGTCATCATCACTAGAAGTAGAGGACAATAACAATTCTATTAAAGCTTCTTTGTCACTCTCTCTACCGGTAACCTCCGAAATATGCAAAAAGGAGGAGGTATCTTCCCTTCTTTTGACCTCAATTGGCCTTTCTGCTACTTTAACTACAAACTCAAAATCTCGCATCTCTGAAACAATCTCATCGAGCCTCACCGTGATGTCCTTAATTTTACAACCCAAAACGTAATGAAATATCAACGGATTTGTGCTTGTAAAGAAATAGCATACCTCTTTTAGCATGCTCTTTTGAGTTTTTTTCATTTTCCTCCGCAAAGCTTCGGTTGCAACTTCATCCAACAAGTCATCACCATCGTAAAAAACAAGTTTGAGCCTTCGTAGCCAGTCCTTTACAGCAGGGTTCCTCATCTGCTGCTCTTCTGCACTCAGAACAACATTTCTAATGGTGGATATCTTGTTCTCCAGCTTCCTCAGCTCCTTTCTGACTCCCCATCCTAATCCAATCTGTTGTAAGGCATCAGACCCCAATTTCAACAAGATCTCTTTGGCAAGGTTGAATAGAACTACTTCTGCCATATCTTTCGTAGCTGGGTGTTGATCGTTGGTTTGCAAGAGCAATGGAGAAAATAAAAATAAGAGAATGATTGGACTGTTGGTAGATTAGAACAACTATATACTTTTCAGGAAACTGTACGTGGTCAACTTTGCATATTTTTCCACCAGGAAATTACATTTTAGCGACATTGACCAAGAATAATCCCCAAAATCATGGTGCCAAGTATTGAAATTGCTATATAGAGGTTAAGCAGAAAAGTAATCACAAATTCAAGGTATAAAGACTATCTAAACCATAACCCCTAAAAAATCTGCATATTTACTATTACACCCAATGCTTATAAATTAATTTTTGCTTTAGAATTTTGTTCTTTTCCTGTTCGCATCTTTCCGGTATCAGAGCCTAGTTGTCAGCCAGGCCGATCAAGCTAAATGATATACCCAGAAAAATCTCATCCAAGTGTTCTCTCTCTCTCTCTCTCACGAGTTCATAAATTTCCAGCGAGTTCATAGCATAGTAGTTTATGAAGCACGATTGCTTCTAGATGAGAGTCATGTCAGTATCTTACCTGTGTCAAACACTGATGCTCTTAAATTAACTTTCCTTCGTTTTTAAGTACCAAATACATTTTGAAAACTTTAAGTTGCATATCCAAACTTCATGAAACTAAGATTCTGAAACTTCTAGCATAGAATGAGAGTAAAGTTGTTGGGACTAAAGAAAATGAAAGATTTCTAGCATTTAACTTATTTTCTACAGAGGAAAAAATAGGGAGAATAATCATCTATTTTGATATTTTTCTAAATATTATTAGGGTGTCATACATATGATCTGTAACAATGTATTGTAATAACTAAACAATGGCTTGATCACCATTCTTGTTGTTCTACGTGATACAATGCAAAATTACTATGAATATAATCTTAATCCAACGATCTTAGCAGTAATCGTATTTTATTTTTGTTCGTTTTCTCGTATCACTGTGCATGTATCATAATTCGTAGCATGTCCATATCTTGTATTGATATGCATGTTTCATGGGTAGTAGTGTAGTCATCTTTGGTAGAGACAGAGAGAAGAGTTTGGCCTTGTAACCCGCTTGTACGACGTTTCATTTTCCTAACTAATTTCACAATTTCTCATCCAATACTCATGCACAATAGAGAGTACTGAGTGGATTCAGAGATGACAAAGATGAGCTAAGGAGTCTCTGCTTTTGTGACTTCTATGTTTATTCTCTCAGTCCTCCTATTTTCAATTGTCTCAGGAAAATTCCATACATTCATGTTCTTCGGTAACCATTTCAAATCGTAATTCAAAAGGCCAATTGTAAATTGGGGCCAAAGGCGAGACACAGTTCTTGTGATTGTTCTTCTCTCATCATGTTTGCCTGGCAAAAAATGGGGATTAGACGTAATTTGCTCTTCTTCTCACAAGAAATTTTGATGATCCCTACAAGAAAAATGAAACTTGTACCAATTTTGAGTTTGACCAGGACCAAGTTTTTGAACACCAAACATGAAGTGCCCTACTCGGATCGAATATCTGTTTTCATCAGATATTCGGACTATCAATTACCGGATCTATTGAAATCGGATTAGGATTCGAATATTAAGAAATTGGATTGAATTTGGATCCCCAGGGATCCAATCCGAATCTGATCAGCTGACAAGCCTACCTTGTAACTAAGACCCCACTCTTTCCCAATGACAATTGAGCATTCTAATTCATGTTTTAGGGTGCCTAACTAAAACTTGTTAAATTTGCTACTTGATAAAAGTAGATAGATTTCATAGTTAAAACCCAGATTAAATCAACCAGGGCTCGTGTCTCTCAGCAGCGAATCATCGAGCTCCCACTGAGGGTTTCTTTCCGAACTGCAAAGCTCAGTTCCCAATACCAAACTTAGCTGCCACAGGAGCTGCCCTATTAGAAAATCTCATAACAAAACAAGACCCACCTTTGTACATCTTGAATAATCACTACAACTTGCTTAGAAGTTATATATCCTCTGGTGGTTAATTACATTGACCGCTTCCTGCGAGCACCTGCAAAAGCAACCAAAGACAGTCCCAGTTCTTGGCCCATTTTTACACACTCCCTTGCTGCATATGCTTCAGCAATTAGAGGAGCTGAACAAACTGGGAATATTACCAGATTTTGCGGCAATAAACCTTCCTCCAAAGTCTCCGATGCAGTGGTGCAGAAGAAGGAAAACTGGCTATTGTTGTAGAAGACAAAGGGTTAGAGATGTAGTCCTAACATATGTAGTTTTACTAAATCTCGTCTTAGCTTACAAACTCTTGGATTCACAAGAGAAGAAAAAGACCTTGAACACAAGGAGTAGAGTAAACTCTATGTTTTCATTGACTGATTGAAGGCACCATTTCCCAAGGAGACTAAGAGCAAGTGCAACAAAGTGAACAAATCCATCCCCCTTCCTATTTTACTCAGTTCAACTCAAAAAACAGGCTGCAACAAACTCCCTAAACAGGTTAACAAAATGGGTTTCATGAATAGTGTCTCCCTAAATCAACCCCCATTTGGCTAGCTACTGTTCATGACCCTTTTAATTTTTTATTATTTCTCTCTCTCTCTCTCTCTCATTGGCTACTGTTCTTTATTGTAAATATTTTAAAAAAGTAAAAAATAGTATTTTAATAGTAGAGAGTGAGTATAGGTAGTATTGTTGGAGTGTTGAAAATGACATGGGTGAATAAAGAACTGTTCACTAATTTTTTTGGCTAAAGATTTGTTCACCCTTGTTGCACTTGCTATCCTTAATTAAAGGTAGAGAACTCCTATATTTTGTAAGAACCAAACTAACAATCTCAATTAGGTCCAAATCCGTAACTAAAACATCATAAAATCATGCCAAAACATGGCATTAAAAGAACAAAAATCCTAAAATAAAATCGTAATTCTAGTAAACCAAGAATCCCAATTTAAAAGCAAAATAAAATCAACTCAAATAAGGAAAACAAATTATTTCTAAGTTAACAAAGACATCCTTGACAAAAATCAAATTCTAGAAAAAGAAAATTGAGAATATGAAATCTTCCAAATCTTTGTCCTGCATTTCATCTCTCTTACAAACAACTCGTCCTCGAGTTTCCGTTGCTCGAAAAAATTTGGCACGCTCATTTTGTCAGCATCAAATTTATACTTCAAAATAATTTTCTCCAAAATGAACTTCAAGTATAAGCTCCACTCAGCGTCACCATCAAAATATTATGCTCTCAAATTTCAATATTTACCAAGTCGAATATAGCCATGATACTATTAATAAAACATCAAATACTTTTATCGTCTTGCTTCTCTCCCATCATATATTTATACAAAAGTTTCCTTGCCACAATCTTTCCTCGGTATGCTTCAACATATTGACAAGATCCACCAAAGAATATTCGAAACCAAAACAAATCGTTGGACTCCCAGAAAATCAACAAAGTAAACTTTACTTTGAGTTCGTGTGTATATTCTCTAGATATTGTTCCATCTTAACATTAGTTGACACATCAATGATTGGTCCAATTTGAAGAAATGGCTTGATCATAGAGCCATCACACAAGGTAGACTCTCCTCCTCAATGTTGGAAATTTGAAAGGGTTGTGAATGAAATTGGGACACCGGAGGGTCTCACGAGACAACCGAAAGGTCTCCGCATTTACAACTCATTCATGGTCGCTTTGATGTCCATCAATAGCGCTATTGATGTCCATCAATGACCCCATTAATCACATTCTTTATGATTTTAGCGGTTTCAAGGTTTATGAATTCTATAAATAGTGAATCCGTGTTTAGTTATGGAGAGACCAAATGATTTTTGTATGATTTTACGGAGAGAGAGGCAAACACAGGTAGTTCGATAGGCAGTCGATTGGGTGGTGTTCCATCGGCTGAGTGAGCCATTTTACTCTGGGAGACAGGCGTCGGAGCGATCCTCCAACACCCACGGGAGGCGGCGAATCTGTTTTATGGGGACTGTGATACACAGAACTCGGTTCGGTATTGTATTCTATTTTTCGAATTGTTATTGTAATTTCGTTATGTAATTTTCGTTTTGTCGATTACTGAAATTATTTTATGGAATTGAATCCGATCAACTTGTTCGCACAGTTTTTTCCTACAATCTTAAAACAGATTCTTTTGGATTGATCGGTATTCAAACTTTCCAGAAGATAATTTCTGGTTGGGACTAACTTTTTAGTGCAGAACAAATTGTTCTTGGCATGATTGTGGTATTCGAAGACACAAACTTAGGTTTCCCATGGATACTGTTCGTTGAACAACTGATGCTTCATCTTTAAAGAAAGAGAGAGAAAGAAGTATTGGGCACCATTTTCAATTAGTTTGATTTCCGGTCAGTTGAGGAATTGAAAAACCCCCAAACCCCAAAGTAAGGGTACTGTTGTAGTTTGTCAGGAGGGTACTGTTGTAGTTTGTAAGGATTGCAAGCATTCATGAAAATAACGCTAGCTTGTTAACGGTCGAGATCCGGAGCTCCACTGTCGATCAGAAAGTCGAGAAGGGCTAATCTCGAAGTGTTCGTCAATTATTCAGGCTTTGCCTCTTGCGATTTCAGCAAATTGGCAATTCTCTTACTTATTTGGTCAATGGCAATCATTTCTTTAATTTTTTTACTATTGCCAAATGTACAGGAAAAATCAGTCCGAAAATCTCGTAGGCTTGGAGAGGAAGCTCTTCATGTTCAACGGAACAGTGGAAAAAACAATTAGCATGGCTTGATAGCGTGCTTCAAGATGCAATTAAATCGAAACAAAAGTTGAGATCTGTTGCCATTTGGCTTTAGATCAAGGTGCATTTCCAAAGAAGCACTTGTGTGGAATTTTGATGACAGGTGGTTGCTTTTTGGAATTGTTCGAATGCAAAATACGTACTGAGACTGATTGTGTCTCAGTTTTGCAAGGGCATATATTCTATGGTTGAGTTTTAAGTTATATTTTTTGAAAAAAATATATATATACGTATAATGCTATTTTTTGCTATGGTGTGGTATAGAGGATTATTTTGGAAAAATAAAACTCCTTTGTTGAACCATGTTACTTTGCAGATTTATTAGAGCTGGGAATTTTTTTTTTAGGAGAAAATTTACCTTGAATGCTCTTAATGCAAATAAAATTTTTGTAACGGATAATTGAAATTAAGATGATATTTATTATCATTTTTGAATATTAACGGATTGAGCTAATAGCTTTTTTTTTAAAAAAAATATTGATTACGTGCATAAATATTGAGATTTATTCTTATGAATAAGAATATTTATTGAGGCATTGTCCTTAGTGGTTTAACCACAGCTACTGGTGCGCCAACAGAGATCCTGTGGGATCATGTTTTTCTTTTTATGAGAATGAGCAGAGTGTGACAAATTGTTGCCAACTTGAAAGTCAAAGTAAAAGATTTCTTTTCAATATGTTGAAAGAAGCACCAAATTTTTTAGTTTGATTCAGTGATGTGTATCATATGAATATCTCACGCATATGGGGAGACAAAGAGTTTTATACTATTGTCGTTGATAGCATGTGATAATGCTATCAGTACTTGCTCGAGAGTAAGTGTGAGATTTTGGATAAACTCAGTCTTTTCAGAATGAAGTTTAAAATTCAATATAGCAATAAAGTTAAAGTGCTGAGAAATCACCATTTGGTGAATTTAGTGTTCAAATATGAAGTTGTTTACACAATATTCGTTTTAACTCGATAGAGTTGTTGAATTGGAAAATCATGGCTTATAGGCAATGATAATTGCTACGTTGATAAATTTTGTTTTATCACGAAACGTGAACGATATTCTCAATATGAGATACTATGCAAGAAAAATGATTAAAAATTCAAGAATGTGGGGGCTGAGAACCTTCTCCTTAATTCTTGAATTGTGGGGGTATCTTGCATATGTGATGGTATCTACACCCAAGAGGGGTTAGGAGATATCTGATATAAAGAATATGAACCTCATAAGTGGATATGTTTTACACTAGCAGATGCAACTGTGTGTTGGAAATTTTCCAAATAGACGTGTATAGCACGTTTTATGATAGTAGTTAGAGTTTATTGCTCTAGACAAGGCAACTAAAGAGTCAGAATGACTACGCCAACTTTTGAAAGATGTTCCTAGGTGGACGAAATATGTGCCAAGAATATGTGTAAATTGTGATAACCAATTGGAAATTGGACAAGCACAAGGTAATGTGTAATAGTAAGTCTCGACATGTCGTTATAGACACAATACCATTAAACAACTGCTCTCAAGTAGATTGTCACAATTTGACAAAGTGAAGTCAAAAGGCAATATTGTAGATCTGCTAACCTGAGGGTTAAATAGAAAGTTAGTTGTACAGCATCGACGGGAATGAGGCTAAAGCCTATGACATTAAAAATTACCGTGATGGAAACCCAACCTTGTTGACTGGAGATCCAAAGATCAAGGTTTAAAGGGACAACCTAATTGCGTGTGATTACGGATATCACTGAGGAGATTGATTCTTCTACCCATTCCTATGGTGCAACAGTGAAGTTGTTATGGATAAGCAATTTCTATTTGCTTTTAATGACTCTTATGCATTGGAATTGAGATTTCTAGTAGAGTATTTGAGATGCTCACGATAAGAGATCACCTATGTAAGTGTGAAGTGGGGCCGCTTCAATAAGAAATTTGAGAAGGCAAAATTCTTAAAACACTTACAGAACCAGGACGTGTGTTCATGGCTAAAACAAACACAACAGTGAGAACTAAATTGTGTTAGGAGAAGTTCCTGTTTGGAGTCTATTGTCTCGGTTTACACAAACGGCAGAACAGTTCAAGATTTCATGTTCACTGATCAGCCAGTAAATCCGATGGACTTTCACAATAGAAGGTTCAAGGCCAAAAGCTACCTATCCTATGCAGGAATTATCTGATGTGCTCTCTCTTCGGATTTGCTTGGTATTTTGCGTGAGTTTCTTGCCAAGTTCATTCATGTGGGGGATTGTTGGAAATTTAAAAGGGTTGTGAATAAAATTGCGACACCGAAGGGTCTCACGAGACAACCGGAAGGTCTCCGCATTTACAACTCATTCATGGTCGCTTTGATGTCCATCAATAGCGCTATTGATGTCCATCAATGACTCTATTAACCCCATTCTTTATGATTTTAGCGGTTTCAAGGTTTATGAATTCTATAAATAGTGAATCCGTGTTTGGTTATGGAGAGACCAAATGATTTTTGTATGATTTTACGGAGAGAGAGGCAAACACAGTTAGTTCGATAGGCAGTCGATTGGGTGGTGTTCCATCGGCTGAGTAAGCCGTTTTACCCTGGGAGACAGGCTCTGGAGCGATCCTCCAACACTCACGGGAGGCGGCGAATCTGTTTTAAGGGGACTGTTATACACAGGACTCGGTTCGGTATTGTATTCTATTTTCCGAATTAGTATTGTAATTTCGTTATATAATTTTCGTTTTGTCGATTACTTAAATTATTTTATGGAATTGAATCCGATCAACTTGTTCGCACAGTTTTTTCCTACACTCAACACCAAAATTAGTATCAACCGCCTCGAACGGAAAATTATTTGGTCCTCAACAACTTCATCACCACCTTCAATAACAATTTTCTGCTTCTCGCCAACCTTCATACCAAGTTTCTTATAACCAACTTCAATTACGACCTCTTTAACACTAACATACGTTGTTGCACTCACAATTCACTCAACAATTCATTCCCTATAAACAAGACAATTTTCCTCCTCAAATCAAGTTTGCAAGTTTGGTGAAAATGAACCATTTGCTCACTAATATCTAAAAGGTCATAACATCAGAATCAAAGAGAACATGGACAATTTATGCAGGAAAACTTCACATTCATGAATATATTGTTTTCCGTTATTACTCATAATTAGAAGACATGACAACTCTGTGAAGCATTATAAATCCATTGCAAGTGCATGGAAACTCTCAGCCACTGCAAATAGTCTCTGAAGGAACGCACCAACCTTTTAAACTGACCCCAAGTAGTTGGAGCAAGGGATTGTCAGGTTATCGAGTTTGGAAAGCACCAATCTTTCCATGACTAGGAGCAAATAAGCTCTGGTACACAATAATCAATGCATAGCTCTGCATCAAGGAGGCATAGGTATCAACAAGGCATCAAGAAAGCTGCACCCTATGCTGAAGTAAATTGAGTAAATTGAACACATATCTTTGTAAGCACAGAGACAATAATTCCAATGCCAGCAACAGCAGCTGACAGGAATTATTGCATTTCTTATTACTTTGCGACTAGATACAGATGACACTAACTTTTTTATCTAGCTAAAACCGCGTACATTCACCACTTCCTTCGTAACAAAGAATACTTTTTACAAATCACTGCTTCCTCAGTACTGAAAATTACACATTACATATTGATAACTAGCTACGCTTGAAACCATACTTAGGTACTTTTTTGGAGTAATGATATGCCTGTGGAGGGAGGAATATGTAGAAGATAAAGAAGAGAAGTTTCCTAACCTAGATCTCCATCTCTTATATGAGAAAATCGAGAAAATGATCCTCCACATTGTAGATAACATTACCAGATCAAAACAAAAAAATGTGTATCAGGTGCAGCTTTTATTTTATTGGTAAAAGATACTAGAACTCTAACTCTACAGAATGAATAAGTACCGAAGAAATACTATATACACAGACAAACCTTCTCATCACTCTCTTAGTACTGCATTTCTAGTGGATCAGAACAGACTTTGTGAAAAATCGTTAATAGCTCTTCCAATTAGTTTCAAATATGTCCTTCCACACCATCTCAGTGAAAAACCCAACCTTGACCATGTACATTTGGCAAAGGTCACCTTTGTAATAGACCCCATTTCTAAGCCACGATTCATGACACTCTAATCATTGAAGGCAGTGTAAAAGATGCATTGCATATCCTCCAAAGAGGAACCTTTCTGCTTTTTCCATAGATTACGATCATCCCACCAAATTTGCTTCACTTCGAAAAATCCTCAGCCATGAAATTCCTGTAAGCCCTCTTCAAGTTGTGTATTTGCATTGTCAAAGCAAACTTGCTTCCTAACATTACCATGTAATTTGTCAAGAATCCTCCACGTTACAGCATCCGGGGCCAATCCATTCTTTCTCATTTCTCCCACAACCCGGTAAGCCTCCATCTTCAAACCTAACTTGCAAGCACTATCAATCAGAACGTTATAGTTCACTATATTCGGGGAAATCCCACAATCTACCAATTCATATAAGAAATCACAAGCCTCATTAAACTTTCCTGAACGGCAAAGCCCTTTAAGAATGGATGCATACACATAATCATCATGAATCTTTGACGGCCAAATAACATCATCCCAAAACCTCTTTGCTTCCTCTATCTTATTAGACTTGCACAATCCATCAATTACGATAGCGTAGGTAGTACTGTTGGCCACTACACCATCACTAACCATGCTGCTGATAACCTCCATTGCTTTAGTTTCTCGATCTAGTTTGAATAATCCACGAAGAACTGCATTATAAGTCACAACACCAGGCCTAACACCCTTTTCAGGCATAACTTTATGCAACAAATCAAGAGCTTCTCCAACTCTTGTAACATTTAACAGGCCGCAGATAATAGTAGTGAAGGTGACAGCATCTGGTGCATTAAACTTTCCCATCATCATATCATTCAGTATTTTCAAAGCATCCTCAATTCTCCCCATCCTGCAGAACCCACCAATAATGGTGTTGAGGGTAATGACATCAGGCTTGCACTGGGACTGAAGCATTAAAACAAGCACATTCAAAAGCTCGATTGGGTTATTCGTATGACATAGAGCTCTTAAATAGATATTGTAGATCCTTGTTTTGTCCACACCTTCCTTCTTCAACATGATTTGAAAAACTTCCTTTGCCTTACAATGATCAGCTTCCAGACAAAGACCTTCTATCAAAATATTGTAAGTATATTCAGAAGGCCAATACCCAAATCCAATTCCCTCTTCCAACAGCTGGTAAGCCCTCATAGAACTACCTTCCTTGCAGAGACCATGTACAATAGAATTATATGATACTAAACTCGGCATTAAACCTTTTATTTTCATAATGTAAGCAATCCGTGCAGCCCCATTATGTCTCCCTACTTTACAAAGCGAGTCTATCATCTGTCCATATGCAAATTCCTCGGGAACACTCTTCCCTTGAGGCATATCTTCTGCAATCATGAACACATCCTGAAACAACCCCTCATGACACAAAGACTCAATGATATTAGCAAAAGCGGCATTGTTCACTGATGAGTCATTTTCATCTACCATTTTCTGCCATAGCTTGCCCATTAGCTCCTTCCCACGTTCAACCTTTCTCTTCCCTAGAATCCCACGAATCAAGACGCTAAATGTGAGAGAATTGGGCTGTACTCCACACTCAGTCATTTCGTCAAACATTTTCTGGGCAGAAACCACGTCCCCAATTTTGCAGTACCCATTTATGAGCGTGGTGTACGAAACAACATTTGGACACTGCCCCCTTCTCCTCATATCCAAAAACAACCTGTGCGCTTCAACGAGTTGAGAAAACCGGCAGAACTGATCGATAAAACGATTGTAATTAACCAAGTTAGGCACGAAATGGGGCTTAACCGCAATCAAACGATGAAAGACGCGCAATGTACAATGCGGGTTTAATGAATGTAACAAGCGAGCAATGAGAACATTGCACGTCCGCTCGACGGGGACACAGCCGGAATCAATGAAGAAGGAAAAGCGATGATGAGCTTCGGAGAAGCGGCGAGACTCGCAGAGAGCGTGAATTATGCTGCTGATATTGAGAGAGTCGGGGTAATAGCCACGGAGGCGGAGGTGGTCGAGAAGGCGGAGGGCTTCGTCAACGTTGTTGTCCACGGCGCAGAGTCTGTGAATCTTTTTGGTCCAGTAGTTCCTGTTGGTTACGCTCTCTTCTCGTTCATCTGGTTCACGCGTTGGCGGCAGTGGTTGAGAGGCATAGAGAGAGAGTGATCTAGTTACGGTTCTGCTGTTGATCGTGGTCTTTGGTGATGGAAACGCCAAGAGAATCATAATTACCTCTGCATATTTTGATGTTGATTTGAATTAGCCGTTGGCAGTTTACCCTTCGTGCTAATTATAGCACAACAGTGGTTTTCAAATTCCCAGGTCAAAAGAGGATTTGGGATTGTATTGTTTAGTAGTAATTTACTTCTAAAAAATTTCTCCAGTCCCAATTTTCTGACTGTTTTACGTCTACTTTTTATATTTTCTTACAAAATTTTAACACAAAATGACACGCGCAGAGTTGGTTCGCGATGTGAATTTTATGGTCTGACTTGATTATTATTTAATTATTTTTATATTTTTATGTGATTTTTTTTACAATTTTTGGTCTTCCGTCAAATTTTTTGTGAATTATTAGTTTGTCGCAACGAAAGTTAAAAAAAAAAAAAAAATTTAATGGACCAAATTTGAAAAAATTTAAAAAACCAAAAAAAATCCAAAAATAGGACTTTTTGTGCTTATTTATCGTCTTTAGTATTTTTTTATACTTTTTAGATTTGTTTAAGCGAGATGGACCAATAATCTACAAAAAAAATTAAGGCCAAAATCATAAATTTGAATTTTTTTGAATACAAACAAAATGTGCTTAAAATAATCAAGTTAAGGAAAATGGAGGCACTAGTCAAATCTAGTGGATTCATCCGCACACTTGCCTTTTGCAAACCTCTTTCGTCACCTAGCAATTTTTATTCTCGCCGAAACATTTTAAATTTTCTATTATCTTTCATCACTTAACCCTTTTAAGAAATCATTTCTTTCCAATGGAACCTAGGAGACAAATTTGCTTATTTTATGTCTCATTCTACTCAAAAAAATCGCAACCTCCATATTTGGCAATCAGAACCGTCTCGTCAATGATAGCACGCCTTAGATCTCAGATCTATAGAACCCTCTTTCTCAATATCTCATTCAATCTCCCGAACTTTTTATCAACGAAGTGGTAAAAAATCTAAAATCTACCCTGTTCATGATAGGATTCATAGTTATGTAGCCATTTTTACTGTAGACCATGCGTAATCTAGAGTAAGACCATGCTTTATATTTTGTCATTAGGTCCACCCACCATCTTTAATTAGATGGTATTTGACTTGTTCTGTCTATTCTTAATCCATTGTGTTGTCTTGCTTCACATCTTGCTTACTAAATAATAATGTTAGATACGTTGTTTAATGTCAAAACAATATAAAACATAAGATACACAATATACACTAGATTGGTCTGTCGAAATTGGCTACGTGTGCTGAGACCATACCATATGCTGGTATTAATCTAGTGAGCACCATGTACCTTTTGTTTTCTATACTAAACCATACAATACACCTAATCTAGCCATTGCATTGCTTGGTGTTACTGGTGGTCGATGGTGGATTCCGTTGGACTCAACAAACTAAAACAAAAATTAGGAGGGAATCAGAATTCTAAGGGAGACGAAGTAGTTGAGAGGAGAATAGTGTAATTTTTATCCAAAGTTAGGATCAAGTGTGGCACCTAAATTTGTAGGTAAAAGTTAAAATGGGTTTGAATATGGTGTGGAACCCAAGTGCCAAATCGGATATGTATATATTATGTCTAATACCTCATACCCATAGTGTTTTTGTCATACAAAACCTATTCAAATTGTAGGGAGTCTAGGGGGCGTGTTTATTTTTTTTATTGTTTTAGTTTTTTTAAGTTTACGTGTAATTGTAAATAATAATTATGCGAGTCATGCACATTTTTGTGTTATAGAGAAAAGATTTAGTGTTTTGAAGATGAGGTGGCCAATATTGGGAGCCTATTCATATTATCTCATTATATAACGCAGTGTCATATATTGTGATAGCTTGTTGTCTTCTTCATAATTTGATTAAAAGAGATCTGTTCGTGGACCCAATGAATGATGATCACTGCAACCATTGGGATGAACAACACACACATAATGCCCTACATGAAGACTACATCGGCTCGGTTGAGCCAACGAAGGAGGGGAGGGATTGGAGGGATGCAATTACAACCCAAGTGTATCATGCTTGGTTAGCATCAAATGCGGGTGCCCATTAGGTGTTCATCATTTCTCAATATTTGTACTAAATAATGACATTCGATGTACTTAATTTGTATCATGCACGTAATTGTGTTTTTTACTTGAACAAGTACTTAATGGGTTTCATGATATTGTTGTTGATGGTTTACGTATTTTGCAAATTATCGTATGTCTCTCTTACATGCTGTTATTGTTCTCAAACACAAAGTGAGGAATAGTGTTTCCAAACAGGTTCAGCAAAAATCAAACTTAATAGGAAGATATGGACGCACTAGAAGACGTCCTTGTAAGATGCATAAGGGAGGTTTTATATGATAAATGGAAATCTGATAACGGTTTTAAGGTTGGATTCTTCGTAGCCATGGAAAAAGAAATGTTGAAAGCCTTACAAGGGACAATAACTATAGCGAGTCCACATATTGAGTCAAAAAAATAGGTACATGAAATGCCAATACAATACACTATTTGACATCCTTCCAGTAAGCGAATTTGGGTGGAGTGATGTAACCTCCTCCATTATCGTTGATTTGCCTTCTATATGGGAGGGTTACGAGAAGGTAACATACCCTATCGTTCATTATTTACCTATCTGGCAATTTTGTAAATTGTTGACATAATCATATTTGCACTTTTGTTGGGAAATTCTAAGGCAAAGTCCTTCCCACTCTAGAATGACTGGGTTGTGTTGTTTGGGAAGGATAGGGCAACCGGTGAGTTAACAGAGGATGCGACAAAAGACGTAAGGACAAATGTTGAGGAATTATTCCGAGATTGCTATAGCCCCTTTGTCGAAACCGATGTATTTAGTGACCATCCGTTTAACAAGAATGGTGATGGATCCACACCGACAAGCAACCCCGACTCCAAAAAAAAAGAAGAGAAAGAGAAGAATCTTGGAAGTTAAGAAAAGTAATTGAATGCATCATTTGGAGTGTGGTTAAATAAAACAAAGGATACTCTATCCACCATGGCAAAGTCAATTGCAAGCCCAACGAAACTCTAGACATCGCAATGAATTAAAGAAGTTGAAGATAACCACACTTCAACACTCTAAAGCTTGCACAATCATAATGGTGGCCAAGGATAGGGTTGACAACTTCCTTATCATCCCCAATGATGAGAAGGAAGAAGGGGTCATTGTCTTATTGTATGACCATATTTATCCGTTGAATCTTTGAAGAAATATGTCACTCTTTGGTTGTTTTAATATCCTGAAACTTGTTTAAGTTCGTACGAAATCACCTACAAGTAGTCATTTTTTGGGTTACCCATATGTCAAAACGTCTTTTTGGGCTACTAGTGAAGGGGTCGTGTAAACTCCAAAACTTATTGTAAATGGATTACCATGCTAATTGCTTTTGGGTAACGATGGAGGGTTATGATGGACTTGGATAAACCTCAAAACTTCACTCTTTTTGCGTTTGGACAATTTATATTGGACCAATGTGATATATTTTATGTAGCCGAATTTCATTTTGAATGAATAGTTGTTCTTTTTTTTTATTCACATTGTCCAATATAATTTTATTTAAGGATTATTCCCTTACAAGAAATTTTAGTAATGCAAATATAAAATCAATACAAAATATATAATAAAGTGCAATACAATTTAATTGCAAGTAGTATATATTAGGATATTATTTTGTAAAATTATTTAAAACAACAAAGCTATATATGTTAATACATGTACTATATACAGGGGCAAAACAATCAAAAAATCTAATATTTAATTAAGAATCCTTTCTAATTCTCTCACACAAGACACCAACCAAATTAAGTCTTACATAGTCTCTCATCTCTTATTATAAAATTCAACCAAACACTTTCTTAATTAAGCACAATATTTAAGCCGTCATTCTATTTTATCCACACTCTTAGCTAAAACTTTAAAATTTATGTCTACATCTAAACGGCCCGTAAAAAGAATTCCACAAAATCCAAAGTTCATCAGTACTTCGAAGTCAATAAAAAAAGAATAAAATTGAGGGAGACCCTTCCATATAAGGTACTATTCTTTTTTTATTATTTTTAAGTTGTACAAAATTCTTGGTGTACCTGCCCACAGAATTGGAGTTGGTAGTTGAGCTATCATGAGATGATGGTAATACCTAACAAACATAATTAAAATAGTGACCGCACAACTAGCTGAGGTAGTGACTAGCTTTTAATGTTTGGTTCAAACATGATTCTTTCCCCTTGCTTCCTTTCATGCTACTACTTCTATCACCTAAGCATGAATAACAAAAAGATCTTGTAAATTTATTAAATTCAAGTAAAATTTAAATGCCTATCAAGATAGTGAGGCCAAATCTTGGCTTGGACAAAGAGTAGTGCTTAATACTTTTCCTTTTTCTAACTTAGCTTGCAAATTTTGAAATTTTAAATTGTTTCTTAATTTTTAAAATCACATATGGACTTTATAAACTGCACCGTAATGGAGCACTTTTCTAAATATAAGTTGCCATGAGTAACACACTGTAACGAATGTCACAAGTAAGAATTGCTTGTTGATGTGTTGCAATAAATACATTGGTAGGCTGAATCATAGTTTTGACTAGTAAGTCCTAGAAAAATAATGCAATGTCTATATGATGTGTTGCAATAAATACGTTGGTAGATGTCATAGTTTTGACTAGTAAGTCCTCGGAAAAAATAATGCAATGCATAGATGATGCATATGTCTTGTTATGATATTTATTAAAGACGAACGTAAGTCTTAACATTCTTAGAAAGAACGATATGATATTTTTTCTTCAAAATCGTGTTTCTCTATAAGCAATTCATTTTATGATAGGTAAACTCTCTATAACACAGGCAGAGCAAAATTCAGATTTAACATAGACTATATTGGTATTTCTATTAAATAATTGTCTTTATCATTTGAAAGAAATTATTGAACGGTAGTTCAAAAAATCAAAATCAGAAAATTCATTTTCTATCCATGGGCTCTCCGGTAATTCAACCTTTTCCGCCCCACCTACCACCACGTGACTAGTTCACATATACTGCTAGCCCCCTCTCCCTCTCCCTCTCCCTCCCCCTCTCCCTCTCTTATTTACGCGCCAAAAGCCTGTCCCAAACGAAATCCACAGATTCCACACACACTCACTCTCTCTCTCGTAACCATGCAAGGCGGTCAAATGGTGGTTGAAGGGCCAGTCCACCTAGCCTCCGTTCTTACTCCCTCAAAACCTGTAAGCTCTCTCCCCGAACTCTCTCGGATTTCTCGATCCGATAAAGATATTCTTTTGCCACTGTGTTTGATTGCGAGGAAATTTTGTGAAGTAGATCAATCACAAGATTTTAGATCCCCTGTTTCATCGTGTTTTGATGTCTAAAAGAAACACTACTAGTCAAATTGGGGCAAACGGTGATGGAAGTTCTTGTTTTGATGATTTTCTGTTTTTTTTAAAAGTGAAGAATTTACAATCTATGGTTAGTTTATTTCGCCACATTTTCGTTACCGCCAATTCACAACGAATCGATGAGAATCTACTAATATTTATCCACAAAATGTGGGGAAATGGAATCTACGGTTAGTTTATTAAGAATTTGCAGTTAATGGAGGGACTACAGGGCAAATATATCGTGATTAAGAACTCAATAACTGTATAAGAACTGTTGAGATGATGAAACTTGAAATGCTGCATACAAATACATAAGAATTTGCCTACTTTTGCTTAAATGTCCACGGGCAATGATCGATCTATAGACACTTGCCTACAGCGAACAAACAGTAAGTTTCAAACGTAGAACTAGAGCCCAAATATCTCTTAGTTTTTTCTCATTCTGGTTAGTTATTTCATTCGCCAAAAAACCAAAAACAATCAGTACACCAGAGGCTCAGCCCCAACACAAACAAAAACTAGCAGCCCACAAGCTCACAAAGAAGAAAAAACGTGAAAAACAAAAAAAAAGAAAAATGATTTTGGAGATGAGATTTTGAGATAACGTGGGCTTATGAGGATTCGTATCTTTTGTCTTTAGTCAAATTTTTAATACTTTTTATTAAACTTTGTTACTTTTTTGATACATTTAGTCTAAACACACCGGAAAAGGTTTTTTTTAAAAAAAATTATATGAGAAATGATATGATTCCAGAAAACTTTTCCCGAAATTCATTTGGGTTTAAAAGACTAAATTCATTTGGGTTTAAAAGACTACACACTCAAGTAAATCTAGTCTACTCATTTTGAATTATGGGAAACTTTCTTAGAAACTTTCTGGGTACCTAGACTTTTCTTTTTTATACACTAGAAAGTTAAACAGTTTCTAATTTGTACATTTTTTTTGTCTTTAGTGTATTTGTTTTCCAAATATTATAAATTTTCTAACTTCGTATGTGTATGTAGTATAGCTCTGTCTAAAATGTAAAGAAATTTGAAAAGATATTAAAAATTCACTAAAAGTAAAACAATATTGAAAAAGTTAAAAAGTCGATCTCAAGTCAAAATTGGCTATTTTTTCATTTTAAGTGAGATTTTATTATAAAAAAGGCAGCAAGAAGCAAGAAAAGAGACTAGTTCAGGAAGCCATCCACAAAACCAGAGTCAAAAGCAGCCACAAACACTCCCATAGGGAGTAGATAAAACAAATGAATCAATCACTTCTTGAACACCCTATCAGTAAATCCTCCAACTAGAGCACATCAGCCTATTCTGAGGGTTGTCAGTTAGAAGTTTCCAACTGCAGATTCTGGCTCTAATGACATCAAAAGCCTTCACAAGAATGCTCTCAGCATTAGTACCCTTATGCTAAAAACCCTGATTCCTTTCTGCCCATATGCAGTAAATAGCAGCTGCCAAGGAGAGTTTATAGAGCACACTACTAAACCCCTTACCATCATTGTGTTGGCTTGCCCAATTCACTTCATCTGCAAGAGTCAATGGGCCTCTAGAGAGCTGATTTTTCTGAAGCAAGCGTTTCCAAACATGGGCTGAGAATTAAGACTCAAAAAATAGTTGCTGTGTGATTCTTCCTCGTAGCAGCAGAGGACACATACCTTTTTCCAAAACCACACTCACACCCCACTTTACTACTCTATCTCTAGTTTTGGATAGCCTACCTCGTAACCCTTAAAAGTAATCCATTCAAAGAAAACAGAACTCTTACCCGTGTTTTTGGTTGTAGGCCAGAGAAGCGATAAAACTCCATTAATTTATCTTTTGATAATCTGACACCCAATATCAGCACTACACATAACAAACATCAGCAAAAGAAAGATAACTGCCACTCTTGACATCTGGGATGATCCTGGAAAGCTCCATTGTCAATGTTAAACTGGAGCAGCAAGGAGAACATGAAGCATATGGCTCGGGCATCCAATGGACTTTCAGGCACAACTTTTGTGAGTCTTCAGGCTGGCATCCACTGTAAACAAGAAATAAGCTTATCCATGTACAATAAACAAACGTCTAACTTGTTTAATCTATGTCTTCAGTGTTTTTTTGATCTTTTATCATAGTTCTCATTAGATTGGCCAGAACACCACTCGGGTTCTGATTATATTCAATTAAGCTGTATTTGCATCAAGGATTTGACTTGGGAAATATTCATATACGGCCTTGAATAGAAAGACCATCTGTCTTTTAAAGTTAAATTTTCAATTTCATTACAGATTTCAATAATCAATCAGAGACCTAGCTCTTTGAGCAAAATTAGAAAAATGCCATCTCTTGCTCTGCATCCAACGTTCATTTTTCGTTCTTTTAGTTATCCATTTATCCCTCTAGTACTCTTGTAAATGTTATTCCTGGAAATTTGCAGAGATTTTTCCCATCATTGACCAAAGTAGTCGGAACCCTTGGACCAAATTCACAATCAGTTGAGGTAATTGAGGCATGTCTAGAGGCAGGAATGTCAGGTAATCCTTCAAGAATTGTTCAGGATAGGCATTTTGTACATCACAAGGAACAATAGAACTGAAATATTCACTTCTTGTTTTCCCATTTTTCCAGTTGCTCGTTTTGATTTTTCGTGGTTAGACGAAAACTACCACCAGGAAACTCTGGACAATTTAAGAGTAGCTGTGAAAAATGTGAAGAGGCAATGCGCTGTAAGTGTCTACATGCGGACAGTTTTGCCTTATCAAGCAAAAACTGTCTCATAGTTCTCTGATAGTGTATTACACTTCAATATACTCCCTTCTTTTAAAAAAAGTGGAAGTTTGCACAATGTGAAAGTGTGGCATGCCTTGATTCCTTTGTTATCAACAGGTGACAATGCTGTTAACAAGAGATCACTTTACTTATTGGATGACCTCCAAATTGGGAAATCATTCACAAAGTTCCTACGATTTTGTCACCTAGATTTCGTAATCCAAATAGTCCACATCCAGCACATATGCAAATTACCAAAATAGAGCTGAGAGCTAGTTCTCAAAAACTTAGTAAATCATCTAGTCTGATGATGGATTGTACTATAAAAATAAGTATGAATGGCTCTTAAATTTCCTGTCGTAAAAGCATGCCAAATTCCTGTTTTTAACAGCTTCTTTAACCCTCTTTCCGTGCTCTTCTTATGGACTTAATCTTTAGCTTGCATTGCTTTCACATGTCGGTATAGAAAGAC
Organism: Arctostaphylos glauca; assembly: GCA_019985065.2. Lineage (NCBI taxonomy): Eukaryota > Viridiplantae > Streptophyta > Magnoliopsida > Ericales > Ericaceae > Arctostaphylos > Arctostaphylos glauca. Next base: position 31,534,178 of record JAHSPW020000002.1, read on the forward strand.
TGAGCCATTTTATACCATAAAAAATTTGAAAGTTAAAGCAGTTAGACTCGGAAGGCATAATGTTTGACCACTGAATGTGGTACCTGATGTGGTTATGAAAGGTCATTTCAAAATTTTTGTTTCCCTCAGCGAAGTGTCTATTTTTGTTGGGTGCTTTCAAACTTGGTTTTGAATTCTTATTGTGGACTAGGCCGCAGGATAAAACTTTTCTATTGCATTAACCTTTTTTGGTTAAGATTTGAGTTTTTTACTTTTATACTTTGGTTACTCTGTATCTATTCTTCATTGTACTTAACGTGGTATGATTTTCCTGAAATGCTTTGCGGAAAATATATGGTTCCTAGGTTATGCTGGATACTATGGGTCCAGCCCTTCAGGTGTGCAATAAGTCTGGGAACCCAATTGAGCTGATGGCTGGCAATCATGTGACTATTACTCCAGATGTTACTAGAGACCCAACTGCAGAAGTGTTGCCTGTTAACTATTATGGTCTTGCAAATGTATGTTCCAAGTTTCATCCATGCATTTTTTACCCCTTAAAATTTCATTTCATCTTCTTTTACATGTTTTTGATCTTTTGCCTGTTCTCTTCCCTAGTTGTGAATTGTGGTAAAAAACCTTTTTGGTGCCAGTGTTCCTATTAACAACTGCCCTTTCTGTTATGAGCAAGCATAGGAGTGATACATTATGGTTGGGGAGAAAGAGAAAAGTGTGTAGGGTAAAGCATAACCCTAATACAGGTACATCATTTATAGAGAGATGGAACGGAATATACTGGCCAAAATACCCTCACTCTTTAATACTAGCTCATACACAACTCCTACGAATCCCCCTCATCTTCTTACATAACAACTGTCTAGTGTTTAACCTTAGCTTGTACAATAATTCGGTCAAAAGCTCTGTCATGCCATCCTCTTCTTTGAATTTATGTCTGGCATTCGGCCTTTATTCGTAATATAAATGAATATCTACCTTACTCTAACATGAAAATTTTGTGATACCTATAACCCTATGGTTTATATGCCTATAATTTGTAACTTCCTTTTGTCTGCATTCCAGACGGCAAAGAAAGGAGACACCATCTTTGTGGGGCAGTATCTCTTCACAGGAATTGAATCCACCTCTGTATGGTTGGAGGTGAAAATACAGTTGATGTTCTTCCCCCTTTTTTATAAATTCTAGAGTGGGAACTCATTTTTCTGGCTATCACGCAGGTATTGGAGACAAGGGGTACGGATATCCTATGTCTAGTAAAGAACAGCGCAACCCTTCTAGGATCTATTTTTACGATGCATGCATCACAAGTTCATATTGATTTGCCTACTTTAACTGACATTGACAGACAGGTAACATGCTGGCTTCAGTAGAATCTCCCCATATCATTGTTTGGTCTCTTGCTCACAAGATTGTTAAGAGGTGTTAACTAAGGAAAATTGTACAGCCTGCAGCAACGAATTAACACTTTATATTCGTATTTCAACCTAGACATACACCAATCTAGAGCTTGAAGAATTTGTTCCTTACATTACGCAAGTGGGATTAACGTGGTTGAGGAACAAGTGGGATTGACATGTTTTCCAACGCTGTGTACTATGAAGGTAAAAGGAAATTGTATAGAACAGCTATAAGGCAAACCATACTCTATGAGACTAATGCTGGGTGTATAGCTACAAAAAGAATTTCATGTAACATATGTGGTCTACATGCAAATGCTGCAATGGATGTATATTAAGCGAAACACACTGAGTTTTCCATGAACAAAAAAATATGAATGACTGTAGCACTGAGATAGACTCACTATCACATTGACCGCAATGCCAAGGGAAGGAGAAGGCCGAAATTCACAAGGTGATGGGGGAACGAGAGCATATAGAATATTGTTTCGTTCGGAAAATCTATAGGAGCGCTTGCATATGTTGTAAAGACATTTAAATATCCTAGAATTTATTACTTTGACATTGTAATATATATTCAAATACGTCAAATGTTAGAGATTTTTCTTAGTTACAAAATAATGTTGTAAACGTCAGAAAATATTATTCAAATACTAAGTACTAGAATTGATGTGGGGTAATTTTTTTTTCTCTTGATTGTTGGTCTCTTGTTTGTTTCTTTGGGATTGATATGCTCAAGACGTGAGAGTCTGAGAGGTTCCACTGCAGTTAGGCATGTGGTCCTACTCCATCGAGAGAAGTTCTTATGGGATTCATACTTTGAAACCCAGAATGAGGAGCAGTTGGTTAAACCCTAGAAGAGGATCTTTCAACTATAGTAGTTGATTCAGTTGAATGACGAAAATAGAATTCATGAAACTGATTCAAAAGCATCGTCATCAAGATGGAAGGTTTTTGTTGGAGTGCCTAGTCAATTGCAACTCCCTTTGACTAGAGATGGCCTAGGTTCATGTTGGATTTGACCTGTCTTTTTATTCCTTTACTTTTTTCATTGTGATAGACACTTGGGTTTTTTTCCTTAATCAATGCCTCCCCTTTTCCCCTCGCATATCATGTGTTCGAAAGAACTAGTTAATTCTAATCTGAAAAACAAAACTTATTGCAGAACGAACCGTTTCCTCATTTTAGAGCTCCTAGTTTGTGATGTGCTATGTAGCATGGACACTCTTTGGAGGTCCCCGTAATCGTGTCGGACACTCCAGACACACGAACACGTCAGGACACACCAAAAAACGTATTGTGGCGTATCCAATTAATTTAATTTATTTTTAAAGGGAGGAAGGGGACACACGGGAGACATGGCGGATACATAATATATGGATTAAAACTACAATCAAAGGTTTAAAATCCTAAAATATTCAAAAAATTTACGTTTCATTTCCATCTCTACCGACCTATGTACAGTAGTATGTTTCTTGCTCCAGATATATGTTTTTTTTCTTCAATATATTTTATCAACTCAATCATGATACATTCATTCAGGACATCTTTTTGATTTGTATTGATTGCATTATTGTTTTGTTTGACTAGTATTAATGTTCATTCATTAATCATTATATAGTATGTATGTACACGTATGCTATATGTAAAAAAAAATTCTGTGTCCCTGCTGTATCCATATCCCCTTTTTTTTCATAAATCCAGTGTCCCGTGTTCGTATCCGTATCCGTATCCGTATCCTTGTCCGTGCTACATTGGTGATGTGTTTATTTTCTCTATCCATATCTGCAGAATCTGAGAATTGTTTGTAGTAGATACTTAATAAGACACGCAAACATTAGTCTGTCAAAGCTTTATAGAAGTTTTCATTAAGTTTTGTTGCTAGATGTTGGAGCAATAATACTCTCTCTCTCTCTCTCTCTCTCTCTCTCTCTCGCTCTCTCTTTCTCTTTGAAACTTGTTATCTAGGCTATATCAAACTGGGGGTCACGTAACAAAGTCGACTTCATTTCACTTTCATATACACGGCATGTAGAAGATGTTCGAGAGGTCAGCTTCTTTATTATTGTCTTTGTTCTTTTTTTTAATGTATTCTTTAGTTAGGCTTTATTTCTCGCATTTAACAGGCTGGTGCTAGTTGAGAATGGCTTCTCCATGCTTTATACTTTAATCATAAACTGTTATATTTTATGCTAAATTAATGGATCGGGATAACAGAATGAAAATGCCATTGACACAATGTCAATTTCTGCGTCTACTAGTTTAGAGAAATTGCATTATGGTTACTATCCGTAAGGCACATGATCAGGTTGTTGTTGTTATTGCGATGTTCAATTTTGCAATATGTGGATAGTTCCATTTAGAAGAATATTTTTATAGTTCTTGACATGTTGCTCATCTTGATTCTTTTTCCTTTTTTGTTTTTTGTTTTGGTTAAAACAGATTTTTATCCTCTGAAGGAAGTTCACCAAAAAATTAACGATTATATATGCCATCTTTTCTAACTTGTTAACGAGTCCCCTCGCTGCATTGGTTAAGATTTGGGTGTAAATATGCTCTACATATTATAAGCACATGCTTTCATTGGGTAATGTACAACTCATTTTAAACATCTTAACAAGCCCCCCATGGCACTCATTGACATGGTCCTACATAGTTATTTGAGAGTCGAGGTTTATTATTTAACATAGTTATGAGGAGTTGCTTTTTCTTTGACTTATAGTAACTTTTACATGAAATTGCATTGGCGCATACACCAAAAGTGCCTGATTTCACTTTTCTAAAATCCAACTGTACCTACTTCAAAGTTTATTTCGTCAACAAAAGTTAACATTATAATGTTATTTGCCTAATACCTAGAAGCAACTAGTTTACAAGAATAGAATGTCCTGCACAAGATGTCATAAGAGCATGGTTACTATAAGATTCACGGTTATGGACTTAGGAAGAACATGGACTTGTAGAATACATCTTTGCCTAAAAATTTGGACTCACAGATTCATTGTGCAGTGCTAAATACAAAGACTAAACATCAGTCTCTAAATAAGTACTCTGGAACTAAGCATTGATGACGATTTTGACAGGCAATAGCTTTTTGAAATTGCGTTTTGACCTCCTAACGTAATCCCAGTGTGTCCCATGGTATTGCTAATGTGTCTGATAATCAAAATCATAATAACGAAATTCAATATATAATTGGGCTTTCCACCACATGTCCAGACTCCAGAAAGAGTCCCTTTATGCCTGCGTCCGAAACGCTTATACGTGAGTTTTGTGCCATGCTTCTCGGCAATTACTGTCTCATGTAGTTTCTTAGTGAACATTTGTCTTGGAAGGAGTGGCACACTTCACAAAATTGTCATTACAGTCATTATCCTACTAAACCAGGATGGAAACCATGAATCTAAATTTTGAGGTAACCTTGCTACTTTCTGCAAATTGTTGACTTTGTTGTATGCAGTTTGGTGACTTTCTTGTTTCCTGGAGGTGATTGCTCTGAACCCGGAAACCAAACTCTGAGTGCGAACAATTATCACTTTTGAAAGGATAGGCTCCACTCTTTTAATAATCCAGATTCCATTGGTGAATTTGAAGTACTGGTGGAGAACACAGAGCCGTTGGAAACATGAATGTGTGACCATTACCATATCTGCCTACTTCGAGAAATTCTTCTGAAGCAACTGCCTGATTGAAGATGTTTTACCTTTCTTTTTTTGTTTATGTGGTATCCAGCAATGTGCGTAAACAGAAAAAGAAAGGTAAAACATGACAATACTGTTTTATGAATAAGATGATGTAAGGTCCTAATTTTGCGTTTGCTATTTTCAACAGCTCAGAGCTTTCATTAAAGCTCAGAATCTCCATGAAACTCAGATATTTGCCAAGGTTGAGACAGTAGAGGTATGCCAGGCATTTATATTAGAGTAGAACTCCCAAAATAATGACGGAGTCCTTTTCTTTTTAATGTTGGCGGGTAAACTGATTATATGTTTCGTACATTATATTTTGCCAGGGATTGAGACATTTTGATGAGATCCTTCAGGAAGCAGATGGTATTATCCTTTCAAGAGGGAATTTGGGAATTGACTTACCTCCGGAAAAGGTGGTGTATCAAATGGAACTATCATCATGAGAATGCTTTGCTGCTAACTTAATTTCTTCATTAATTGCCCTTTTGTTCGGTAACAGTGAAAATAATATTACTCGAGGAAATTTATTGAACACGAAGATTGGAATTGATGGCCATCTTCTATTCAAGGCCGGAAAACTAACGAAGCTTGTAGGTTGTTGTATTGTGGGACACCTTTTATTTTTCAGCTGAGATACCAACAAAGCTTCTCAAATACAAGTGAACTTCGTAATCCTCTTTGTTAGGAACAGTCAACTTTTGTATTGCTTCCTGTCCAATTGCTCAAATCTAGTGTTTTATCGTGAGTTCCATTCAAAAGTTGACTTCTTGTAAACTGATAAGATCCTGGTAAATATCTATCACTTTTCTTCTATCAAATTACAAAGTACAAACTGTGGAGAAGGGGCACTCAAAAACCTTAATTTTATCCAATTTGCGAGCCAGTTTGTTCTAACAGACATCACAGTGTCATAAGAGCTTTTTGTTCATCTAGTCTATAAGAACCGGCTGATTTTAAGCAAGGTTTTTATTACAGGTTGTGTTATAATTGGTTGGCAACTTGGGGTTTTTCGTATTTGTATAGCTATTAAGGTTATAGTAAGGTCAAGGTTTTCCATAGAAGATACGTTCATTGGGGAAAAAAAATAGAGGATTCTTTGAAGTAGCCATGGTAAGGTCAAGAAGTGAACTCAAAGGTGTACTTATTGTGAGGTTGTAAGATAGTCATCTCAAAGCTGATTGTGTATCTGCTTGGTAACGTCTCAATTTTATCTGTAGGTTTTCTTGTTTCAGAAGTCTGCCATACATAAGTGTAACATGGTCGGAAAACCTGCCATAATTACTCGAGTGGTGGATAGCATGACTGCAAATCTACGACCAACTCGTGCAGAAGCAACAGATGTTGCCAATGCTGTTCTTGATGGTTTGTAACTTCCTGCATTTTAACCTTGTTTGCTAGTTTGCTTATATCCCTATGTTAAATCATTCTTGTTACTCGTGTGTATCTACTCCATAAGGAACCGATGGTATATTATTGGGACCAGAAACACTTCGGGGCATGTATCCGATTGAGGCTATAAAAACTGTGGGGAGAATATGTGCTGAAGTAAGTATTTATATTCATTGAGACGCGTGGTTTAATAAATGGAAAAAATTCACGCGTTACCATGTTGTCATTTCATCGATAATTCAACCACAGGTTTTCAATATCATCACTCCGTTATTTTCCTATGATTTGCTGTCCTTTCTATTCGACTGAAAACACAGGTGCTACCTACTTGCTCATAGAATCATATGCACGAGCAGCATATTGTGGGTGCACTGAGCCAAGGCAACAAAGCCAAAAGACACCAAGGATGATACACAGATAAGTCCGGGAAGTTGCACCTCAAAGCACATCCTATACACGGCCCCTGACATGCTAAGCTGACCTTGAGGGCACCTACACCATCCAAATATATCATAAACCTATTGTTCTTCTATGATTTCTTGACATGACAATTGGTGTGTTGCTACATGAATTTTTCATAGGGGACCCTTATTCATTCTCGGAATCGAATCTACAAAATGACACAATGCTCATGCTTTCTGTTGGAGATAAAGAAGACAATTTGAGAAAGAGAGAACAAGAACAATTTTTTTGGTGCTGCAATTCGCACAGCTTTTCCATTGCCTTACTTCTAATTTATAGGAAACAAAAAACACATGCTAAAACAAACCTACAACCCATGATCCCATGATCCCATGATCTCATGAACCCATGATCCCATGAACTACAACCCACTATCCCATGAAGTGGGGCACCTCCTACTTTTTTGCTATTAGTTGGTGAAGCACAACACGTGCTATTAGGAACAGAAAACAAATAACTAATAATTTCTATTCTAAACAAAACCAACTTCCTACTTTCTTGGACACAATCTTATCTAACAATCACCCCCTAAGCTTGTGTCTTCACTTGATCTCGACCATGCCAATCTTGTCACGAAGCTCCAGAAACTTGACTCGACCGAGCGCCTTGGTCAGAATGTCCGCTAGCTGATTATTAGTATCCATGTACTCCACTGCTATCTTGCCATCCTCAATGCACTCCCGTATGAAATGGTATCTGGTCTCGATATGTTTGCTCCTATCGTGGAACACCGGGTTTTTGCAAAGAGCAATTGCGGACTTGTTGTCAATGTTGAGCGTGACAGCCTTGGGCTCCTTGTTGATGAGATCACTGAGTAGCCGAGACAACCACACACCTTGACATGCTGCAGTTGTAGCTGCAATATACTCTGCCTCACAAGATGAAAGAGCCACCACTTTCTGCTTTTGACTCTGCCATGTGATAGGGGCAAGACCGAAGCAAAACAACACCCCCGTTGTGCTCTTACGGTCTTCTGGATCACCGGCCATGTCACTATCACTGAACCCAGTTAGAGTAGCCTGACTTTCCTTCTTCTTTCTCCCATAAAAACATCCAAGCGAACGTGTCCCTGCGATGTAACGGAGGATGTGCTTCACCGCTGCAAAATGCTCCTCATGCGGTTCCTGCATAAATCTGCTCACATAACCAACAGAGTACGCCAAGTCGGGGCGAGTATGCACCAAATACCGAAGGCAACCAACAATACTCCGATACTCGGTGGCATCAACGAGCGGAGTTGTACTGGACTTGGACAACTTGAGACGCGCCTCCATGGGGACATGGCACGGATTGCACTCTTTCATGCCACTTCGGTCCAGTAACTTTTCTGCATACGCCGCTTGCTTGATACCGATACCGTCCAACCCCTGAAACACTTCAATGCCGAGATAGTATGACAAGAGCCCCAGATCACTCATACAGAACAAATTCTTCATCTCCTGCTTGAACGTGTCGATGGCACCCTTATCTGCTCCTGTGATAACAAGGTCGTCAACGTAGACACCTACAAGCAACAATCCTGTCCCAGAGCCCCGCGTGTATATGCCATGTTCCGCCGTACTCCGCCTAAAACCCAGGGTTACCAAACTCGCATCCAGTTTGGCGTTCCACGCCCTTGGAGCCTGTCGTAGTCCATACAAAGCCTTCCGGAGCCGCAGTACCTTGTGCTCCTGCCCGGCAACAACAAAACCAGGAGGCTGCGCTACATAGACCTCCTCATTCAGTTCACCGTTGAGAAAAGCAGATTTAACATCCATGTGATGCATAGCCCACCCCTCGTGAGCCGCCATTGCAATCAAGAGTCGCACGGATTCAAGACGAGCCACAGGCGCAAACACTTCCTCAAAATCGATGCCCTGCTTCTGAACATACCCCTTTGCAACTAAGCGAGCCTTGTGTTTGACAATTGCACCACGTTCATCTCGCTTCACCTTGAAAACCCACTTGAGACCAATTGGGCGATGTCCAGCCGGTGCATCAACCAATTCCCATGTATTGTTCTTGATGATGGAGTCCATCTCCTCCAACATCGCCTTGCGCCAGCACACCTCCTGTTCGGCCTCCACGAAACTTGGCGGTTCCTCTGCCGAAGTCAGGAGCAGCTCCTCGAGATCCTTTGGTTCAATTGGCACTGTTGTGTTGTAGATATCAACGAGGCTGCGGTATCTCTGTGGTTGAGCTGGATCGATGGTTGCGTCGAGGTGATCGTTTGGTGACCAGTGCGCTACCGGAGCACCCCCCAAGCCATGCTCAACCGAAGCTGGAGTCAGTGGTAGTTGAGCCGGACTCATGGCTTCGGTTGAACCATGTTCGGGTGAACCTGGAGTCGGTATCTGCTGCTGTTGTGCCGGACTCATGGATTCGGTTGCTACTGCTTCCGGTCCGCTTCCTGCGGCCTCTGCCTCCGCTCCGGTACTCCACACAGCTCCAACTCCTCCTTCTTCATGGAACTCCGCTGATCCCCACACATCTGCGCCATCATCCCACTGCCATGGTACATTTTCTTCAAATTTCACATCACGACTTACAATTACTTTACCCCGGCGAGGATCGAGCAGACGATGTGCCTTGCACCCATCCTCCACGCCGAGATACACCAACTGCTGACTCCGGTCGTCAAGCTTCTTCAGGTGTGGAGTTGTCACCTTCGCATGAGCCAAACAACCGAATACTCGCAGGTGTCCCAAGTGTGGCTTCTTCCCTGTCCAAGCTTCAAATGGAGTTCTCTCCCCCATTGCCTTCGTTGGCAAACGGTTCAAAAGATAAACCGCATGCCTAACTGCTTCTCCCCAGAGCTCGCCCGGAACCTTCATGCTTTTCAACATGGATCGTGCCATCCCAACCACGGTCCTGTTTTTGCGCTCGACAACACCGTTTTGCTGTGGCGTGTAGGGCGCTGTGAGTTGTCGCCGTATACCTGCTTCCTCGCACACTCCAGTAAATGCTTTATTTAGAAACTCCCCGCCGCGATCGGACCGCAGCGTTTTGATACGTTGTCCACGACAATTTTCAACTAAGGCCTTGAACTTCACAAATTCCGCACATGCTTCGTCCTTATTCTTCAAAAAACACACATGTATCCATCTCGAATAATCATCAACGAATAACATAAAGTACTTATTACCTCCACTTGTCGATGGGGTAATTGGCCCACAAAGGTCGACATGAACCAGCTCTAGACACTCCTTTGCCCGGTGCGGCGTCTTTTGCGGGAATGCTCCCCGCGTTTGTTTTCCCACCAAGCATCCGTGGCATAATTGGTTCGGATGCGTGATTAATGGCACTCCTGCCACCATGTTCTTGTCAACGAGAAATTTCAAAGCCTTGAAGTTGACATGACCGAGACGACCATGCCATAGCCATGCCGGATCCTCCATCTTTGTGAGCAAGCAAACCGGACTCGCCCTTGTCAACTCAATATGGTACAGCCTGTTTGAAGACCGAGGCACCTTCATGAGCAACTGCCCCGTCGATTTCTCCAACACCTCCAGCTTGCCTCCGTCCAGCACCACACGGTAGCCGACCTCAGTCATTTGTCCAAGGCTTATGAGATTGCTACATAGCCTTGGAATATAGTAGACATCTTTGAGAGCCCACTGATCTCCATTCTTACACTCAAACAAAATTGAGCCCTTTCCCATAATCTGCACAGTAGACCCGTCACCGAATCTCACCTTACCGGTGATTGCTTCATCCAGCTCCTGGAAATTCTCCCGGTCGCCGGACATGTGGTTGCTAGCCCCGTTATCAAGATACCATGTGCTCCCGGTGGTTATGTCTTTTCCCGTTAGGTACAATTCGGGAAAAACATTGTCCTCCACCAGTAACAAGGTCTCCGGCTGCTTCTCTTCCACTTGCTCGAGCGGCGTCAGCTCCTCCGACACCGCGAGCAAAAGTGCCTGCTCCATCGTATCCATGCGGGCATGATGTGCCTCTTCCACCTTTCTCGGCTCCTTGCACTTGTTGGCGAAGTGACCGAAATTATGGCAGTTGAAACACTGAATATTGCTGTAATCCCGTGAGCCACCATCTGTCACTTCCTTCCCCGTTGAGTTCCCACGTCCACCGGAGTGCCCGCCGCGCCCTCGGCCTGTGCCACGGCCACGGCCTCGGCCACGAGTACCTGCGTCCTGCGCCTTGTTCTTGCCAGAGACCTCCCCGACTGTCTTCTTCCTGCGTGCCTCCCACTCCGCCTGAGTGAGGAGGAGCTTCCCGTCGGCAGTCGCGCCTCCCGTAGGACGACGCGTTCGCTCCTCGAACGCTTTGAGTCGGCCCACTGCCTCCTCAAATGCTAGGGTGGAGAGATCATAGAACTGCTCGATGCCGGCGATGACGGTGATGAAGCGCTCAGGAACCGTGTCGAACAGTTTTTTTACGAGTGCAGCATCACCCAGAGAACCACCCAGGCTACTGTACCTGACCGTCATGGCCGACAGTCTTCCGGCGTACTGATCCACAGACTCGTCCTCCTTCATGCGCATGCCGTCGAAGTCACTCTTCAACGTCTGTAATCGCGCATCTCTAACGCGATCGGCGCCGACGAACCTCGTCATGAGGCAGTCCCAAATCTCCTTCGCCGTGTTCTTGTTCGCCACCTGCATAAGAAGATCTTCTGGCAGGCACTGGATTAGATGCGATTTCGCCTTCTTATCCTTCTTGACATTGACGGCCTCCCCGGCCGCCGGCTCGATCGCCTCCCAGACCTCCTGGTCCTCCATCATTGCCTTGACTCGAATCTTCCAGCAAGTGTAATTCGACGTGGTAAGCTGCGGATACACATATCGAAGTGTATCCCGCTCGCCGCCGCCGACTCGAGAACCTTCTCCTCCGGTGACAATGGACATGGTGTTGAACCGGGGATATTTGGGCATACAATAACCGCTCTGATACCAATTGTTGGAGATAAAGAAGACAATTTGAGAAAGAGAGAACAAGAACAATTTTTTTGGTGCTGCAATTCGCACAGCTTTTCCATTGCCTTACTTCTAATTTATAGGAAACAAAAAACACATGCTAAAACAAACCTACAACCCATGATCCCATGATCCCATGATCTCATGAACCCATGATCCCATGAACTACAACCCACTATCCCATGAAGTGGGGCACCTCCTACTTTTTTGCTATTAGTTGGTGAAGCACAACACGTGCTATTAGGAACAGAAAACAAATAACTAATAATTTCTATTCTAAACAAAACCAACTTCCTACTTTCTTGGACACAATCTTATCTAACACTTTCTTTTAAGATTGATAACGCCATTATTTATACCACCAAAATCCCACCTTCCATGTAGCCAGACCCTTTTCAAAAGGCTGGCCAAGCATGTTCAAAAAGTTTTAATTATCAGGTCAGTGATGGAGTTGCTGCGTTTCCATATTAGACTATTAACCACCAACTTGTTTGAAAGCTTAAGTTGAGAGGAATAATTTCCTTATTAATTTTCTCAACAGTTTTTGAGCAGTAGTCTAAATTGATCAAGTGCCATAACAGCCGGTAGGTGTGTCCATCATCTCACAAGCATCGGGAATTTGTGGCCATTTTATTATGCATTAAACTAGTATGAATTTTGTCAACGAAATTTTTTTTTGGCATAACTGTAAATGCATTTCAATGTAGCTTCTTACGGAAACTGTAGCTGCAAAATCCATTTTTTTCATATTTCTGAGTGGCATTTGGCGTCTGTATGATATCAGAATGTTTAACTTAGAAAAATAGCTTAGGTCTTGTTAAGTCAATTAACAAAGGTGCTCCTTGTAGGCTGAAGTTGTTTGTAATCAGTTGCTTCATTTCAAGAGAGTAGTCAAGCATGTTGGAGAGCCAATGTCTCATGCAGAATCTGTCGCATCATCAGCGGTAATCATAATTTTGATATCTCATGAACGACTTATATACCCGACAATTCAGATTAAACAGCCACTGACATGATTTCTTTCTCATCCTGAAGGTACGTGCAGCTACTAAAGTCAAGGCTGCCATGATTGTCGTGTTCACTTCATCCGGTAGAGCAGCAAGGTGCTCCTTTATTTGTTCTGTATCGAAGTATCAGATTGTGCTATAAATCCAAAGGAAACACAAATTCCATATTTTTTTTGTAACTTATGTGTTAGGATCAACTACACGTCAACTATGATATCCTACAAAAATGGAATGTACAATACCATGGTGGTATAACTAATCCCTTGGTTGTTGCTGAATGTGATTATACATCTTTTCACTGTTAGCACAATCAAAGAACCAGGGCCTTGAAGGGTTGGCTGAACATGATCTTTATTTGACAGGTTGATTGCAAAGTACAGGCCATCAGTGCCAGTGATTGCTGTTGTCATCCCTCGTCTCATTACAAACTCATTGAAATGGACTTTCACTGGTTCATCACAGGTTGCTTGAGCTCTCTCCTCTTCAAGTTTTGTGCCAAAAGAATAACCCAAAATCATTAAGTTGCTTTAAAACCTTAACATCCTTTTGAACTGAGAACATGATGATGATCTTTAACAAGGTTTTGTCTTTCTTGCTACAGGCTAGGCAATTGCTTGGTGTAAGAGGAGTCTATCCTATTTTGGCCAGTCCTAATGCGGTAAAGTTTATCTTTCTTTATTCTTCGTACAGAAACATTGTGACAGTAAGTGGGTGATGACTCGTTCCCTTGTATTGTCTGTGAATCTACACCTTGCAAACAACAAGGGATACCCCCAAAGTTTGTACACGTTGGATTTTAGTAGTGGAATATGTATGTTTAGTGGTATTGGTTCAGTATGACTGGCTGATGCGAACTAATGCTCACTTTTCATAATCAGTTCCCTGCACTTTAATTCATCTTCAATTATTTGTTAGCCAACAGAAATCCTCAACTCCTAAGAAGCACCGATACCGATACAGACACTTGTACGAATATGCAAGAGTGACATGATTAATTTTAAATAAATTGGCACATGGATACAGTAGGGGACGGCAAAAAATGCATATATATTAGAATTGATGTTTGGTTGTTATTCGTCTATACGTTTTCATAGTTATAATTTATATTGCTTCCTTTCAAATATTAGAAGTTGAACTTGGGTTTTATTTGGTCAAAATTCATTTGTTTGTACTTTTTTCTTGTTATTTTGGAATGTAATACTCCGAAAATAAGCTTTAATATTATATATTCATCACTATTATGCTTTCATTCGTACTTAGGGACATATGTATTATCGATGTCTCTTACTTAAAAATAATTAAATTTATTAAGCACGTAAAGTGGCATGTCTTGTGCGTGCCCTGAGAGCATTCGACACAAATACGGAAAGCATTCAAGATTGTCGGCACTTCATAGCATGACTCTAATGTAGTTTTTTTCCCCCTACTATCCATATTTGCAGGTTACCTCAGGTGGTTCTAGTGAAGAATCTGGCTTGAAACTTGCCCTTAATCATGGTAAATCTATGGGGTTACTGAAACCCAATGATCAGGTGGTTGTGTTTCAGAAGATAGGTGATTCATCGGTTGTCAAAATCGTTGCACTTCAAGACCAGCCATACAATTAATCCCAACTGCTGTGTCCATTTTTTTGGTCAAAACCTTTGCTAATTTTTCTAATTCTCGTTTCTACTAAAATTGTACTAGTTACGTTATCTTATAGCATCTCTAAGGGAGGAAGGCCATGTCAAAAAAAAGCTCTCCAAGAGAAGGAGCAAAAGTGCATTTTGGCGTAGCTTTCTCACTCTTCAAGTTTGAAGAGTGAGAATTGGCTCTCTTCAACTAGACAACTTTTTTTCTGAAATTGGCTATTTTATCTATATTTCTTTTCTATTCCTTTTTTATACATTTAGCAGTTTAACATTGTAGACATTAATTTACAAAAATCATTCTGAAAATGATTTTCATTTACCTTGATATTCTACAGAATTTGAGAAGTATTTAATTCCATCGTCTCTATTATCAATCAATCATTGCATTTTCTAATGCCGTCCTCAGTTTTTCTCTCAAAGATAACAAAGAAGATCAGCATGTTCCAAATTTGTAAAAATTATTGAACATGGCAAAAAAATAGATAACCGTCATAGAATGGAGTAGTAATGGAAATAAATTCAAATTGTACAAATCGTTTAAGTAATAAAAATAATTTGAAGATTCTCTTATAAAATTTTATTTCTTCCTTTGGAGATGCTCTGAGGCTGTCAATACTACATTTGAATTTTTTAAGGCATTGTTATGGCTGTCCGTTCCGTGATTAATTTCAATAAAATCGTCCATAGATAACATAAATGGAGTCAATCTAGAGGGGACCCAGAATTGTTGTAGATGGGATCCTCCAGAATTTCACTTTACTGGTAAAAAAAAATAAGAATAATTTAAATAGGGTCCTAAGAGCCCAGATAGTGGATGTTTTGTCCCATCAAGATTTTTGAGTTATGTTTTAGTTCTAATTTTACATAGTTTGACATATTTGTCATTATTTTTTAGTAGTAGCTCACCTTTTTGTCCTATTTAAGTGAAAATATATATTTTTTAATTTGGTAGATTGAAAACTATGGTAGTATATTAGACTTGAAAGTTGAAAACAAATATGGAAGTGAATTAGGAGAAAATCAACGGAAAACATATTCATTGGGTGGTATTTCCTTCTGTGAGAATACCCAAAAGTACCCCAAAAAAAAAATTACTGCAAATTTACCATCAAAAGTACAAAAAAATTTACAAAAAATTTATCATAAACGATGGAAATTTAACCATCACAAGTAACAAAAAAATTGCATCAATTTTATCATTAGATTTACAAATTTAACATCACAATTATAAAGAACAGCAAATGTATCATTGACCATTAGGTAAATAAATTTATCATCACAAGTAGCAGAAAATTTGACATTTACTATCAGAAGTAGTAAAGAATTTGCAGCAAAATTTATCATCAATAAGAATGTCATGATTGTAAAAATAAATTTACCATGTTCTGCAACAAGAAAAATCAATTTTTGATGCCAAAACTGATATGATAAGGAAATCTCAAAATTTTACAGACCCGGATGTCGGGATTTTTGGATTTTTTTGCTTAATATGGAGAAATTAAAATGCTGGGTAATTTTGGTGTTTTTTTAATAATTAGGACCAAAACATAACTTTAAAAAGACAATGAGATGAAAAACTAATTAATACAAATAGATGGGGGTAACACCCTGAATTTCGAACACGTTAATTTAAAAAAGTGAAATAACCAAAATACTATCATTTCATTGAAATACGAGTTTAATACAAGAGATAGTTGAAATACGTTCAAAAATTATTTTATATCAAAAAAACTTTAAGCTAAAGTCAGAGCAATCTATACTACGCTAGGTAAACCACAACTCCACCTTGTCTTCATCGGGATAGGTGTCATCGTACAATGTATCATCTGGTTGGGCTCCATCGTCATCGATACCTAATTATGAAACACCAAGAGTAGGAGAAAGTTGCGCCATGAGTTTTGACACTCAATAAGTTACCTTATCCTAAAGTTTTCTTTTGAATGTTTTAGCATAATAACTGTGCAGTGTACAGAGTATGAAAATATTCAAAATCTAATCATGCAATAAGATAAGCACAGAAATAGTAAGTGCATGCTATTGAAATAACATAATTGAAATCATCAGAATAATTATCACACTGAATATCGATTCAAAACGTTCTATGAGTCATTGACTTGAATCAAATATTTTAAAGTATAACTACGTCATATAATTTCATCAATTGTTCCAAGAATGACTTTGTCATTTTATTTCGAATAGGTTTTTGTAACATCAATGACCTCGTCATATATTTCGAATCAACATTTTTAATTTAATATATATTGAGTATGGTGCTCCCAAACGATAATGATTCCGACCACCAACCAATCGATGCTTCCCAACCGCCAAGCTCTCCAACCACCTTGCTTTCGATCGTCATGTTCCAAATCAATATGCTCTCCCTAATATTATATTCTTTCGCTATCGTGCCAGACAATATAAGTTTTAAACTATATAGTAGAAGACTGTTAGACTAAAAAGTACACGATATGACTATATATAACTTCGACTCTAGTGTAATTTGGCTAAACGCATGATATGGCTAACATACAGCGCTTGGGTGATACAAAACTTAGGTCTATCACACTTTTTGATTAAAGTCAAAACTCGGCTCGAGTCGTATCACGGCTACAAGACACGCATGATATTTCTATGAAAAATATATTCACAACAACTAAATGTATGTCATTATCAGTGTATTAACGCTCACGTATCCACGGGACACCCTAAGTATCAACAATTGATCATCGTCCAAGTAATCAGGGTATATTCATGGTAAGTCATGCTCGACTAAGATTAAACAGAAAACACGTAATAATAATAAGATGAATGTGTAAATAAATAAATATTTAATTAATAAATCATAAAAAGTTTATTTAATTACAAGATAAATATATTTATAAAATGAGTTATAAATTTTATAGTTTTTCAAAAAGAATAAAAAAGTAGGTAACTGAAAAGGCGTAAGGTTTTAAATTGATATTTTCTTAAAATTAATTTAAATGATAATTGATAAAAAGTAATTAAATCTATAATAAACTATAAAAAGTTTAATTGTAATAATTATAAAATAAATTTAAAATTTATATAACAGGGGTACAATATATAATTAACTAAAATATCAGGTAAAAATTGAATAATCGAAGGTTGGTTAATTCTAGTCAAAACCCCATCTAGAAGTCCATCCTATTGCCGATCTGGTCGTTCGGACTAAAATTCGGATTGAAATCCGGCTTTAAAAAATTTCTGGCAGTATGCAATTCATGATTCCTCCTTCGGCGATGTATTATTAAGGCTAATATTAAAAGCACTCAAAATGGTTTAAGGATAAAGGGTTTATAGTTGGTTTATAATTTGATGGATTAGTCGAGTTTTGAATGCCAGCTTGGTTTGTCGGAACTTCTTCGAAACTTCCTCTACTCTCCTTCTTTCTTCTTCTTCTCTCCTTCTTCTTGCTCCAGCAGGTAGTGGTGTGGTTTAGAACTGAGGGGAGACCTCTAACTATAGGGGGCCGATTGGATGGAGGTATATTTTGAGAGGGATAAGTTATTGAGGGGGGATAAAATAAGAGGGGGTATTATTTTTGGAGGGATGGCCCACATTGATGTGATATTTATAGAGGGGTATAAAAAATAGATGGTTTGGATGAGGGATTAAACAAGGGGATAAAGGGGGATAAGAGTGGTAGATAAGGAAAAAAACTGTTGATTGTTTGGATGGGGAAAAAAAAGAAGGGGGATAATTTTTGGAGGAGGTAAAAGGATCGACGTGACATGTTTAGCATGGTTTGGGAGCAAAAAATGCAGGGGGATAATTTTTGGGTAGGCCAAAAATAATCCCCCGGGAGGGGGATAAAGGGGGATAATTTTTGGGTAGGGGGGAGGTGGCCCAAAAGTTATCCCCCGGAGAGGGATAAAGAGGGGAGGGGGTATTGATAATACCCCTTCTTCCTCATTACAAATACAAAAAAACCTTATCCCCCTATTTTATCCTCCATCAAAATCAAGTACTATTTTATCCCCCTTTTTTAATATTTTATCCCCATTTTTTAATACTTCATCTAAACTATCTATTTTTTATTACCCCCTCTATAAATATCACATCAATGTGGGCCAACTCTTTAAAAATAATACCCCCTCTTATCTTATCCTCTTTTGTTTTTCATCAATTTTTTTGATTTATTGATTTATCTCGACAAGAGTTTTCAGAAAAGTTATCAATCATCGGCTAAATTTGAAAAAAGTTCAAAAAACACAAAAATAAATCAAAAAATAGAGTTTTTTGTACTTATTCGTCGTCTTTAGTGACTTTTTTTTAACTTTTTGACATAATTTTATACTCATTAGATTCCTTTCATTAAGACGGACTACTAAACTACAAAATATTGAGATTTAAATAACATTTTTCTCAAAAGTTGGGTCCATTAGGACATGTAATGAATTTGAACATTTTTGAATAATTTAAGAGTTTTTTTAACTTTGTTTTATCAATTAACAAAAAAGAGAAAAATAACAACAAAATATAAATCAATAAATATCTTAACATAATTTAAAAACTTTTTATCAAAATATTTCGAGTTCACGGTTATTCCTAAAATAATTTTTTAAGTAAACAGTAAATTTTTAGTATTTTTTCGAGTTCACGGTTATTTCGAGTTCGCGGTGTCGGTACTTTTTTTCCTCCAAAGTTAAGCCCATTAGGACATGTGATGAGTGTGAATATTTTTGAATAATTTAAGGGTTTTTTAACTTTGTTTTACCAATTAACAAAAAAAAAAGAAAAATAACAACAAAATATAAATCAACAATAAAAAATTTAGTTAAAAAGAGAAAAATATAATTTAGCTCGCGTAAATTTAGTTAACAATAAAAAAGAGAAAAAGAGAAAAATTTAGTTAACAATAAAAAAGAGAAAAATATAATTTTGGGTGGGGGTGAAAATTTAAGAGGGGGTAATAATTTTTGGAGGGAGATAAGAGGGGGTAATAAGGGATAAGAAGGAGTGATAATTTTTGGAGGGGGGTTTTTCTCCCATCCAAACCATGCTAAAACCCCTAATAAGGGGTGATAATTTTTGGAGGGGAGCTTTCCCCCATCGAAACGGGCCGTAGGGGAAAGAGGAGGAAGAGTGAAGGGAGGAGACGGGTTGGTGGAAATCGACAGAGGGGGTGAAGTGAGGAGCGGTCATGACAGGCTAGGGGAGGCTACTGTAGGGGGTAGGGGATGATGGAGGAGTCACAATCGGTAGTGATGGGAGAAGGAGTGCAATTGATGGAACAAAAAGGCGTGGTGGTTGTCAGGTGAGGAAAGAGAAAGAGAGCTGTGAGAGAGGAGAGAGAGATATGAATACACACACATATGTTATATAATACCCTAGAAATATAAAATAAAAGGATAATGCACACACAATATATATATATTATATATATATAGTTTCAAATTACTCTTTCGGATAAAGAATGAGATTGGTCCAATAATTGTATCTACATCAATTCATATTTATTAGGATTTCATTCAATTAATATATCATAAAAAAAAAAGTAACTTTTTTTTTCCTGGTTAGATCAACAAAGTCATGATATTTCGATTATACGTACGTAATAAAAAAATTATACACACGGAGTAATTAGTAAAATATGCTCAAATTATATATTATGGATAATTACAATAAGACCAAAAATTAAGTGAACCAAAGAACTAATACTAAATTTGTGATGAATTCCAGTTAAGAAATGTGAACAAATTTCCTCCAAAGAGAAACTAATAATTTGATAAGTGATTGATGAGAAGCATATCTATAAATAGATAAGTCAAAAAAACTTTACGAAATGCTAAATATTTTGTGTGCTGATAATTTATAATTGCTATATACGAGCATTATTTATTGTGTTTATCCTTAAGGTTATGAGATCGAATTCTATTAGAATTAATTATTATAGGCCACTGCAAGTTGTCAAGTTGTTAACATTTTTAAGAGTAAATTCACACTTGAGAAATGTATTTCCATTTCCATCATCTTTGTGATGTGATATATAAGGTTGAGATTGAACTAATATTTTTTTATAGTTATTTTGTAATATGTATTTTTTAAAGTTGGACTAGAGTTCAAATGATTATTTTTTAATTAATAAATTTTAGCTTTTAAATATTTGACTTAATACAATCAAATTGAAAATTGGACCGAATCGGCAAGAAATCAAATCGAAATAATTCGATTCAGTTTTAATTTGAAAAATTTTAACTCGAAGTTTTTAATTTGGTGCGAATTTTTATTCTAAATCGAACAGATTACACCCAAGATTTATTTACTGATGCTCTGTGTTATACTCGAGCAAATATCTTGGTCACCCTCCCTCCCTCCCTCGTGTGAAAAGATTTCTCTTCAATAATTTAAATCATTTTGTAAAATTTTAAGATAGTCCCACACGGCAAAAAATGAGCTGAACAAATTTTATGAGCGAACAAACCTGTACTCCATTTTACACGTACAATTTTCACCAAACAGAGCCATCAGCCGAGGGATCACCAACGAGGTATACTTGTTGGGAGAGCGGGGGGTTGGATTCTAACGCCTGAAATCGCAATCAGTCTCTCACCGATTGTTTCGCCCGCCTCGACCCCACCACACAAATTACTAATACCTTAAACCTTTGTTTTTTCTCCCGGCAATGGCTTCTTCGTTGTCTATTCCCACGTTTTTATCTTCTCCGTCAGCTGATCTCAAAGATCATGTAATCCCCCATCTCTCTCTCTCTAACTCCTTTGTATCTATATAGACAGCCATCTGCCGTTTAGTTCTGAGAAAATGAGTAGGAAAAGAAGTATCATTCGAGTCAGTTATTTGTTTTGTTAATTGAATCGTATTGCATTTGGAAACAAGTAAAATTCGCAGTCAGTCGAGTTCGATAAAGTTATTTATTTATTTATTTTGTTGCTTTGGGTGAGAAGGGTTTGCATCTGATTTTGGATTTTTGGTTGTTTTTTAGGGTTCTAAGAACGTTTTCCGGACGAGTTTGGGGTTGAAAAGCTTGGTGATTGGCAAGGGAGGTCCATCTTTGACTGTGAAAAAGTGTGAATTTGAGTTGAACTGCTTGAGAGACAAAGAGATGGATGTAAGCACATCGGCTTCCGCTTCGGTTGATATTGTTGCTGATTGCTTTGATGGTTTGTTGTCTTACCTTTCTAATTTCGATAGTGTTTGGATTACTTATGTATTTAGGATGTCTCAAGAACCAGTTTCTTCTATAATTTTTTCATTTTTGGTGAATTTTTTTCAGCTGTTGGTCAATTTGGTCTTATGCTTGATGGTTTGTTAACTTTCTAACTTGGATAGTGTTTGGATTTCTTATGTATTTGGGATGTCTCATAGTTATTAAAGGCGAAAGGCGCACCGAGGCGCAAAGGGCTTCTGGAGCCTAGGCGCGAGGCGCAAGGCGAGGCGCGGGCTTTACTGAAGCGAGGCGCACCTAGTGAAGGAAAAAAAAACAAATATAGCACATACGAATACTTAAAATAGTAATACTAATATATATATACTAATGTATATCTAATGTATATAATAGATATCACTACAATGTACATACTGATATATATATATAGAATCCATTAGATATGTATATACTGATATATATATATATATATATATATATATATATATATATATATATATATATATATATATATATAGAATCCATTAGATATGATTAGTATTATACATTAGATATACTGATTATAATAGATATCAGTACATACTTATATATAATAGATATCAGTACATACTAATATATATATACTGATTATATACTGATATATACACTAATATATATACTGATATATATGTATTACGTACAGAGAGAGAGATTCGGACCAGATCGGGAGAGAGAGATTCGGACCAGACCTGCCGCCACCAGACCAGATCGGGAGAGAGAGACGCGCAGGTCCGGGAGAGAGAGAGAGTCGCGCAGGTCCGGGAGAGAGAGAGAGAGAGAGAGCCGCACAGAGAGAGAGTCGCCGTCCGGGAGAGAGAGAGAGAGCCGCGCAGAGGCAGAGAGAGAGACCCACAAATTTATACCCAAAAACCTTAAATTCAAACAGGCGCGCGCCTCCCGCGCCTGGGGCGCCTCGCGCCTTTTGCGCCGAGGCTCCTAAAGCGCGCGCCTTCTTCAATCGCCTCGCCTCGGACCATATCAGGCGCAAGGGGTGCGCCTCAGTGCGCCTCGAGCCTAGGCGCGCGCCTAGGCACGCCTTTTACATGTCTCAAGAACTAGTTTCTTCAATAACGTTTTTCATTTTTGGTGAATTTTTTTTCCAGCTGTTGATCAATTTGGTCTTATTTTTTTATTTCTCAATATACAAATTTTCTGTATTTTTTATGTGTTCAGGAAAGTTGTGAGAATTATGTTTTTAACTTTCTTACTATGATTAGTTTGTTCCTCAAAGTATGTCGAGCAAAAAATACAAAATTTTACCGTAACCTTACTTTTACGCTATTTTCTTACACAATTGAGCTATCTACTTTTTATTTTTTCATAAATTTATTCTATTAAATCAAGCACATAAAAGAAAATATTTTTCCTATTTTTTACTTCACTTCAATAAAAATTTCTCAAAAATAATTTTTCTACGTCAATTTATTGATAAATAATCGGAGCCCAAGAGTAATCAGAAGATTAAAAAGAATTGATCAACTTTGAAAAAACTTCAAATAGAGACAAAAGGAACAAACAAATCTAGAAATGTAGGCTGTTTTTCCGGTAATGATCATTTTTTTTTTTCATATTTGGTTGTTAGTTTTGTATTACTTTTCCATTTACTCTCATTAAGACCAAGACCAACCTGACAAAGTAAAATTTTCGTATTAGAGATTGAAAAACGTTTAATGAAGACAGACATTCCAAAAAAAAAAAAACACACAAAATTAGCTTTTGTAGACAGCCAAGCACAATGTTAGATTGTTATTGTATTTATGGGCTGTTACGGTTGAATGATTATGATAGGGATGGACGTTATGCAGAAAGAGCCAAGTGTTTCCACAATGCTATTGAATTTTGAGAACAAGTTTGATCCTTATGGTGCGTTGAGCACGCCTTTATACCAAACAGCCACATTCAAGCAGGTTAGTTGACTCCCATAGTTCACTTGCTCTACATATCGTTGACCGTATATGAGATATCTTCGGACTATATGGTAAAGGAAAATTTGAAATAAGAAAGTATCTGGGGTGTAGAGATAAAGAACATTTGTATGTAAATATGTGAATAACTGCATGGTCTATGTTACATATCATTAACTCTTCCATACGCATAGAGTACCCATGGGCGACACCCACACTCTGAGGGTATGTGATCGGTGTTGAACAATTGGAAATTTACCTCCGAGTGTATAATTTTTAATTTCTAATTGACCATGAACTATGCACATAACTCTTGTATTTTGCATGAAATGCCCTAAATCACCTTGCATAACACCATTTATGAGCAGCTAAGACAGTGCATGCCTAGTGCCCCTCCTGAAATTTTCAAGACATTTTACACTTGGACTTCAAAATTTTTAAGGTTTGTCTTAATTTTCCCTTCTGCAATAAGATGTACGCATATATATTGGCCAGTTTGTTACTGACTTCTAAGAGCTTTATTGCAGGAGAAGTTAAAGTTTTAGCCTTTTGAACAAGTGAAAGTGTATTTTTTTTTTCCACTTTGTACAATCTTCTCTCTCTCTCGGTGTGTGTCTCTCTCTGTCTCTGTCTCTCTCTTGCGGATTGGAAAGATTGTGCATGTGCTAGCTGGTCCACATTCTAGGAACATATTGAAATTGCAATAGCTTCTGATGTTTTTCCTTGTTACTACTGTAGTAGTAGTTGTCCTTGTTGCTTTAATCACTACTGTTATTGCTACTTGCAAAAAAGAAAAAAAATGTTGTCCTTATAATATCAGGTTGGGGTATAGCAATGCCTTGACTGCATGTATCCAATCCGCGAGGCAGTGGACGTAGCTATAAAGGCCTGAGGACCTCCTGATTAATAAGATAGTATCTTTATTGCTGCTGTTCTTATTTTGGTTTTGCATGGTGCTTTTATGGTCCATCACACAGCCGCATGTAGATATTTTTCTTGGCATCAATGGCATGTTGTTCACATGGACATCTTACTCCGTATTTTTTGTTACCTTTTGTTTATTTTACCCTGTTCTGCAGCCTTCAGCAACAGAAAATGGCCCTTATGATTATACTAGAAGTGGAAATCCTACACGGGATGTATTGGAAAGGTCTGATTTGGTGGTTGCTAAGGGTAGTTGAAATTTTTTAGTTGCAACCTTAATAATGACTTGATGAGTCATGACTGCTGTACAGCTTCAGCTGTAAGAATTGTTCTCTTTTTGTGTTCTCAGCCTCCTGGCAAAGCTTGATAAAGCAGACCGAGCATTTTGCTTCACCACTGGAATGGCTGCTTTGGCTGCTGTAGCTCATCTTGTTGGAACTGGTTGTTTTTCTCTTTCCTAATTCTCTGCAGACCTGTACTATTCATGTAATCCTCATCCTTTAGTAAATTGCTTGCTTATAATTTGAAGTTTAATTATTAGGGTTAAATGAATGATCATGAACATATGATATGAAGTTTAACTATCTTGTCCTGGGCATGAATATTGGAGTATTTCGCACAATCATGCTAATTTATGGCTTCATGTCTCGTTCTTTCTTCTTGACTTTGCACTGCATAATTCATAATAAGAGAACTTTTCTGTGCCTGAAGCATACTATACTGTTTTGCATGCTTTCTTGTTAACCAGTAGCTGCATTATAGCAGGTGAGGAAATTGTTGCTGGAGATGATATTTATGGTGGTTCTGATCGGTTACTGTCACAAGTAGTTCCAAAGACAGGAATTGTGGTTAAGTTAGTATTGTTGTCTTCCTCTTTACACACACACATACACACACACACACAGACACACAGAGTGGGATCGAGAGAAGATTGTCTTGTTCGATAAATGTTTGCACTAATCGACTTGCATACTTATGCGTATTACTTGCAGACGTATAAATACAACTGATTTGGATGAAGTAGCCGCTGCAATTGGTCCATGGACAAAGCTTGTGTGGCTGGAGAGTCCAACCAACCCAAGACAACAAATTTCTGATATACGTGTAAGATATGTAATTGAACACTACAAAGTCATGATTATTTTCAATTTGTTTGTATGTGGCTTTTGCCTGAATAAATGAGGTAGATTTTGTGACCATGATATGAGTATGTAATGCTTGGTCAGTGCAGAAATTCAGCGTGTTAATGTACTACAAAATGAGTATGGTTGAATATATTTCTCATGGTAAACATTACACCTAGTAGTGTTATATGTACAGGAACTTTCAAAGGCAGGGATCAGGAAAACCATGCTTCCTTCGTAACATAGCCGTACTGATAGACATTTAAATAGCAAAATGTGGAATAAAATAGGGTCCTTTATATTTAACTGAATGACTATTAGGTTCACAAAAATAGATATTGTGGTAGACTGCATGACAAGTCGTTTCTTATGTCTGCACTCTGAAGAGTTCAGTGTACTATCCATTATGCTGCTACATGTCTAATATTTTCCATAACACACCATAGTGTTCAGTTTATTTGGTTGCAGCAGTTGAAAGTAAAACAAATACATTAAGATAGTTCAGTTTCCTTGTTTGATTTGGTCAATAAAAAACGAGAGTGATATTCTTGTTTGATTGTAGAGGTTTTGTTTTCTGAAACAGTCTAAGAAGCGCGGATACGGATATGGCTATTAATACAGACACTGATAGAGACATGGGACACAGATATTCTAAAAAATGGGGACACGGCAGGTGACACAGAAAAATTTATTTATAGGTACCAGAATAGATATTTAGTTGTTATTCATACGAGTATTCTATCTGGAAATAACCAAAACTAATAGTATCTTTACAATTTTCATTGTTTTCTTTTTAAATATTTCACGTTAACAGGGGTTTTATTTGGTCACTTTTATTCCTATATTTTTGGTATATCATACTCCCGAAATAATTTTACAATATTTTACCTTGGGCCTTGTCATGTTTCCGTACATGTCCAAGTTCACATATGGGTGTCCCCCAACATATCCCTTCTTAAAAATAAGTAAATCAACTAGACATGCCTGCGTGTACACAGAGCATTTATATGCTGGAAAGACTGTGACCTCCCTGTCCTGTTTAGATTCTCCGTGTCCTTTGTATCAATGACCAAATGTATCATGAACATTTTACTAGTTACTAAGGTTCTAAATACCGTACTGTTTAAGCTACCGTTTTTGAATTGATATGATATGTAACAGTACCGGTGTAATTTTGGGTACCATTTTGGAATTACTGCTATAACATCTTATATTGATACAAAAGATTATATCTATAAAGAATGATAATTTTTTGTGCTGGCCATTGTATACGCCACATGGTATGTACTGATACCTTTTATATTGATATGAACAATTATATCTATGAAAAATGGAAAATGATAATTTTTATGCTGGCCATAGTTGGGAAACATTTGAAAACTAACTTTTTCCTTAGAAAAATAACGGCAAGCATTTTCATTTGATAATCGAGAGTTTAAGCTGTAAAATCACGTCAGGTTGTCATTTGCTTCTTTCTTTACAAAGCCACACACACTGGTCATATACAAAAGGCCTACTTCTTCAGAGGAAAGAGCAGCACTTGTATGCCGGAACGGTAAGCTGAGACAGCCCGAAATATGCGGGAAAGTTATGGTACTGATGAAAGTATCTGGTATTTTCCCAGGAATGAACTTGAAGGTCCGTGTACCTGATTTTTCCGTCAAATGGTATGTACAGGACTGCACCGGCCCATACAGTACCGTATTCCAAACAATGCTAGATATGTTACTTCTTGAAAATTATTCTGTGCAAGTTCCCAACTTAAGGCTCCATTTGGTTCCTGGAATTGGTTATGGAATTAAAAGGAGGGCATTGTTTCCTGCCACGTATGGTTTGGGTCTGATTTCTATTGACCCAAAGGTGGTCTTAGACAGATTCAGAATAACAATTAGGTTTGTGATGTAGGTCTTGGGTGTTCATATAGCTTGTAAAAATTGGATGACTTTGGCTGTTAATTTAGGTGTAACAATCTTTATTTGCTATGGTAATGCTTTTTCATTTATTAATTTGCAAACCTCGCCATGTCTCACGCACGCCCTATATTACGGGCATGTCCATGTGTCAAGCATGCCTGATATTTTATAGTTCTCATCTTACTGACATTATGGCCCTAATAAGGAAATGTCACATCTTGTAGTCAGTATATTTTCCATTTTGCCTTCATTTCAGAAAATAGCAGAGATCGCTCATGTTCATGGCGCACTTGTGTTGGTGGATAACAGCATCATGTCGCCTGTATTGTCCCAACCCTTGGAGCTTGGTGCAGGTATTAAAACTATATGCTAAGGATGTTTTTGGTGATTTTACAAGCAGGACATCTCTCCTCAATCTGTTGTTACTAGTGGTTGCTTCCTCTATTTTTGCAGATATTGTGATGCACTCAGCTACTAAATTTATAGCTGGACATAGTGATGTCATGGCAGGTGTGCTTGCTGTAAAAGGGGAAAGGTTGTACCTCTTACTCCTAATTTACCCCCAGAATGCTGTTTTGCTTGCTTATGTTTATTTTTGTTTGTTTAGTTTTGGTTTTAGGTTACTCGTCTCACTGTACAAAGATCTTAGGTTCATATGAAGGCTGTGGGTGCAAAACTTTGATATCTGGGGTGTATAACGCGCTGTTATGGTTGAAATAAATTTGTAACCTTGTTTTTGATAGATATTAGTGACCTTTGAGAATAGATATATGTTTTAAACTTACTTTTTATGAGTGTAAATGATGAGATCGGCCTTGCCTCAGGGGTAAGGTGCATGATAGCCATCACGATCCTATTCGCAAGCAAAAAGGCAAACAAAAGAGGGGGAAATAGAAAAATAAAAGCATTGTGGTTTTGACATTTGTTAATCCTGAGTGAGTATTTTTGTTCTTTTCACGAGAAACATTTTATGCAGACCATATTTTTGAGTGGAACACCTTAAATGTATCAGCTTTTATTCTACTTGTTTTTTCTTGTAACATTTCTCAGGTTAGAATTGCCACATATGTAATGATCCAGTTATCGTACAGGTACCATTTTCTAATCCTCAACCTGCTATGAAAAAAGCACGAGGTTGCTTCCTAATGCTGGTTTTCAAAACGTTGGACAGATCATGTCTTCATTACTCATATGAGTCATATCTGTTTGGATGATATGGCTAATTCTTGGACTCAAAGGAGGCTTTTAATCATGTGTTGATATATTTTAGTAAATTATTGCTCATGCTCAATCCTCTGTTTTATTTATTTATTTTGATTCTTTCAGACCTTACACGGACAAGATTGTCCTTCATTGTAAGGACATCTAGATGGCCCATCTTTTGACCTTCATTGTTTTCAGGTTTTAGGATAGTATGAGCTTATGTTACATGGAACCAGGTTTGAGTTATGGTGCAGGTGTATGCCCCAAGTGTTAGACCTACCTAAACCCTTGTTAGGCACAGGGATATGTATCCAAAAGTTGGTTATGGTATGTGGACACTTCTCTTTGTAGTCTAATACTTGCACATTGACTGGTGTGATGATTTAGGATTATGCTTGATGTTACATAGGTTGCAATGAAAAATAGGATTTCTCTCTCAATAAAGGTGAGGTACTTCTTCAAACATATAGTACAAATTAGAGGATCAAAGTGTCTATTTTGTATATGATTTTTGGACACATCTCATATCCTTACCTGTTTCATACCTGGTACATTGGAGAAAATAGAAGTGTTGATGTAAGAATGGTTTAGAGTGGTAGTTGCCGAGTGCTTTTGAATTGGCAACCCTATGTTGTTACATATAAACATTTTAATCTGGGATTGGATCTTCTTTTTCTGGAAACTCGTATATAAGTCTTCTCGTGGATACCTAACTTTTTTTTGCGGGTTCATGTCTGTTATTTTGGAGCAGTTTTATTCCATGTTCTTTTTGTATGTATATCAGATTAGCGAAGGACTTGTATTTCTTACAAAATGCTGAAGGCTCAGGGCTAGCTCCATTTGATTGCTGGATTTGCTTACGAGGTATAAAGACCATGGCCTTGCGTGTTGAAAAGCAACAGGTGCTCCACTTAAAACCTGTCGTAGAGCATTGTATTAATGAATACTATTTTGGCATTAAATTAATGTATGACTTGGCTGCCTTCTAAAAGCATGTTTTGGACCTCCTGTACTCTTTGTATTGGTTCTGGTAACAGTACGGATATATTTGCTACCAAGATATATGGGGACACTGGTGAGAATCTAGTGATTATTGATGCTATGAAGTGCTCAACTGTCATATTTGTCCCCAGATGGTCTGAAGATGAATGTAATCCTCTGGGTTTGAACATCATAGCTCCGTGAATGGAAATGCTAATGGTTGTAACTTTTAAGACAAGTTCTAAACTGCCATTATGAACAAGTCTGTCTTTCAGATGATTGCAAGTGCTTTTTCCTTAGGAATTATCGATAGTATGTTTATACTAGCTGATGCATTATCAATTCTTTGTTCCATATCAAAAGTAAGTGTGTATATCTAGTATGTATGCCATTGCGGCCATAGGAATAGTAGCGTTCAAAGTTGATATTGATGGAGATATTGAGACTGCGAAATATTGGAACATTCGACCTTCCATTTGCCTTGACGTCAATTTGGGGAGTTTTTCTTTCAACGAGAAACATGAAAATCATTTAGCATAATTCTCTCTATATTTTTTGCTAATTTGTTTTGTCAAAAGGATAATTTGCATGAAACTTAATCCTACTTAATAGAAAAAAAATGCAAACTTTGCATAGTTTATTTGGGAAAGCAAGTGATGGCACCTTTATATGTGGTTGGAAAGTTATATTTGCTCATTAATTCCAGTTGTTCTTTGACTATACTTATGCATTAGAACCAGAAGATTTGGCTGAACGTGATCATACCTGATTTACATACTTAAACATATCGTAGATGCTAGTGTTGTTGTTTGATTATCGTGGCTGACTTCATTTCTCCGTTCTAAAATGAATGCTTTGGAATCTTGGTCAGGAGAATGCACACAAGATTGCTGAGTTTCTCTCTTCCCATCCTAAAGTGAAGAAAGTTAACTATGCTGGTCTTCCTAACCATCCTGGACGCTCTTTACACTATTCACAGGTATTGGCATTGGTTGCAACTCTCATGCTCATATTGCCTGACCACTTGCCCGCTCCTCCCGTCTTGTTCTTTTTTGCTTAATTAATCTTATGGTTCACTTTTTACAGGCGAAGGGTGCAGGATCTGTGCTCAGTTTTCTGACAGGATCACTTGCGCTCTCCAAGCACATTGCTGAGACCACAAAGTATTTCAGCATAACTGTTAGTTTTGGTAAGTAGTCTTCCCGCCCAAGTCTGGCCAGTTTTACCAAATTTCTATGCTGATGAAGGTGAATCAGGTGATAGACTTAGAGTTGTTTTCAAGGGCTCTATTTGGGATGTGGTAATTATTAGTATTGTTTTTCGTCTTTATATGAATTGTTTTTGTAATCTTTTATTTTGCATTAATTTTTTCTTGATTGTTGATCCGTTTCAACAAGAGATTTCAGAAAAGTACAAAATTATATCAAAAAACTAAAAAATTTAGAAAAGACAAAAAATCGTTTTAGTGAACTTTTTTTAGCTTTTGGATATAATTTTGTACATTTTAGATTTCTTTTGTCGGGACGAGCCAACAAACAAAAAATAATTAATGAAAAAATAACAAGTACAATTCTTTTTGAGTAAAGACAATAATTTAGCCAGTGACAATGATCATCACGTGCTTCTGTATATTATAACCTTGTCCTGCTATGACTGACATTGGAATTTGCACGTAATATGCTGAGATATATTTGAACCACATGAACTGTGGCATAGGTTTCGAAATCACATGTTTTGTTGGAACTGATTTGAGTGTAGTGAGAAGATAACTCTCGAATTCCAAAATAAGTACGATGAAAAAATATATTTTGTTGGGAATTGCATCCTTTTATGACAAATTGAGCACCAAATATGCACTTAGAGTTTAAATTAAGCTTAAAAGTTGATTTTGCACGACATTTTCCAGTATGGCAATCAATCTAACATTAATAGGTTGCTTTTGGCTACCTTTGATGGTCTTCCTATTATGACAGGAAGCGTAAAGTCCCTCATCAGCTTGCCCTGCTTTATGTCCCATGCAAGCATACCTGCTGCAGTGCGCGAGGCCAGAGGTTTGACCGAGGATCTTGTTCGTATCTCGGTGGGGATTGAAGATGTAAACGATTTGATTTCCGATTTAGATAACGCACTTAGAACTGGGCCTCTGTAGGTGCTTGAGGATATTCTGTCAATGAATATCCAGGATGTCCTTGCATTGTTGAATTGTATCGATATCATAAATTGTGCGTGTTTCATATTCCCGCTCTGGTGTCTCCTGAGAAAGGGAGGTTTAGATGTCTGGATTGAACAAGGAAAACTCATTTCAATTATGACTGCCCCTTTTGGCCTATGAATGGTTAGTATTTGCGAATGGAATTTTTGTCTAAAAGAAAATTTTCCGTGAATATATATTTGTTTTTTTGCAGTGAATTTTGCCTCCGTTGGTGTGTCTTGTCTGTCTTGTTTTTCTTTTCTTCTTTTATGCTGTAAAGTCAATGGGGGTGCGAAATAAATTGATAAGTACAGAAATCATCTTTCGGAAGAAAAAAGTGATTGCAAATATTGCGATTTGAGCGCTTTCTTTATAATTTGGAATTCCATATATTTAAGGATTGCACGGGCAGACAATTTCCCATTCTACATTTGTAAAATCAGCATTTTCATTAATCACACACCGTGATACATAATTCAAACGGTTGCATTGAGTCGCGTTAGCGACGAAACTGAAAAGCATGACCAACATTAATGTTACAGCTTGGTTTTTACGGATTTTATGGATTTTATTATGGGTACAAATAATGTAAAAATATGAGAAGCATGAATCATATCCTAGATGGGGCCCCATCTTCTCCCTCCTCTCTCTTTACATTTGTGCACCCCATTTGCACAAAATTAGGCTTTTAACTTGTTCTTAAACAAGACAAGTCAAATGAGTGGAAGCTCAAGTCGCACTATTGGAAGTCTCAGTCAACTCTTCCAAGGCAACGATAATCAAGAACTGAAGGGGTCACTAGATCCTCTCTCACACCTCTCCTCTCCCTCTCCAATGGTTGAAACATTTCTTTTCACCGTCACACTGCGAGTTCTCTCCAAACTAAGCTCCCCTGCTCTCGACCACGTTAGTTTCGCGTGGGGAATCAAATCCGAGCTGAAGAAACTCGAGAACACCCTATCAACTCTCAAAGCAGTGATTCTCGACGCAAATTCACAGCAGGCCACGAATCACGAGGTGAGTGACTGGCTACAAAAGCTTCAAGATGTCGTCTACGATGTCTATGACTTGCTTGACGATCTCTCAACTCAAAATTTGCTTAGGAAGGTATGGAGATCTTTTTCATGCCTAAACCCAATTGCATTTCGATTCAAAATAGCCGCCAGGGTAAAGGAGATTCGGGCGAGATTAGAGGAGATTGCCAAGGATAGGAAGAATTTTCACTTGACAGAACATGTTGGATTGACCCAAATTGAAAGCAAAATTAGGGCGGAAACTCATTCTTTTGTTCGTGCTTCGGATATTATTGGAAGAGAAAGTGATAAAGGGGCACTAGTAGAGATACTACTTTGCTCTACTGATCATGACAATGTTTCTGTTGTTCCTATTGTTGGGCTTGGCGGCCTTGGAAAGACTACTCTTGTTAAATTGGTCTATAATGATGGTAGGGTAGTTGAGAATTTTCATGTGAGGATGTGGGTTTGTATTTCAGAAGATTTCAATCTAAAGCAGATCATAGAGAAAATAATAAGATCGGCGACTGGGGAGAGCTTTGGCCAACTAGATATGGATCAGTTGCAAAGTCGATTGCGAGGCGTTTTAGATTCCAAAAAGTATTTGCTCGTCTTTGACGATGTATGGAATGAGGATCGTCATAAGTGGATGGAATTGAGAGACTTACTCGTTAATGGTACGAGTGGAAGCATGATTGTTGTAACTACACGGAGCAAAACAGTTGCGACAATTACAGGCACAGTTCCTATGTATAACTTGAGCGGTCTTTCTGACGATAGTTGTTTCTCTTTGTTTTTGAACTGTGCCTTTAGGGGAGAGGGAAATCGCCACCCTAATCTTGTGGAGATAGGAAAGGATATTGTGAAGAAGTGTGGTGGAGTTCCATTGGCGGTAAAAACTTTAGGGAGCTTGTTGTATATGAAGAGTGAGGAGCGTGATTGGTTGCATGTAAGGGATAATGATATATGGGAGATAGAACAAAACGAGAGTGATATTTTGCCAATATTGAGGTTGAGCTATGACCAGATGCCATCCTATTTAAGACAGTGCTTCACTTATTGCTCCATTTTCCCCAAAGGAAATGAAATACCTAGGGAAGAATTTGTAAATTTATGGAGTGCTCAGGGGTTCATTGAGTCACCTAAGGGAAATAGGCAGCTGGAAGATATTGGAAATCAATATTTCAATGAGTTATTGTTGAGGTTTTGCTTTCAAGACGTAGTAGAAGCATTCGATGGAGAAATATTGGCCTGTAAGATCCATAATCTTGTACATGATCTTGCGCAATCAGTGGCGGGTTCAGAGTGCCTGAATGTGAAATTCGATACCAAAGTCATATCTGAAAGAGTTCAACACGTGTTGTTTCAAGAGGAAGATTTTTCAGGGAAAAGATTTCCTGAATCTTTACTTGCAGCACGAAAGATGAGGTCATTTTCTTATTCGTTCAATGTTGGATCTATCGACAGTTCCTTTGTTGAGACCATTGCATTGACTTTTAGGCGTTTGCGTGTTTTAATATTGAACGCATTACAGCTTGAGGTGTTGCCAAGATCCATCGGTAACTTAAAGCGGTTAAGGTATCTTAATCTTGGTCACAATCGTAACATTAGATCTCTTCCTAGCTCAATATGCAGGCTTGTGAATCTTCAGACGCTGAATCTCATTAACTGCGAGCAACTTGAAGGTCTGCCTAAAGGCAGTGGAAAGTTGGTTAACCTCAAAACGTTATATTTAACTTCAAAACAGACGTATTTGCCAAATAGAGGTCTTCAAAGCCTCAGTTCTCTTCAGTATTTGTTGCTTTACAAATGTGAGCACCTGACATCACTGCCAGAAGGAGTGCAGCACTTAACTGCACTTCGAGTGTTGCGTATTTACGAATGTCCAAAATTAGCTTCTCTTCCTAGCAATATAAAATATTTGACTTCTCTTGAGAAGTTGTGGATTTGGCACTGTGAAGAGCTAAATTTATTGGATGGTGAAGGCATGGAAGGCCTAACCAGCCTAAGATCACTACTTCTAATGGGGCTTCCAAAGTTGGTTACTCTACCTGAAGGACTTAAAGAGACTGCTGCAAGTAATCTCCAGCATTTACGAATTGTTAATTGTCCAAATTTGAGGGCATTGCCGGAATGGTTGCAAAACTTCACATCTCTTCTAAGGCTATACCTGGAGGATTGTCCAAATTTGTCGTATTTACCACCAGGAATGAACCGCCTAAGTGCAGCACTGCACATTAATGGTTGCCCACAATTGAATGTAGGAAACTAAGCAGAAACAGGTCAGTATTTTCTAAGATATATCATTACTAGTTTGGTTTCAGATAAATACTTATAAATTCAAGTTGTGATAATCTTTCGCATGACTATCTGCTTGTTAAACTTTGTTTCGCTGTGATTATCATCTCTATGAGATCGTCCACTTGGGCTGAGTGTCAGAAAATGTAGTAGGGCATTGAACTAAATAAGTGTAGGCTTGCATTTGTGATACAGATTCTTCAGGGATGTTCATGGTGATGAGTTGTGCTGACTTCAAAAGCTGTTTCTTATGAATTTTTATGAGTATTCCTCCAATGAGATTGACGCGGCTTTTGTCTTGAATGTACTAAACTGTTGTTCTGTGATGATATGTCCATTTTCACACTATTCACTGTTTGATGCTCGTTTCAAAAGTGTCTTGAAGGGTTTTGTATGGACATTGATGAAGCTGTGTTGCAAACTATGAATATGTCTTGTGCTTTACAAAGTAATTTCCTCTTTTACACATTAGTGTTGGTTTCTTTCTCTCTTTTGTCCAACTTTGGCCATCCCCTCATCTAAGGTCAGAGCTCTCTGGACATCACTTTTGCTCACCTTCACATCTTGCTATGCAAGACCTTTTTGCGGGAGTAAGCATTGAATGTATATACATCTATATGTATGTACACACATACTGCATATGTGCACGTGCACATTTATGTAATAGACGCATTGTGATTGGCGTGGAGATCCATTCTCTCCACTTTTTTAGTTAATTTCATATAATCTTGGGGAAAACTTTGGAAACCTATTTATATTGCTAAATTGTTATGGAACAAAGGTGTACTATATTTTGGAACATATATACCAGAGCTTAATTTGCAAGGTTATTTACGTTTCCTGAGTCCCTGATGATCTAACCTTGTCTCTGATATTTCCTGTTGCAGCACTAAAATTACAGAGAATGGTTCTGATGGCCTGTCTTTGTTTTACTCATTGAGCTTAGATTAACTAGTGTTACCAACAATCTTCTTGTTTCTCAATTATCAATATCTTATCCAGCAAGGGGAAGTCTAACTAGGATTTAGTACGTTTTGGCTACCAATAATTCGTGCATGTCAAATTTCAAATGCTTGCAATTGTCTCTTATTCCCAGGTTATATGAGTCTCGGTTCACCTACATATGAATTTTACTGTGAATTGGAACACTTGAGTAATTTGATTCTTATTTATTTTCCTTTGTTATAATGTTAGTTGGATGAAGATGATGTGATGTTATTGATCCATCGTCTTTGGTATTTTGTACAGGCATAAAGTATTGGCTTCAACCTGTTTTTCCTGGAAACTGTTTCTGAGTGACCAACTATGTTGGTTTTGTTTTTTTCCCTTATTGCAGCTGTTCTAGTATGTATGCTCTCTTTCTCTCTATATGTTTGTGAAGTAGATGTAACATAGATGTGTTGTAACTTGTATTTGATGATATATTTGTCAAAGTTGTGATCCTATTAGCTTGTGGTGGAAATAGTTTTCTTTCCAATACTGCTATTGTGATACTATTGTCACCACAAGCTTCGTAAAGTTTTATCTAGATGTCCAAAACACACGGAATTTTTTGGGTAAAATTGAATCAATCTTTTTTTTAAGTACACGGATTATAAGTTTGTTTGGTGAAATTTAATAATACGTTAGCTCTTACAATCTTCTAGTCCTGCTGGGGCTAAACCCCCATTGACACACACATACTGATTTGTAATCTTTTTGCTAGTCGAGTTGTAATGTCTTATTTTATAATTGACAGTATGTGAATTCTTTAATCTCTTCGTTCAGATCTCTAGTTCTGTCAATAAGTTTGCTGCTTTGGGTATGATTGAATCAGAATCTACTTCTCATGCTGATATTCATGAGGGAACCATTCTTGATCTACAAATATGGAAGGTAATATATATGTTGTCGTTTCTCCTCATTCTGATTTTCTTATCTGTCAAGAATAAGGGGAAGAGTCCTCCAGTGGCTAAGAAGCAATAGCTAAAATAAGGTATGGTGTGGGTCTTACATAAACAATTGAGGCGGGACTTACAGCAAATGTGAATATGAAGTAGATTTTTCAGTACACATTTTCGATACCCATAATATTTCCCTAAAAAAGAAACCGTGGAATGTAATGATCCAACTTGAGAGATTGAGATTAAGAAGCTTGTACTCGGGCACATGCTTTCTTTTCGTGTAATTTGGAATCACATGTTTAGTTGCAGAATATGATTCCCACTTTAAGGAATTGTTTCCCAATTGATTTGGAACATATTTATTGAGGGATAATCTGTGGCTAGAATCATCTTTACTTTAAATAAATTGGTGTGTCTGGTGACAAAAATATCAGCCTCTAAACTACACCCCACTTGCTCATATTTTGATTCTCACACAATTCTATGTTACTTCTAGAGAACGGGTACATCGCTTCTTGTCGTAATAAACATAGTAAATAGAAGGATCGTATTCGTGGCATTGAGGTTCCTTCTCATATACCAACTAGAGTTTGGACCTTTTTTTTATTTATGGACATGGCTTGTTGGCAGTTCAGCAAGGTGGAGTTCCCCATCTTCTGGCGCTTTAACTAATCCAATTCAATATTGAATTACGTTCATATATTTTAGATCTTGTCGAAACGCGTAATTTTGGTTTGAAATTATGTTATTTGGATATTCATAAGTATGTGATCTGAACGCAAATAACACATAACTGAGTTCTTCTAGGTTTTGATGCACATACTTAATGTGTGCATAACTAAATTTTGAGTTATTTTTGTGTTCCAATCACTTACTTATTGATATCTATTTAATATAGTTTTACATCACAATTAAGCGTTTCAACAAGAACTAGAATATGAAAGGGATTTTTATTTTTCTAGAATACGTAGATAATATCAGCCATTCAACAATTATGTTGATTAAATACCAACTAATATAATTACGAAGCATATTTATCTTGAAAAATATATATATCGTCACAAACCAGAAATTAGAAAGTTAGTAACTACTATTGAATGAAAATCACAGCCTCAAAGTTGCAACCAAACATTTAAATCTAAGAGACTATAAGACATAAGTGGTGTATATGATAAAAATGAAATGAGATGGTTAAGTATTTAACTTGAAATAAGGGCTTTAAGAACTTTCTTTCATCCCTTTTTCGTCCATTGAAAATGAAAATTTATAGACTATAGTAGCGGATTGAAAGTTTATTTATAAGTTGAATATGGCAACTTCATTCATAGACAATAAAAAACTATATATTACTACATAACTCACAAAGGAAAGAGAGAAAATAACACCACCCACAACAAGCACAAGGAAGCCGAAACACTCGAGCTCCACTGAAGACACAAGGACAGAAAAATCACTCAACATCAAACTTTCAAACTGGCAAACTTATAGGCTTGGGATCAACCTGCAAAAAACACAAAAATAAGAAAGCACGACCACAATGAATTAAGTAAAAGATCAGATACGCAAGATGTATGTATGTATGTGATTTGTGCTAGCTATTAGATGTAAATATGTTATTGGTCTCTAAATCGGTAATTGATGTTGGATAGACGTTGTAACCCTAAAACAAATGGGAAAAACAACTGATTAGAAGAGGAATTAGGCTTTACCGGGTAATTGAGGATGAATTCCAGACAACATATGCGAGACTAAAGATACCATGCATTAGAATCATGGATGAATAACACACATATATCTCTCTCTTGATCAGATTTTTGATAATTATTAAAACTCTACTTTACAAAGTATTTTTTATGTTCTCCATCTCGGTCAAACTGACACAAACTCAATTAATTATCGCGAATAAATCACTAATTATTCTTGAAATATTGAACAAAATGACTATTCTTTTTTATTCTAATTGGACTCTTAAATTTTGAAACCATATTAGACTTTGGTTATATTGATCAAAATTTCATAATTAATTATGCATTTTATATTGTTACAACGTATAGAGTCTTGTATAAGGATTCTATTTAAAAGGAATGCACATGTATATTCTTGACCCGTCATACTTCATAAAACGAAATAAGTTATTATGACATTTGTTGTAGCGAATTATTATTTTTTCAACAAAAGATGTCAATGTAATTTTCTATTAATTCTTCTAGTACTTTCTTTCTTTTCTTTTTCGCTCTATCAGAGCTTCAATTGTCAAATCAAATTATATTTGATTTATACATTCTTTGATTTCCTAGTTATTTTATGCGTTTTATATTTCTGTAATAATTCTTTACAGTTTCGAACTTAATATTATCTTGTTAATTTTTTCCTCGTACATGCATTTTTGACAAATAAAGAAACGTATAAATTGTAATGAACAGTATCAAAAAGAAAAAAGAGAGCTACTACAACAAATACTACATCTCGTTGCTCGCAAAGAATGCTATAAAAATAGCATTTATAATTATTCTAAGCTAGCCATGCTATTTCGATAAAACATCGGGTGTTTGGGGTAGTGGAGAGGGGTTGGGGGTGGAAAGGCTGATATGATCCTATTTTAATTTTTTAAAGTTATATGTATTATAGCATTTCCAAAGAACTACTGTAAACAAACGACATAAAACATCGGGACTTTTCTTGTCACTTTAATTTCCCGTGTAATCTTTTTCTAAAGCTTTTTTCTCCCTCTTTAACTTCTTTCACTTGCTATATCTAAGTAATATTTTTTTGCTTCTTTCTTTAAGTATTTTACTTGACGGAACGAAGATACACATCCATATCTCGTGCTATTAAATAATAATTTGCATTTTGCATGGGCATTGTGTACACTGTATGCGTGTGTGTTGCTTTTTTTTTTTTTTAGCGTTTTGTAAAAGGACAAAATTGACATATACGTAGAATAATAGATGATGTCAGCAATCTCCATTAATCCAAGCTAAACAAAATTAATGGGAGAGGAGGAAATCGGAACCACTGATTTGTAAAGTTTGAACAGTAAAAGGAATTAAACAAGTTTGAATTACTTATCTTGCTAGATCTTTTGGTGTAACAAACTACTACCCGGAAACAAGTGTAAATATGAAAGACAGAGAATGTACGCACCACGTGACCACATCATTGATTTGAATGTCGGGTATGTGGGCAATCTTCGGCCAATCCTCTCCTCCTTCTTTACATCTTCTTGCCAAGTCTGGGCACTCTTTAATTTTAAGTGATTGGAGTTTCGGCAGTACGGAGTCTGATAGGGACGTCATTCCGTTACAATCAGAAATTGTCAAATGAGTGAGTGTATCTGCAGCATCTTCAAGCCCCTTAGGCAAAGTCACCAACATTGGGAGACGCTTGAGTGTAAGTGCCTCAAGGCTTTTCAGCCCCTTGAAACTATTGTTAGAAAATTCAAGATTCCCACAATAACCGATTACCAATTTCCGAAGAACGGTGAGATGTTGTATTCCTTCACCCAAAGACCTTAACATTGGAAGACTGACGAGTGCAAGTGTCTCAAGGCTTTCCAGCCCCTTGAAACTATTGTCAGAAAATTCAAGCTTCGCACACTGAAAGATTACCAATTCCCGAAGACCGGTGAGACGTTGTATTCCTTCACCCAAGGACCTTAATTCATTATTATCCACAAGAAATAGTGTCTTGAGACGAGATAACCCACTGATACATTTATCTGGTAAGCACGTCAATCTTGATGATAACGACAAAAACCGGAGGTTGACCAGATTTCCAAAATCTCGAGGCAATTCAGAAATATTGTATTCACTAAGATCAAG
Organism: Arctostaphylos glauca; assembly: GCA_019985065.2. NCBI lineage: Eukaryota > Viridiplantae > Streptophyta > Magnoliopsida > Ericales > Ericaceae > Arctostaphylos > Arctostaphylos glauca. The sequence goes on from JAHSPW020000002.1 coordinate 31,575,104, forward strand.
GTACTGCAAGTTCAATAGCTTGCAAAGAGAATTAGGGAGTTCTTCTACACCCTTGAAACTAAGAAACCTTAAATGCTTCAACTTCCCTATATTTTTTGGCAAGGAATACCAAAGGTTGACCTCTAGCACACGTAAGCATTTAAAACTTGAGATTGCTAGCTCAAATGATCCATACTGTCTCCGTATTGTCTTTGACAAAAACATGGTCCGCCACTTCTTGGCTTTATCCAAAGATATTGAAAACTCGGAATATGGGTTCACGTCAAATGATACATGCCGAACCCTACCTGTAATTGCCTCGGTATGCGCCTCTTCAATATTAGTCATGTATTCATTACCTTTCACATATTGTGCAAGGTCATGAACAAGATCATGCATCTTATAGAAGCTTTCAATTTCCAAGTCAAAAATATTATCGAAGCTTTCAGTTTCCAGTTGAAGAAAGGATCTCCTCACTAGCTCGAGTACATACTCTTCACCTATATCTTCTAATTCATCATTCTTGCCTGAAGATTGTAAGAATCCATGGGCCATCCAACCATATATCAACTTATATTTACTAATATGCTTATCTTTCTTAAACAGTGAGCAATATCCAAAGCATTTTTTTAAATATGAAGGCATTTGGTCATAACTCAACTTCAGTATAGGTAGGATATCATTCTCTTTTTGCACAAGTGCCCACATTTCACTATCCCTTATAGACGACCAATATTGCGTATTAGTTTTAGCAAACAATAGTGCTCCTAAGGTCCTTGCTGCAAGGGGTACGCCTCCACACTTTTTCACTATTTCTATACCGATATTGACTAGGTCCTGACGCTGGCTCTCTTCCCCTTTTTGAAATGCCCAATTAATCAATATATCTAAACATTGTTTTTCTGAAAGACCCTTAAGTTCATATGGTTCCATGGTTTTGGTGCAGACAACTGAAGCAACACTCTTATTACGGGTGGTTACAACTACTCTACTTCCTCTTGCCCCCATTATTAATAAATCTTGCAATTCAGCCCATTTTACACGGTCTTCATTCCAAATGTCATCCAAAACAAGAAAAAATTTATTATTCTGTAATACTTCTCGAGCATGATTTTTAACCTGCTCAATTCCTGGATTAATACAGCTATTGTCTCCTACTTCTTGCAACACCTTTATCAGGATAGTTTTGACGTCAAAATCATCAGAGACACACACCCACATTTTTTTGCTAAAATGCTGTTGGATCCTATCATCTGTGTATAGCAACTGTGCAAGTGTGGTCTTCCCTAGACCTCCCATTCCCACTATGGGAATGATGTGGACGTTCTCTTCGTTTTTAGGGGATAATAACATATTTATCAAACGTTCTCTATCACTATCTCTTCCAATAATATTGGGAACATGTACCAATGAGGAGGTTTCTTCCCTTCTTTTGATCTCAGTCGGCCTTTCTACAAGTTTCACGATAAATTGAAAATCTCTCATCTCTAAGACAATCTCATCTAGGCTCTCTCGGATATCCTTTATTTTGCGACCCACTACATAACGAAATAGGATTGAATTTGAGCTTGTAAAAAAGTCGCATACCTCTCTCACCATGCTCTTGTGAGTTTCAACTTGCCTTCTTAAAGCCTCATATGTAGCATCATCCAACAAGTCATCAACATCGTAAATTACAGTTTTGAGCCTTTGAAGCCATTCTTTTACTGTAGGGTTTTTGATCTGCTGCTCTTCTGCATCCAAAAGGACATTTCTGACGGTGGAGATGGTGTCCTTCAATTTACTCAGCTCCTTCTTTACACCCCATGCCAATCCAATCTGTTGGACTGCAGTGGAACCCAACTTTGACAAGACAATTTCGGCTAAGACAGACAAAATTTCCTCTGCCATAGGTACATGTGGGAGAGGAGTTGCAACAAAAACAGAGGATTCAAATTCAAGAGAGGAAGTCAGTTTGCTAGGAAATTGATATGCTTTCGTTTTATGCCAATGTATATATTGAGTGACTTTAAATAGGAGAGAGAATTGGTATTTTGGAATAGCTTACTTGGACAAGTTGAAGGAAACCTTACTCAGACTATTGTTTTGTGGGCATTTTTTATTTTGAAAAGCAAAAGAAAAGGGTATATTAATGAAGAAAACAAATGAGAGAGATACAATGGGAGCCAAGGTCCACTTAGCTAAGGAAAGAGGAGGGGGGGCCACATGGGACTTAAAGGACTGCACCTAACAAAGCCTCGAAACTTCCGAATACACCCAGAAAAATTTGAAAATAAAATATAACAAAGCAGTCCAACCTACCCACCATATCTATTTGTTTATTTGTTTAAATGAGGTTTGGTTGCAATAGTTTAAGTTTTTATAGAAGTTATTTATATTGCGGACGTATTGTGATTAATTTTCTGCTCAATTCATACCCAACATGTGTGAGGTGAGAGAGCGAGAGACAAAGAGATGGAGGGAGAGAGAATGAGAGAAACAATACTTACTAGGAGAGAGGCACCCTGAGAGCAAGAAGACCAAGAATTTACTGAAAGTAAAAGAGGAAAAGGGGAGAGCCGTATATATAGTGGAGGGAAGAAGTTAGAACTTAGAAGTAGATAGGATTCGTATTATCGTATAGGTTTGAATAATTATCGTGAGGGATATACTCGGCCAAAACTATAAAATCATAAAAGTGTTCTCATACCCAGATAATTACAACTTCAAAGGCTTATTCACTCTACAACGAACCTAGACATTAGGCAAAATAGATAAATCCGATATTTAATAATTAGGCAAAAACTCTTAAGGAAAATTATTTAATTACACAAATGACTCGAATTTTTAGGTCGTTGCATTGTTTGATTGAATATTAGTACAAGTGAGAACAAACAATATTTTACATGTAAATTGAGTGGTTTAAGTTTAATATATCTCGTCAATTTTATGGAAAAAATGCAATTTGTTTACTTTTTTATTATTGTCTAGTCAAACCGTTGTGCAAAATATTCTTTGTTACAAAAATAAGAGTATGAAAGGAGTAAGGAGGAATGTAATATAAAGAGTAGTTGACCCTCAGGAGGAACTCCAACCCATCTCAATAATTTTATTTCAGTTCCATTTTAGAGAATCTGGACACACTAATCTAACTCAATTTGATGTCTCCAAAATTAGAGACTCAATTCTCATTCTCCATATATGGAGAGAAACTCCCCCACCAATTAGAGACCCATCTCCATTTTTCTTTTCTTTTTTTTCATAAATCACAATTAATTTTATCCTCTCTATCTTTTGATATTAAATATATTGTAATGGCAACGGTATCTCGATCCTATTTTCTTGTTAAATTTTCAAAAAACATTCATAAATTTAGTATTATATATCCATTTCTAACAAAGTTAATGCCACTGAGAAGATATCGACAGTACCTTTAAAATGAGTTTGATGTTAAATATATTACTTGAAAGTTTAAACTTAAAAAATCCAAATAAAAAATCCACATGGGCCTTAAAGGACTACGTACACCTAACAAAGCCTCGAAACTTCCGAATACACCCAGAAAAATTAAAATTAAAATATAACAAAGCAGTCCTACCTACCCACCATATCTATTTGTTTTGTGGGCACTTTTTATTTTGAAAAGCAAAAGAAAAGGGTATATTAATGAAGAAAACAAATGAGAGAGATACAACGGGAGCCAAGGTCCACTTACCTAAGGAAAGAGGAGGGCCGGGGGGGCCACATGGGCCTTAAAGGACTACGTACACCTAACAAAGCCTCGAAACTTCCGAATACACCCAGAAAAATTAAAATTAAAATATAACAAAGCAGTCCTACCTACCCACCATATCTATTTGTTTTGTGGGCACTTTTTATTTTGAAAAGCAAAAGAAAAGGGTATATTAATGAAGAAAACAAATGAGAGAGATACAACGGGAGCCAAGGTCCACTTACCTAAGGAAAGAGGAGGGCCGGGGGGGCCACATGGGCCTTAAAGGACTACGTACACCTAACAAAGCCTCGAAACTTCCGAATACACCCAGAAAAATTAAAATTAAAATATAACAAAGCAGTCCTACCTACCCACCATATCTATTTGTTTTGTGGGCACTTTTTATTTTGAAAAGCAAAAGAAAAGGGTATATTAATGAAGAAAACAAATGAGAGAGATACAACGGGAGCCAAGGTCCACTTACCTAAGGAAAGAGGAGGGCCGGGGGGGCCACATGGGCCTTAAAGGACTACGTACACCTAACAAAGCCTCGAAACTTCCGAATACACCCAGAAAAATTAAAATTAAAATATAACAAACACTACTAAAATAATAGATAACAATCACAGTTAAAAACTGTGGTCGTTATCTTTTAATCACGGTTTTGAAAGCGTGGTTGATGGAGGTGTGATTAAAAGTCTCGAGATTTAATCACCGTGTTTGACCGTAATGAAAAGTCGATTTACGCGTAATTAAATATTAGTAAAGAGCACGCTTTCAACAAAAACTGTGATTAAAAGTTATAAAAGATCACGCTTTCAATACAAACTGTGGTTAAAAGTCATCAAAGACCACGCGTTTAACCAAAACTGTGATTAAAAGATATAAAAGACCACGCTTTTAATCCAAAACCGTGATCTTTAAATTGTAAAAGACCACGCTTTTAATCCAAAACCGTGATCTTTAAGTTGTAAAAGACCACGCTTTTAATCCAAAACCGTGATCTTTAATGTGTAAATAACCACACTTTTAATTAAAAACCGTGATTAAATCTCAAATACAACTATATATATATATATATATATATATATATATATATATATATATCTCCATTTACCAATTAATATTAATTAATTGTATAATGCATTAATCAGAATATGAAATTATAAAAAACAATTAATCAAACAAGAATATTAACAAAAATATGAGAAAGAAAATATTTCATTAACTCATAAATTTGTCAAAAAATGTTACAATAAAAAAATCTAAAAAATCTATTATCATGCATATTATACATAAAAGCTAACTTATCAAGTTGTTATAAGTTTCTAACACCGAACTAAAAAATTAAAAAACTAAATTGATTGCTGCACTGACACGATCCGATCATAGATTTGCGACGGGAACAAAATCAGCTGCAATTTTTTTTCTTTTGCTAATGTCGTCATTTTCCGCCACCCAAAGAAAAATCTGCAACCATTCCAGAAGAGAGGTTAGTTTAAGTTTAAAAAAAAAACCCAGGAAAGAATCTTGGCATTTGATTTCCACATTATTCGTATTCTAGAGATCCTGTTATCCCAAGTTCTTTTATTTCATTAAAATCCCCTTTCCACTACTGTTTTTCCCTCTGTGTCCAGTACAATTTTAAGCCATTTGCGCAGTTTTGTTTTGTTGATTTTTTAATGGTCCTCTTTTTTTCTTAGAGAGAGAGAGAGAGAGAGGAAGTTGGGGGGAGGGGCGAATAAAGATTTCATTATCCACCAGGATACCACAAAAGGGGAAAAATCAATAGTTGAATATGCCTCCAATTTGTTCTATTGTAGAAGGTACATACCTCATTAGGCAGACCCCACAATCTGCGGAGATAAAAATCAGAGTCAGATTCAATGATGCCTGGGGCAAGCATCTCAGCTCCTCGAGGATTTGTTGCTGCCCAAATCTGCATTATAATCACAAGGTTACAGAATCCTAAAATTGAAAATCAAGAACTTACATGAGTACATGAGTACCACAAATCTATAAAAAAAAAAAAAAAAAAAAATTACTAAAGCAGAAAAAGTCACTGCTAACTGAGATTAGTATGATGTAATCAATCTGAGAAGAATGGAAGATTTGTAATCATGGAAAACAAAAAGCAGGGAACAGACTGGAAAGTAAAAGGTCAAAAAACATTTTCATCTCAACTCAACTAAACAAATCCTTCCCCTATCAATCAGTATGTTACTTATGAAGGGTGTCGAGCACAGAGTTGAAGTTTATGACAGATATCTAATGGTTATGTGGTGCCCATGATAGAACTAGTCCCTAGCTCGAGATACAACAGAAATTCTGGAGCAACAATAGGAAGGCCACTCTTCTTATGAAGAGAAGTCAATGTCCTCATTCCCGAAATTGAAAAACATGGGCAAGCATTACTGACCATAGCCAGACTCGGGCCCATTGGCACCTATTTGACTAAGCACTGGTCATGCAATACCAAATCAATATAACTCCATCTGTTTCATTCTCAAAAGCTGAAGAAAAACATGTGCAAGTAAAAGCAGTAGTATTCTTAAAGAAACTCTGTAATAACACCCACTATGCAAGTACAACTCAAGCATATATATGAGCAAACTGTATTACAAAATGGACTTAGCATAGTAATAACCATTTGACCAACAAAACCATTTGTCGCCAGCAGGTGCCGCGCTCGCGACAACAATAGCAGCCAACAGAGGCTGCACTCGCAGCAGCAGAAATTCGCTTATGGAAGAAGCATTATAAATCCCTCACCCTGAATGATAAAACATCTTCGCCCTATCATGCATTATTTTCTATTAGGAATGATATCCAAAACTACAGTAGTACCCTGAATGATCATCTGTAGAAGAAATTCGCTTATGGAAGAAGCATTATAAATCCCTCACCCTTGGCGTCTAATCATTGCAAGTCATGTACTGTTAGGAAAAGAAACAGAGACTTCAAGTTTTGTTTTATTGATATAAGGCACTCTTTGAGTCTTCGCTAGCATTTCGTTTCATTTTCCATGTTTCTCCATTAGATTAGTTAATCAGTAGTCAGTTGCCTATAAAAAAGAAACTCAGTACTCAGTTAAACTATTTGCCAGAATTACCCAGGTCACTTCAAATAAAACCTTGGAGTTAACAATAGAATAAATAATGGATCATGACATCAGCAGTAGCAGAAACAAATACAAGGATACATGCATTCTTACCCAAGAATTGACTCAATTTGCATACGAAGCATCAGTGCTTCATGGGCAATATGGAATCTTGTTAATCTACAGATGGTCCTGACAAATGGATTTATAACTCAATATCCACCATGGGTTGGCAGTGGCATCTTCCTTTAAAAATAAAAAAATAAAACTCAAATGTAAATGCCATAAATGTGGATACATCTCAATTGTGCAGAATGAGTACTCCAGTGGGTGCGTCCTGGACTACTAGGAAAATCGTTAAACTTAGACAAGTGGTTCAGCAAGATTATTTGTGCGATATGCCTTCACCAATTAGTGCATCAAATAGCCAAATAGAAACATTAAACACTGAATAGACTAACAGTAAACCTAGATTCTGAGAACTATAAGTACTGAACCATACCAAAAGCAGGGCAATCGGAGAGGAGCATGGCGGGCGGTGGCAAGGCTGTGAAATAGTCGAAGGTAGGCACGGCGGATGGCAGAAATTGAGGCCTGAGGCAGTAAAGCCCTGAGAAAACCCTAACGAGAGTCGAGATGACTAATTTCGTCGGCGCGCGGTGGAGGTCAGTCAAGCTTCCTTGGAGTGGGAAGAGTGCGCGCGAGTGGCTACCGGCGAATGGCAATGTCGCCTGTCGACGGATCGAGGTGGAAACCGGCGACAGAGTGAGAGAGGAAGAGAGAGTTAGCCGGCGACATAGAGAGAGAGAGGCTCGCGACAGAGAAAGAGCTGGAGATGGCCGGCATCTATACAACAGAGAGAGCTGATAGAGAGAGATGGCCTGCTAGGGCTTTTGTTTTGGGGGGAAATTGAAAGTTATGGGCTATATATATAAAACGACATAGTTTCTATTTCTAAACTTTAATGTTATTTTTTAATTTTATTATAATTTTTTACACTTTTTTATTACGGTTTTAAATACACTGTGATTAAAAATAGCTATAAGTGTTTAACCACGGTTGTTAACCGAACTGTGATAAAAAAATTTACACTTTTTTATCACGATTTTATACAAACTGTGATTAAAAATGGCTACAAGAATTTAACCACGGTTGTTAACCAAACCGTGATAAAAAAATGTATACTTTTACCACGCTTACAAATAAAGCGTGATTAAAATAATTACTTATAATCACAGTTCTATTAAAAGTGTAGTTAAAACGTAATAATTAGCACGGTTTCATTAAAAAGTGTGATTAAAAAGTCATTTCTTATTTTTTTATCACGCTTTTACAAAAAGCGTGATCTTTTCAATTTTTTAAGCGTGGTCTTTATCCATTATTCTAGTAGTGAAAGCAGTCCTACCTACCCACCATATCTATTTGTTTTGTGGGCACTTTTTATTTTGAAAAGCAAAAGAAAAGGGTATATTAATGAAGAAAACAAATGAGAGAGATACAACGGGAGCCAAGGTCCACTTACCTAAGGAAAGAGGAGGGCCGGGGGGGCCACATGGGCCTTAAAGGACTACGTACACCTAACAAAGCCTCGAAACTTCCGAATACACCCAGAAAAATTAAAATTAAAATATAACAAAGCAGTCCTACCTACCCACCATATCTATTTGTTTTGTGGGCACTTTTTATTTTGAAAAGCAAAAGAAAAGGGTATATTAATGAAGAAAACAAATGAGAGAGATACAACGGGAGCCAAGGTCCACTTACCTAAGGAAAGAGGAGGGCCGGGGGGGCCACATGGGCCTTAAAGGACTACGTACACCTAACAAAGCCTCGAAACTTCCGAATACACCCAGAAAAATTAAAATTAAAATATAACAAAGCAGTCCCACCTACTCGCCATATCTATTTGTTTATTTGTTTAAATGAGGTTTGGTTGCAATAGTTTAAGTTTTTATAGAAGTTATTTATATTGCGGACGTATTGTGATTCATTTTCTACTCAATTCATACCCAACATGTGCGAGGCGAGAGAGCGAGAGACAGAGAGATGGAGGCTCCCTGAGAGCAAGAACACCAAGAATTTACTGAAAGTAAAAAAGAAAAAGGGGAGAGCCGTATATATACTGGTGGGAAGAAGTTAGAAGTAGATAGGATTCATATAGATTAGGGTAATTATCGTGAGGGATATACTCTGCCAACATTATAAAATCATAAAAGTGTTCCATACCCAAATAATTACAACTTCAAAGGCTTATTCACTCGTCAGTACAACGAACCTAGATGTGGAGAATATGCATTTTTATTGTAGTGATATTATGCATTAGAATCATGGATAAATCACACACTATATATCTCTCTTGATCAGATTTTTGATAATTATTAAAACTCTACTTTACAAAGTACTTTTTACGTTCTTCATCTCGGTCAAATTGACACAAACTCAATTAATTATCGCTAATAAATCACTAATTGTCCTTGAAATATTGAACAAAACGACTATTCTTTTTTATTCTAATTGGACTCTTAAACTTTGAAACCATATTAGACTTTGGTTATATTGATCAAAATTAATTTAATAATTAATTACGCATTTTATATTGTTACAACATATAGAGTCTTCTATAAGGAAAAGGAATGCATATTCTTGACCCATCGTACTTCATAAAACGAAATAAATTATTATGACATTTGTTGTAGCGAATTATTATTTTTTCAACAAAAGATGTCAATGTATTTTTCTATTAATTCTTCTAGTACTTTCTTTCTTTTCTTTTTTGCTCTATCAGAGCTTTAATTGTCAAATCAAATTACATTTGATTTATGCATTCTTTGATTTCCATAGTTATTTTATTTATATTTATGTAATAATTGTTTACAGTTTCGAACTTAATATTATCTTGTTATTTTTTTCCTCGTACATGCATTTTTGACAAATAAAGAAACGTATAAATCGTAATGAACTGTATCAAAAAAAAAAAAAAAAGAGGCCTACTACAACAAATCAAATGCCTGTTGTGACAAGTTCACACGCACAAATGTTTTTTCACATTGATTCAGAACGATGACCATCAACTTAAACAGGCCAAAGTTACAGAAACTGTCAACACTAATTAAGCTAGAAAAATTTGAGTCATGCTATATGGATCGAAATACCGATAATCCTGCCACATATACAGCTTTCTCCTTTCCTGTTCGACACGAGGTGGGAAAATACAATATTCTTTGAGCGCGATTGCACGAGTCTAAATTTTTTGGTGCTATGACATTCAGTTTGAACGCTATTAAACAAAACTTGATCCTCGATTTTCAGGCGTGACGAACATCTTCTTGCTATGTTAAATCTGGAAGGAGTTGATGGTCTGCTCGGGTGTTTGGGGTAGTGGAGAGGGGTTGGGGGTGGAAAGGCTGATATGATCCTATTTTAATTTTTTTAAGTTATATGTATTATAGCATTTCCAAAGAACGGCTGTAAACAAACGACATAAAACATCAGGACTTTTCTTGTCACATTAATTTCCCGTGTAATCTTTTTCTAAAGCTTTTTTTCTCCCTCTTCAACTTCTTTCACTTGCTATATCTCAGTAATATTTTTTTGCTTCTTTCATTAAGTATTTTACTTGACGGAACGAAGATGCACATCCATATCTCATGCTATTAAATAATAATTTGCATTTTGCATGGGCATTGTGTACACTGTATGCGTGTGTGTTGCTTTTTTTTAGCGTTTTGTAAAAGGACAAAATTGACAGATACGGAGAATAATAGATGATATCAGCAATCTCCATTAACTAAGCTAAACGAAATTAATGGGAGAGGAGCAAATCGGAACCACTGATTTGTAAAGTTTGAACAGTAAAAGGAAACAAGTTTGAATTACTTACCTTGCTAGATCTTTTGGTGTAACAAACTACTACTTGGAAACAAGTGTAAATATGAAAGGTGGAGAATGTACGCACCACGGCACATCGATATGAATGTTGGGTATGTGGGCAATCTTCGGCCAATCCTCTCCTCCTTCTTCACATTTTCTTCTCAAGCCTCGGCACGCTCGAATATTCAGTAATTGGAGTTTTGGCAGTACGGAGTCTGGTAGGGACGTCATTCCCATGCAATAAATAATTGTCAATTGAGTGAGTGTATCTGCAGCATCTTCAAGCCCCTTAGGCAAAGTCACCAACATTGGGAGCATGAAGAGTGCAAGTGCCTCAAGGCTTTTCAGCCCCTTGAAACTATTGTCAGAAAATTCAAGATTCTCACAACCGGCGATTGCCAATTTCCGAAGACCGGTGAGATGTTGTATTTCTTCACCCAAAGACCTTAACATTGGGAGACCGATGAGTATAAGTTCCTCAAGGCTTTTCAGTCCCTTGAAACTATTGTCAGAAAATTCAAGATTCTCACAATTACTGATTACTAATTTCTGAAGACCAGTGAGATGTTGTATTCCTTCACCCAAAGACCTTAATTCATTATTATCCACAAGAATTAGTGTCTTGAGACAAGATAACCCACTGATACATTTATCTGGCAAGCACGTCAATTTTGATGACAAGAACAAAAATCGGAGATTGACCAGATTTCCAAAATCTCGAGGCAATTCAGAAATATCGGATTCACTAAGATCAAGGTACTGCAAGTTCAATAGCTTGTAAAAAGAATTAGGGAGTTCTTTTGCCCGCTTGAAACTAAGAAACCTTAAATGCTTCAACTTCCTTATATTTTTTGGCAAAGAATACTCATGGTCGGTCTCCAGCACACGTAAGCATTTAAAACTTGAGATTGCTCGCTCAAAAAATGATCTATACTCTCTCTGCATTCTCTCTGGCAAAAGCATGGTCCGCAACTTCATCGCTTTAGCCAAAGATGTTGAAAATTTAAAATATGTGTTCGAGTCAAATGATACATGCCGAACCCTATCTGTAATTGCCTCGGTATGTGCCTCTTCAATATTAGTCATGTATTCATTACCTTTCACATATTGTGCAAGGTCATTAACAAGATCATGCATTGTATAGAAGCTTTCAATCTCCAGCTCAAGAATATCATTGAAGGTTTTAGTTTCCAATCAAAGAAAGGATCTCCTCACTAGCTCGAGTATATATTCTTCACCTATATCTTCTAATTCATCATTCTTGCCTGAAGATTGTAAGAATCCATGGGCCATCCAACCATAAATCAATTTATATTTATAAATACGCGTATCTTCTTAAACAGTGAGCAATATCCAAAGCATTTTTTTAAATATGAAGGCATTTGGTCATAACTCAACTTCAGTATAGGTAGGATATCATTCTCCTTCTGCACAAGGGCCCACATTTCACTATCCCTTATAGACGACCAATAACGCGCATTAGTTTTAGCAAACAATAGTGCTCCTAAGGTCCTTGCTGCAAGGGGTACACCTCCATACTTTTTCACTATTTCTTTACCGATGTTGACTAGGTCTTGATGCTTGCTCTCTTCCCCTTTTTCAAATGCCCAATTCATCAATATATCTAAACATTGTTCTTCTGAAAGACCCCCAAGTTCATATGGTTCAACGGTTTTGGTGCAGACAATCGAAGCAACACTCTTACTACGGGTGGTTACAACTACTCTACTTCCTCTTGCCCCCATTATCAATAAATCTCGCAATTCAACCCATTGCACACGGTCTTCATTCCAAATGTCATCCAAAACAAGAAAAAATTTATTATTCTGTAATACTTCTCCAGCATGATTTTTAACCTGCTCAATTCCTTGATGAATACGACTATTGTCTCCTGCTTCTTGCAACACCTTTATCAGGATAGTTTGGACGTCATAATCATTAGAGACACACACCCACATTTTTTTGCTAAAATGCTGTTGGATTCTATCATCTGTGTATAGCAACTGTGCGAGTGTGGTCTTCCCTAGACCTCCCATTCCCACTATGGGAATGATGTGGATGTTCTCTTCGTGTTTAGGGGATAATAACATATTTATCAAACATTCTCTATCACTTTCTCTTCCAATAATCTCGGGAACATGTACGAAGGAGGAGGTTTCTTCCCTTCTTTTGCTCTCAATCGGCCTTTCTACAAGTTTCACGATAAATTGAAAATCTCTCATCTCTGAGACAATCTTATCTAGGCTCTCTCGGATATCCTTTATTTTACGACCCACTACATAATGAAATAGGATTGAATTTGAGCCTGTAAAAAAGTCGCATACCTCTCTCACCATGCTCTTGTGAGTTTCAACTTGCCTTCTTAAAGCCTCTTATGTGGCATCACCTAACAAGTCATCAACATCGTAAATTACAGTTTTGAGCCTTTGAAGCCATTCTTTTACTGTATGATTTTTGATCTGATGCTCTTCTGCATCCAAAAGGACATTTCTGACGGTGGAGATGGTGTCCTTCAGTTTACTTAGTTCCTTCTTCACACCCCATGCCAATCCAATCTGTTGGACTGGATTGGAACCCAACCTTGACAAGACAATTTCGGCTAAGATAGACAAAATTTCCTCTGCCATAGGTACACGTGGGAGAGGAGTTGCAACAAAAGCAAAAGATTCAAATTCAAAAGAGGAAGTCAGTTTGCTGGGAAATAGACATGCTTTCGTTTTATGCCAATTTATATATTGAGGGACTTTAACAAGGAGTGAGAATATCTATGGTTTAAGTAAGAATAATTAGGTGGACAAGTAGAAGGAAACATTACATGGATTTGGGGTGATGATCAAATTGGTATTTTGGAATAGCTTGATAGATAACCACAAGGAAACTTTAATTGTGTATTGAGGTTTGTAACGTAGAAACATTCACTACACAAGCAAAAGAAAGCTCTCTATAACACTAAGAACACTAACACATTGGATGCTTATTGTTTTTAGTTAGTTTTGCGATTACTCCCAACTTAATAATATTAATTTATCATCGGAGGACCAATTGTATCGTCCACTTGGGGAAGCTTCATTTAAAGCGAGAGTTATTTACCTTGTATAGACTGATCCATAAAAATTATAACACGTAAGAGGTTTTGAATCTGCCAAATTTCAAGCATTGACCATCAAGCCAACCCCTTAAGGTTACCCATTGGATGCTTATACCTAAGGTTCAAGCAAAAGAAAGCTCTTGGAAGACAAGGAATGATTAGTAACTTAACACTAAATAATTTTTGTAAGAAGCTAAAATTATTCGCAACATTTCATGAATATTGAACCAAAACTATTGAAAATGGCCCAGAAAAATATGTAAATAACATCATAAAAAATTGCTTAGCAAAAAAAAATAAAAAAATAAAAAATATTGTAACAAATAAACCAAAAAAAAAAGTACCCATGCATAACATTCACTTTTTATTGCACCTATACTCATAAATACACCAAAATAATAAGTTAATTGAATAAACCAAACAATACATATTATTTTTTTGATAGCCGAGGTATCCCGTCGGTTTTGAAATTACCCTAACCTAATGCCGACTAGTCTTCCGGGAACCAATTTCACGGCCCACTTGTGGGGGCCATATTTAAATTCAGAGCTTTTGCCATGTATGGACTGACCCTATAAAAATTGATAACATCTGAGAGATTTTGAACTTGAGACTTATAAAGAGAAATTATATCTTTAAGTCTCAAATCTTGACCATACATACCATTACTATGGTAAACATTATAAATTCCATAGTTTTCTTAGTGAATTTATGTCTTTCCCAACTCACTGAAGACTTTTTAAAAAGTTTTCAAAGGCAAAATGCTACAGTAGGAACTTCCTTGTAGACAAAAAGCAAAAGCATCAACACTAACTAAAAAGAAAAGCCTAAAGTAACACACTACGATATATTAGCAGTCAAAATTTTGGAAGAAATATGAGGGATATAGTAAGAGGAGATATAGTAGAAGGTGGAATTTGTTATAACGGGATGAATAGTTATAAAGGGTTTGAGTATTTTTTAAGGATGAGAGATATGGTAGATATGACTACGTGGATGATATTTTTGTAATTAATAATTGTATTTGCATATATCAAAGGAGATATAAAAGAGGGATATAGAAGAGGAATAAGATATGGATAAAGGGTGTTAAGGATCAACAGCAGAAGGTCAACAGCAGAAGATCAACAGCAACAGCAGACAATTTAATCACAGCAGAAGATCAACAGCAGAAGGTCACTAGGAAACAGTAGACAATTCTGGTGTAACAAAAGTTTGCCAAGCTGTCATTTAGTTTAGCCTCGTGTCTTTTTGTGATTGGTTGTTTAGAAGTCGGTTAAGTATAGGCGGGAAAGTTTGTTGCTCAAACTTTTGGTTTGTTTTCAGCTAGCCTATAAAAAGGGCATGGCATTCTGTATTCTGCGGAGATCAGAGAAATAAAAATAGTTTGGTTGAGTTTTCTTTTAAAGGAATGGGTGGAAATTTTTTATCTTCCTCCAGATGGATAATCAGTACTCGGATATTATATCCGGGGTCCAAAGAAGTAAATAAACTCCGGATATGACAAGCTGTATAGTCATATCCAGGCTTATAGGCAATGAAATTTTTTATTTTTTTTACCAATAACAAACACGCTGCTAATGTAAAAGGAAAAGCGAAAGAATCAATTTTTAAAGCAAGAAGTTAAACGTTCATTACTTAATGCATACGCAAATGATGTCTTTTTCTTATTCACACAGATGCAAGAGAAAGAAATGATTCGCATCACCAGGAAAAAAGAAAAGGAAAATAAATAAAGACAATCAAGATTTAAAAAAAAAAAAAAAAGCAGCAGAAAATGGAGAGCAAAAGCGAGCATCTTCCAAGTGAAAGCAGTTCACAGAAACACAGATACAAAACACAGAGAAGCAATGAGTCATGTCAAGTTCAAAGCTGTAGCTGAAATTGTCATTTTCCAAACCAGGGCCAACGTTCCAATTTCGTTTTTTAAGATGAACCCCAGCTGATTGCTTCACTGTGTTAAAAGCGTCTAGGAAAAAATCTAATGAATAGCGGAGCAGTGGCCGGACGGTACAAGAGGTAGGCCGGTACCACTAAGTTACGTACCAACCAATACGATATGAGATAAATTATTTTGGTACACACATATTTGTAACTACGTCAAAATAATACCCAACATAAACAACAAAATGTTTATGTCGTGATTCAGTTTTAAAGACAATGAGTGCGGTTTTCCAAAGAATGTGGAAACAGAAATGGAGATGTATAAAAAATATTACTATGAATATGAAAAGCCTCATCAAGAGTTGCAAATGTAATGAGGGAAAAATAAAGAAATGAATTAATTTTAGTATATTATTATAAATTGAAAAACTGCGTGCGGTTAACCACTAATTTATTTACTGTTATTCCATTTTACCTAGATTAATACATGGAACTAATCTATAATTTATTCTATGTGGCTATGCAAGATAAATAAATAAAGAATGCAAAGAAACACAGTGAAAAATTTCAAGACGGGAAAAAAAATCACGAGAAGGATGAAAATACTATGTTCAAATCACAGATCTAGAATGTTTCTCGCGATCAACCCTAAACTTCTCTATTTTGATTTAGATTCTCTTTGTCAATTCCTCGCAAACTATTATGATAGATGTTCCGTCAAGATTTAAGTCATCGAACCCTAAGATCTGTTGCAAGTCTCCTCCTTAGATGAACTCCTTCAGAAGGCTACATAAGATTTATTAGTAGGAAAACTTTATTATTTAGAGGCGCTTAATCAAGAAGATGGATTTTTAATGTATAAGCATTCTCAAGATTTAGATTTGTATGAAGAGTGAAGGAGTGTATTTTAGGTGACGAAATTTTCTATCACCGAAGATCAGGTTACTCTTAAAAAAAAATAAGTGACGAAATACTTCGTTAATGATTGGATTTAATTTGAAATTATAGGTGACCAATTTTTTCTCACCTTTACTATTTTTGGTAATTTTTAAATTTAAAATTATAGGTGACAAAAGTTTTCCCTTACTATGTTGTTTACATTGTCATTTTTCAGCCATTATATTGGTCCTTCAAAGATTAGTCGAAGTGTGCATAAACTGAGTCAGGCGTTTTGAATTATTAAAAAAAACATATACATATACATAGACTTACACACACACACACATATAATACATATGTTATGTGGATTTCCCAACGACTACAGTTTGTTTGCTTTTGGTCGAATTGGAAAAATACGTAACATGCAAAAGAATTTTATAGAATTAATTATTTTATTGTATTTTTCGTGGCCATGCAATACACTAAAACTCAATCCATTGTCTTAGTTGGAGAGGAGTTATTTCTTCCTAATTACTTCACTCATATTTTAGTCAATTGGATCTTCGTTCATGCATAAAAGTGATACATAAATACAAAAATACTATAACCACTGTCTTTGTTCATGGATAAAATTAATACATAAAAACAAAAACAGATAATAGGTAGAAAGATTTTTATTTCTTTTCTGATAACCGAGATATCTAGCCAATTTAATTTGGGTATCGCTCAACCTATTATAGACTAGCCATTGGAGCTCTGAAGTCAAAATCAGAACCAACGAGTACATTAAAAATAGCACGAGCCTTAATCGAGATGCGTTGTTTTAGAAGTAATCCTTGGGAATATTTATATGTATCGTATTTTAGCATTTAAACTTAATTTACTATTGCATAAATATATATACTTTTGAAAGGGTAGAAGTCATATTGCAATTAATAGTTTAATCTAAATAACCTGGCCAGAGGAGGTAAGCGAAGACTATTCGCGTGTAGGATGAAAATCTTGCATAGATATCTTCTTCTTTTTCTTTTTTTTTTTGTTGGAATCGTAAAAATGGTTATTTGGACTTGTAGAATTTCTTAATTCAATGAACCACAATTCATGATTGAAGAAATCAGAAACAAAGAAGAACTGAAGTGTTCTTCAAGAAAATACTCTCGTCCATTTCATTGTGATCTTTTTATTTTATTTTATTATTTTCCTAATGACAGACACAACATTTATACTGCCAATCCACAATTGCATTATGAGCTCCATATGGCACTCACTGATTTAGCAGAAAGCCAGCTCAGCATATTCAACATCCGACTTAACAAGAACAACAGAAAATCTAACTAAAAAATTAAAGGGAAATATTAAAGTACAGTCCACTATATCAGAAACACCATACACTACAAACCACTTCTTGATTTAAAACGTCCATTTGATTCAATAACAATTGCCTTAATCACCCTTCACTTGATTTGCATTCACTGAAATGTCTACCAAATCATCCATTGTATTGATCACACTAACACTCCCCTGCACACTCATGGGTGAAATAGTAACCCTGAGTTTGGATTTGAGAATAGAAAAATGAGCTCCAGACAAAGCTTTTGTGAAAATGTCTACTATCTGATAGGCAGTACCAACATAGGAAACAAACAATTTTTTACTCAAGACTTTCTCACAAATGAAATGGTAGTCAACCTCGATATGTTTTGTGCGAGCATGGAACACAGGAAGGGCAACAAGAGCAATTGCAGACTAGTTACTACACCATAAAGTAGGATAGCAAGGAAGAGAAGCAGATAACTCATGTAAGAAGTGAGTAGTCCAAACAAAATCAGTAGTGGTCTGGGCTAATGCCTTGTATTCAATCTCAGTTGAGGATCTGGCCACCGTATGCTGTTTTTTTGCACACCATGAGACCAAATTAGATCCAAAAAAACACAGCATAAGTAGTAGTAAAATGTCTATCACAACGATCTCCAGGCCAATCTACATCCGAGTAGGCCTCTAGGACTAATTGTCCAGGACGAAGAACATGACCAAGAAAGAAATGTCAGAGGCATACTTCTGTTGTGAGAGAAACAAACCGGGGCCAGACTTGATGACTTCAGTACCAAGAAAGAAATTAAAATTGCCAATATCTTTCATAACAAATTTGAAGCTAAGATTGGCAATAAAACTGACAATGTGAGAAGAGGAACTACCAGTTACAATGATATCAATCCACATAAATGAGAACCAACACCAAAACATAATTGAGGTTGTATATAAACAAAGGGGAATCTGATTTACTATTGGTGAAGCCAAGCTGTAGTAAAAATCCAGATAAAGTAGCATACCAAGCTCTTGGAGGTTGGCGCAAACCATATAAGGCCTTGTTGAGTTTGAGTTTGCAAACAAAATGGGGATAGGTCACACTTTTATAGCCAATAGGTTGGCGCATAAACACATCCTCATCAATTGTACCATGAAGAAAAGCATTTGAGACATCCAATTGTTGTAAATCTCAATTATGATGTAAAGCAAGACTAAGGACAATTCTAATAGTAGGTTGTTTCACTACAGGATTGAAAGTCTTTGTAAAGTCTATGCCTTCAGTTTCATGATTTCCATTGGCTACTAGTCGAGCTTTATACCTGGCAATAGTGCCATCAGAATGCTTCTTAATCTTAAAAATCTATTGACAATTAATCACTTGTTCATGTGTCGGAGGAGGAACCAATGTCGAAGTATCTTGATCCATTAAGGCCTAATACTCTTCTTGCATAGCCTATTTCCATTCAAAAAACTTCATAGCCTCTCTAAAATGCTTTGGCTTAATGAGAGGAACTAACGACGAACTGTCAGAAGACATAGCAACTAAGGACACATGATATCTTGGTTTAAAGAGACCAAGTTTGGCCCTTGTAACATAGGACGAGTAGAGTTAGAAGAGGAACAATATCATTACTAGAAATAGTAACAGAATTAGAAGATGGACTATTATCTGGATTAGGTAAAGAAAAAGCAGAAGAATAAAAAGATGGACTGCTATCTAGATGAGGACTTGGTGTTGCATCAAAGAAGGAAGTAGAATTAGAACTGATAAGTTAAGAAACAAGGAACAGTCAATTGATACTCAGCAAATGCGGTAAAAGGAACTATAAAGGTGAAAACAGAAGAAAAAGCAACAGAAAATTGAGAAATGAAAATAAGAGAGTATATGGGAAATTGGCTTCTAGAAATCTCACATGTCTGGACACATAGACCTTATTGGCTTTGGGATTATAACATCTATAACCCTTGGTGTTATCACAATACCCAAAAATATACACAGAGCATATCTTGGACTGAGTTTATTGAAACCATAGGGTCGCAACCAAGGAAAACAAACACACCCAAAAGGTTTGAGAGAAAAATAATCATGAGTATGCTTGAAAACAACAACATGAGGTATTTCAAATTCAATAGAAGAGTGAGGAAGTCTATTAGCAAAATACACAGTAGTCAGAAGTGGTTCAAGCGAAAAAGAAGAGGGAATAATAAGGCAAGTGTAGTTTTCATAAGATGTCCATGATTTCTCTAAACAACACCATTTTGTTAAGAAGTTTAGGGACATGTGGTCTGATGAACAATTCCAGAATCAAGATAAAGCTGAGTTAGAAAATGATTCACAAATTCTTTACCATTGTCTGTCTGAACTTGTTAACTGTTGTGTGAAACTGATTACAAACATAAGCCTTGAAATGTGTAATACAGTCCTTAACACTAGACATATATTGAAGAGGAAATAACCAGCAATATCTACTAAAGTCATCAATAATTAACAAGTAAAACCTGAATCCTTGAAAAGAGGGTATAGGAGCTGGACTCTAGACATCCAAATATAACAGATTAAAATGAATTTTGTGTACAACTTTTTGAGCTAGAGAAAGGAAGTTTATGACTCTGTCGATGTGATAGCTATAACAAGAGACTATTATTGGTTTAGAAACAAGTAATAAGTATTGCTTTATTAGAGATTGAAACAAAGGCATACTAGGATGATCATGTTTCTGATACCAAGTTATGGTAGAGCAAGAAAGCAGAGCTGATGGTGAATGAATAGCATTAGCAGTAGAAGATACAGAATCAAAAACCAAGGTGATTGTTAAACGTGCAGCAACAACAACAACAACAATTGGAGGTGTAGCACTAGAGCAGCTCAGAACTAGATACAGGCCCTTGTGACAAAGTCCCTGGAACAAAGTTTGCTTGGTTCTTTTGTTCTGAACAACATACCAATAACAATCAAAAGTAATGCTATAGTTGTTATCATTAGTTAGGTGATAGACAGAAAACAAATTATGGGTAATATGTTGTGTATGAAGAATAATATTCAACTTGAGGGTAAATAAGGGAGTAGACAACAAACCATTACTAGTATGATTCACAGAGCTAGAGTTTCCATTGCCCACTATTACACCTTTTGGATTTGCGCTAGTCTAAGGTTGAGAAATGTTGAAAAGATCATGAGTCACGTGATTAGAGGCTCCACTGTCTATGTACCAACTGGGCTGTTGAATTGGTCGTGAAACCATATTATTGAAGTCCATGTTCACCTGTGGAGGATTTTGTAGCCAAGGACAAGACATTCCACTGTTATATGGAGACCAATTTCCACCATATTCAACTGAAATTGTTTTGCAACTGATTTCCTACACCCAGATGATTGGGTTGCAACCAACAAAGTTCCTTTGTCAACAATGATTTCTTCAATTTTCTTCATTATGTGACGATCTTCTACTTTTAATATATTCATCTATTCATCAAATTTCATTGTGTCTCATCTTATTCTTATCGAAGTCTTCAATTGATCAAACTCTAATAGTAAACCATGTAAAGTGTAGAAAATTAGATTATCTTCATCTATCATATAATGTAGCAGGTAACCTCTATGCGCCCTGCCTAATGGTTTCAATGTACTCTTCCACGTTTGAATCCTTTGACACATTATAAAATTGTTGTTTTAAATTATGAACATGAGATCTTGTTAAGGCACTATATTTATTCTCAAGATTTTTCCATACTTGAAAAACATGTGATGATTCAAGAACATGAGCATGGGTAAATGGTGAAAGTCATGCAATGAGACATGATAACAACTGTCTGTCTATGAGATTCCATACTGCATATTCTGGATTAGGCACTAAAGTTCTAGTTGGATCCATAAGTTCTTCTTCAGGTTTTTCAATAGATCCATCTATGTACTCAAAATATCCATTAGCCTTCGTAACATTCTTAATTTGCATCTTCCAAATCAGATAATTAGACGAATCTAATCTCACTGTTACCGAATAATTGAAAATTTAACCCTAGAAAGATCAATGATTGAGGCATTGTAACAACGTTCACCATTGTTTTGATTTGAAGAACAACTTGAAAACCCTAACAAATTATCTCAAAATGTTACCGAACTCCTTGATAGTTCGAACAATTTGTTTACTAGGATTCTTTGGCGTTCGTCATCTTCAACTTTGATACCATGAATTTCTTAATTCAATGAACCAAAATTCATCATTGAAGAAATCGGAAACAGAGAAGAACTGAAGTGTTCTTCAAGAAAATACTCTCGTCTATTTCATTGTCATCTTATTTTTGTTGTAAATGTTCTCGAATATTAGTTGATAAAATATGATTTTTATTTTGAAATAAATGGATGAATGTTCATATTTAGAAGCAATTCACAATTACTTATTTTGATTGGTCCATCAATCTTTTTGCAGTAACACAAAGTAAATTATCAATCTTTCTCGTTTCATACAAGCTGATAGGTACGCTTGGGGAAGTGTTACGAGTTTTATACAGAGCTTTAGTGCAAAACTACAATTTTATAACAGTTGAAAAGAGGTGATTCCAATGGAAGAGTTAGCAAATGAGACAGGTAGATTGCTGATGGGGGAAGAAGAAGCAGTAATAGTCACTCACCTGCTGCTACAATTAAACATTACACGTTGGAAGTGGGGATTGATGTTGGCATGGAAACTAGCAGAACTACTCAGCTATATCCGAAACATTGTATGGAGAAAGTTCTGTTGATAATGCGAAGAGAAGAGAAGACTAAGGGATATACTTTGATCCTAAGTTGGTTTCAATTGGTCCATACCACCAAGGCAAGGAGGAGCTCCAAATGGCCAAGAAGATCAAGCCTATCATAGCACAATTGTTCATCTCAAATAGCAGCAGGGACATGGCTGAATTTCGTCTGAAAATTTTGGAGATAGTTGATGATGCTAGAAATTGCTACCGATAAATATTCGGACGAGGAATTCGCAGAAATGATGCTTCTTGACGGTTAATTTGTTTCAGCGTTATCGAGTCCGTTGCTCCATTTCATGAGGATCCTTGAATGAACCAAAATGAATTCAAAAAACACTTAGGGAGAAAAATATTATTGTTACCAAAATGAATTCAAAAATATTATTATTTTTCTAATCTGTCATTCTATGTTAGAAACATTTGCTTATTCATTCTTTGTGGAGTAATTTGCCTAGTATCTGACTTTTTATAATATTGTTTTTCCTTACTCATTTATATACAATATTTTGAAGACATATTCCGTGTTAGTGAGTGTGCACCTTCTCGACTGCTTTTCAAAACCCGACTCACTACTCAAAAGTTGTTTCAATCAATTTGTTCAATGCCAGATTCAACATCAAACTTCTGAATTTAGAAATGTTTCATCAACATACTTCTCGAATTATTTTCAACTTTGTGCTTCACAAGGATAGCATATTCTTTACCTTAGATTAATTAGTTGAAGAATTAGAAGGAAACCTCACTTGCACCTCAAGTCAACTTTCCATTTTCGAATAATTCGATGGATGAGGTGAAGCAAACCTTACCTTGGTTATGCAGTAAAGAATTGTCATCTGTACGGAAAGAAGAAGGCTGTTGTAGGACAAGAAAAATTACTCGATAGAAGTATTTATATTGGACAATGTCATTTTATCAACAAAAGCAATGGCACTCATATAGTACCTTTCAGCTTAAATTTTTCTGTATTAATGTCCCTACTTCTTTTGACAAATTTTGTTAAATTCTTGTTAAATTCACATCAAATTATTGAAATTAATCATTCATGTTAATGAAAGAAATCTAAAAAGTAAAAAATCCCATAAAATTCGGTATACACAAAAAAAAGTAAAACAAAGGACAGTTTTCACTACTATTAATGTTTTAGCTTCACCTTATATAGGCTTTTTCTAATTCCCGTCCATAATTTTACATTTTTCTGATTTCTTTCGTTGAACCGAATGAAAACACACACACATAAAAAAAGACGAATAGCAATACAAAAATCACTAACATAACAAAAATACCCACTGTTTTTAACAATAATTAGCTTATAGTCCAAAATCAGCTAATTCAAAGAGTGTTTTTTTTCCCCTTCTAACATATCGTTCACGCCCTTGCTTAGAACGAGGCCAAATTATAATTTTGTTAATAAATTACCTGAACACACAATATGTGAGCGCTCGTTACCTTCCGAAAATCCAACAAAAATATGTATACATATGTCACCTAAAACATTTGTCGCTAAATAATTTGTTAAAAAATATCATGTAAATTCCAATAAAAAAAAATATAACATAAAAATTAATATACCCTTGAGATCTTTGAATAATTTTTGTCTTGGTTGAGAGGAATTTTGTTAAAGAAGCAAAGGGAAAATAATGTTATAAAAAGGCGAGAGGGGAAGTTAATTGAGGCATCTTCCTCTCGGTGATTTCGTCATTAGCCAATTTCCTCTGAGGTAACTCTCTGCCTCCATCACTAATATTTTGTTTCCTTTGCACGTATTAATATCGTACGTTGTTACCCAATGACTATGCTTTTGTTTGCTTTTGTTCGAATTGGAAAATTACGCAAACGAATTTTATAGAAGAGTTTGCTTTTCGTGGCCATTCAACACACTAACTCAATCAATTGTCTGAGTATATTTATTCGTAATTACTTCACTCATATTTTAGTCAATCGGATCTTTGTTCATGCAAAAATATAATACATGGATGTAGGGGCGGATGCAGAAATTTTAGAAAGTGGGATCAAAATCTTAAATAAAATTATGTAATAATTTTTTTTAATAAGAGATAAATAAAGTAGTATTGGCTACATATTAATTTAAAATAACACTTGATCATTTTTTCTATTTAAAGAAAGATTTAAAAAATAATGATTTGTTATGTAAAAAACTAAGATATCTTTATAATTATAGCTGCATAAAAAGTATTATACATCACTTGATTTTTATTGAAATGCGAAATAATTTTCAAAATTTGTATTATAAAAATACTTATTTTTTATTTGGATGGAATATCTGGTACAATTTTATACACTGGTTGGGGAAAGTATTTGGGACAATTTTTATGCTTTATGTGAAATACTTGAGCAATATCATATTTTAGTAGAATGAAATCAACTAATTAATTTGTAGACATCTAACAATAATTAAAAATCAAAAAAATTGAACAGTGTCAAGTCATGACTCTTAGTAGCTAAGCTCATAAATTATTTCGTTCAAGCGCCAACATTTACGGTATTTATAACCTAATTTACATCAAATTCAGTTAATTAATGTGGGGCTCGGTCTAATTTATTGTATGATTTAATTACATCTAACACAGTGTTAGCCTGCCAAGTCAGAGACTTACAGATATAGCTGTTGTTTCTGTTTTTTTTTTTTTTTTTTTTAATACTTCTACTAACATGCGCACATTAGAGAGAGGTTTTCTTTTGCCCTGTACAGAGAGTAGAGAGGGCAAATACCATTGTTTGATGTGGGGCAAATAACCGAGTTACCCAAAACGTATATATATTATCGTTTGATAATATACAAATCCGCCCGTGATGGACTGTAAATAATAGGTAGAAAGTTTTTTACCTGTAGTGTATAGTAATAATACACACACACTAGCACCAATGCCTTACATTGAAAAAAGCACGAGCATTAATGAAGATGCGTTGTGTTAGAAGTGATCGGTGGGGATATTTATATGTATCATATTTTAACATTTAAATTTTATTATTACGTAACTAAACTTTTGAAATTGTAGAAGTCATAGTGAAATTAATATTTTCAATCTAAATAACCTGCCCAGAGGTAATCCAAGACTATTCGCCAGTAGGATGAAAATCTATAGATGTACTTTTTTTGTTTTTTGTTTTTTGTTTTTTTAGGAATTGTGAAAATGGTTGTTTGGATTGTAAACATTATTCGTTGATAAAATATGACTTTGAATTCGTTTATCAACCTTCCTCGTTTGATTACAAGCTGATTCTACACAACTTTCATTGTCCAAATAAATATTTTTTGTCTATTTTGATGGGTACGCTTTGGACAGTTTTACGAGTTTTATAGAGAGCTTAAGGCAATATTACAATTTTATAACAGTTGAAAGGAGATGATTCCAATGGAGGAGTTAACAAATGGGACAAGTAGAAGAGCTGGTGATAGAAGAAGCAATCATGCACCCGGCGCTACCATTACACATGCCACGTTGGAAGTGAGGATTGAAGTTGGCATGGAAAATAGCAGAACTGCTCAGCCATTTCTGAAACATTGTATGGAGAAAGTTCCATTGATAATGCGAACAGATGTAAAGACTAAGGGATACTTTGATCCTAGGGTGGTTTCAGTGGGTCCGTACCACCATGGCAAGGAGGAGCTCCAAATGGCAGAGAAGATCAAGCCTATCATAGCACAATCGTTTGTCTCAAGTAGTGGCAGGGACATGGTTGAATTTCATCAAAAAATTTCCGAGATAGTTGATGATGCTAGAAGTTGCTACGTTGAAGGTTCGACGGATATATATTCCGACAAGAAATTCACAAAAATGATGCTCCTTGACGGTTTATTTGTTTTAGCTTTTATCGAGTCCATTACTCCTTCTTACGTCGGTCCTCGAGTGAGTCAAAATGAATTCAAAAAACACTTTGGGGAACATGCCCTAGAGGTTATAGTCACTGACTTGGTTAGTTTGCTTGAGAATCAACTCCCGTTTCAAGTTCTTGAGTTGTTGATGAGCTTAAAGTCCCACCGCAGCCAATTGTTAAAAATGATGGACCAAATATGGCATCTGATGGATTCTACTAGAAGAGTTCCTATGACGATTCAACCACGTCATTGCGTTGACTACTTATGGTTGCAGGCAACTGATCACTTTAGTGAATCAGATGACACTGGAAAGATCTCCACTTCGAGGGGTTTTAAGAATTTGTTTGCCTTGGAATCTTACCACTCCTTTCGTTCGATCAATGAACTCAAAGCTAAAGGAATCCATGCTAGGCCTAGCCGTTCGTATCCTTCGAGGGCTTTTGGTTTCAAATCATTTTTCTTCTTTGCAGTGCTTGAAGTTCCTCGACTCGTTTTGGATCCTGACTATATCATCTATTTTTCAAACCAAATTGCATACGAGTGTACACCAAACAATCCTAACAAGCAACCCACATTGGCTTTCATAAATTTTATGAAATCGCTCATTGATACTCCAGAAGATGTAAAAGAACTGCGCTCAAAGAATATATTGTTCAGCACCTACAGCAACGATGAAGAAGTGGTCAAAATGTTCAGCAGTATCCCCACATTTGGAGTGCACGACTTCAGTATATACAAGGATGTGACGAAGAAGATTCAGGAGCACTATAATAGCAAGGCAAAGACTTGGATTGCCAAATTGATTTACAATTACTTCAACACTCCATGGACATTCATTGCCTTCATTGCGACGACTTCTCTTGTTGTCTTGAGTTTTCTTCAGACCTACTTCGCAATATTTCCTCCACCAAGCAAGTAAATTGATTCATATTTTTAATTTCAGGCATGGATTTGACTTTTCGTTTTTTACTCTTTATTTGTTGTCTAGTTCCTCTTCCTTTTATTATGTAAGTAAAAAATATCTTGTAATAAGGGTCGAGTTATACCTCACCTTTTTTGTACTGTCCATTGATTTATAAACTTCCTTTTCGCTAAGCAAAAAAAAAAAAAAAGTCTATAAGAGGGAGCAAAGCCCTGTAGAAAATGTACACAAAAGTTTGAAAAGAAGAAAAAGTGTTGGATCGGTAGTTGGTCCCTTTCCTTATTGCTCTCAAGGTTATTATTTTCATGATGTAGATTTTACAAAAAGTATACTCACACAACTCTAATACACACACGCATTCAGAATCATCAGATGCATGTGGGACTCATATTATCTTAGAGGGCCTCACATGTATTGGACGATTCTAGACATATTTATTAAAGGTGTGTAGACTTGCTCTGGATTTTAGAGTTAACAGACATGTGGGTATGACAAACAAAATTTTATCTATATGAGAGGATAGAAGACAATAAAAATGGAGACTGTAAAGGTTTTCAAGGGAAGATTCACTGATCCTATTTCAAGCAGGCCAAAATTGGGGGATATGTTCCCTCGGAGACTAACTGGGGAGGAGGCCAATGTCCTAGAGGTACCATTCGCTATGGAGGAGATTACCAAGGCAATAAAGGAGTGCAGCCTGAACAAGGCCTCAGGCCCTGATGGCTTCAACTTCACTTTTGTCAAAAAATTCTGGATGTTCTTCAGTTTTTTGATCAATTCCATGAGAATGCCATCTTGAAGAAAGATATAAATTCTACTTTTATTGCATTAATTTCCAAGGTAGAATGCCCCACTTCCTTTCAAGACTTTAGACCTATCAGCATGGTTGGGTGGATCTATAAAATACTTGCCAAGGTTCTTGCCATGAGATTGAAAGTCATTCTCCCTTCCATCATTGGTGAGTCTCAAGTTGCTTTCATGAAAGGAAAACAAATGTTGGATAGTGTGCTCATTGCCAACGAGATAACTCATTCATGGAAAGCAGGAAGGGTGGGTGGACTACTGATCAAACTGGATTTCGAAAAGGCATATGACTGTGTCAATTGGGATTTCCTTATAGATCTGCTATCCAAGCTTGGGTGCAAAGACAGATAATGTTCTTGGATCCACTCATGCATCTCTTTGCCACATGCTTCTATCTTAATCAATGGTTCTCCATCTCCTGAATTTTCTATGCTTAGCGGGCTTAGACAAGGAGACCCTTTATCCCCTTTCTCTTCAATATAGTGGTGGAGGCTCTTAACATTTTTCTCAAAATGGCAAGAGGTCTAGGGCTTGTTTCAGGAGTTCACATTGGTCAATCTAACACAGTTGTGTCACACCTACAGTTTGCAGACGATACCATTATCTTCTGTAACAATAATAGCCAAGAGGTACTTCATGTCAAAAGAATCCTAAGGTGTTCTCAAATTATGTCAGGCTTGAGAATCAACTTCATCAAGTCTGTCATGTGTGGGGTTAACCTTCATGATAGTATCTTGGTTGAAAGGGCCAAAGTCATGGGTTGTGTGACTGGGAAACAGCCAATCCAATACTTAGGTCTCCCACTAGGAGCCAATCCTAGAAAATCCTCCACCTGGTCTCCCATCCTATCTAGAGTTCAAAAGAGGCTAGCATCCTAGAAGAGTAATCTATTATCATCTGCTGGAAGAATCATCCTTATCAAATCTACCTTTTCAACTCTACCAATCTACTATATGTCTATTTTCCTGATACCTTATGGAGTTGCTAAGTCTATTGAGATTTGTCAAAGAAATTTCTTTTGGGGGTCTGAGGTGGGTAAGAAAACTTCACCTCATGAGGTGGGATTCCTTAGCTAAAGGGATAGAGTATGGAGGGCGTGGTGTTAAGAGTCTGAAGATGATGAATCTGTCTCTCCAAGCCAAATGGCGGTGGAGATTTGGGATTGATAAATCCTCCTTGTGGAATAGGATTATTAGATCCAAATACTACAACTCTTCTTATAACTGGACACCTGACGAACCATCGCATACTCACCACGCCCTCCACAATCAAGGAGGTTAATAATGTGTTTGCACAAATCCTAGCTCAGGGTTTGAAGGCGTGCTCTGGTAATTCGACAAGGTTCTGGACACAGAAATGGCTACCTCAGGGTTCTATTAGCTCCAACTTTTCTAGACTCTACTTACTGTCTCTTCAACAGAATGCAATGGTGGAAGAAATTTGTACCTCTCCAACGGTAGAGACATCCAACTTTGCTTCCAAAAGACCGTTATTTGTGATGGCCTTGCTTACTCAAATAAATCAATTTCAATTACAGAGAGGCAGAGATCACTTCTTGGCTTAGACCTGGGATTCAACCAACATCTTCTATGTCCGTTCTGCTTATCTCCAGTTGGAACAAGCCTCCTTCCTAAAAAATGCTAATCTCGAGTCCATCTGGTCCAGCGTGTGTCCACCTAAAGTACAGGTCTGCATCTGAAAAATGGGAACTAACATTCTTTCGGCTAAATTGCTTCTGGGAGCCAGGGGCATCCTTGATTTGCTTGACCCGGTAGCAATGGCTTGCCCACTGTGCGAGGTCAAGCCATAGACCGCAGTCCACGTAATCCTCCACTGCAGAGTGGCATGGAATATCTGGGCAATCATTTTCCAGTGGTGAGAGGTTGCTATGTGTGTTCCAAGCTCTATTAGTGTGTTGCTGGAGGAAAGGATGGCTCACGCAACGATCAAGCTTGAGAAAGTTTTCTGGCAGTGTACTATTCTAACCACAATATGGTCTCTTTAGAGAGAAAGGAATTAGCGTGTCTTCAATGAGAATGATTTACAGCCGAATTAGTTGGGGGACAAGTTAAAATGGTGGATTGCATCTTGGATCAAGTCACAATTCATTCTTTAGGATCAAGTCACGATTCGTTCTTTAGGGAGTCTTGGTCGCAGATTTCAACCAGTTCTTGCAAGGGGTGAGATGAATTGTCGAGAGTGGGTTGTGCAATTAAGTTCTGAGGCTATAGTAGGTGGTGGACAAGGATGATGGGGAGGACAAGTGGCATGGATAGTCTAGCTAACGACTACTTCAATTCTTGGACCTTCCTTTTTTCTTATTATTTATAGTACCCTCCATGTATTGTTTTGGTTTGCCTATCCTAGACCATTTTAATCAACGGTTGGCACTTTGCTAGCTAATTTAGGGGATTTTTAATTGGTTGTTTGGATTTTTATAAGCATATTCCTACTTAATATATTTGTTGTTTTGCTGATAAAAAAAAAAAAAAAACTGCTAACCTTTGCTACTTCTTATCCCATAAGCTAGATTTATAAATTTTATCTATTATGGAGTATTAATTAGTTTCACTTTTATCTATATCATACGAAATACAACTTGTTATAAACTATTGAAGTGTTTGCACACTATAATACACATGTACTTGTTTGGAAACAAAAAGCCGAAAATTCATAAATAAGAGAGAAGAAGTAAAAATGACCAACCAATAACAATCGATGAAGTAAAAATGACCAACCAATAACAATCGACACAAAATTTAAAATCAAATCAGAGAAACATATAGTTGTAGTAGGCCAACATGACAGGTAATCCATATCCTGAAAGAAAGGGATGGACAGAATTAAGATATGGATCGACAAGGCCAGAGGCCCAATAAAGTCCAGAAACGATGACTAAATAAGCACGCTTGGTCACTTCGAAAGTGAGGAAGCAAATGAGCTAGTGATATGTACATGCAGAAACATGAGGTGAGGGGACTGAAAGGACTCCTATTAATTAGATATTGGTTGATGTGTCATTTATCATTCACCCTTATGTATCCTATAACCGTCAAAAGGAGAAACGATTGCATGTGAAGCACAAGGCAATATGACATCTTTCTCTTATTTAGCCAAACATTGTTTGATTGGTTAAAAATCTTGTAAAACAAAAACCTAATATTTTCAGGGTGTAGAAAGACCCAAAAGCATAATACTTCTCATATTATTTTCAACTATGTGTTCCACAATAATAGCATATTCTTTGCCATAGAGTAATTAGTTGAAAAAGGTAGAAGGAACCTTGCTTGCACCTCATGTTAACTTTCTATTTTAGAATAATTCTCTGGATAATGTGAAGGAAACCTTATCTTGGTTATGCAGTAAAGAATTATCATCT
Organism: Arctostaphylos glauca; assembly: GCA_019985065.2. Lineage (NCBI taxonomy): Eukaryota > Viridiplantae > Streptophyta > Magnoliopsida > Ericales > Ericaceae > Arctostaphylos > Arctostaphylos glauca. The sequence goes on from JAHSPW020000002.1 coordinate 31,606,589, forward strand.
ATACTGGAAAAAAACAAAGCTTTTATTATTTGTTTTGAGCAATGTTGTTTTATTATCTGATATTAGCTTGTGCGGTACTCTGTACCAGTAAATAATGTTCTATAATATGGCCACCAACATATCGTTTCATGATATATACATAAACAAATGTTGCAGACTCAGAAAATTAAACTAAAAAGGAAAGAATAAATGCAAAGTAAATTGCATAAGGATAAAAATTTCTTAAATGTAGACACTAAATAGGTCTAAAATACACAGATTAGAAGTGAAAAAATATTATGAACACTATTTTAAACCTATCAAAAGATTCATTTTCTTTTGGGTAGTTGCAATTGCAAAGCTATTGGTGGATCATGATATTCTTCCCATCTAACCAAAAAGCAGCGAATAACTTGTCAGATACAAATGCGGAAAGTGTATCACAAACCATATATATATTAGTCTAAATAAAGAATTAATCCAATCGAGTAGAATCCAATAAAGAACCCAATCGAGTAGAATCCAGAAAAACCAGCCAAGTATGTTAACTTAAAACCAATTTTGCCAACGACGATAAATAAGAATATTGAAATTCAGGTTACAGTTTTGAGTTGGCCTGAACTTGAAGGCCTGAACTTGAAGACCCGAAACTTAAGATTTTACTTTCTCCTAACTCTTCGAAGAGTCGGCTCCTATTTTGCATTTTTCAAGAATGTTACCGAATTTAGTTTTTTTTTAACAAGACCTTCACGTGGTCGGTTAAGACAATGAAAGAGGTCAAATTACAGTTTTGATCTTGTTGACTAACAATCTCTGTTAGTTTAGTTTCAATTTTCATAAGATAAAAGTTTTGACCGTGGATTAATAATTACTGCATATTATCAGACTAATATGTAACTCCACTATGTTATTTTTGGTCAACAATTACCTGAAAGTTCACTGTGAGCCCTCGTTAATTATCTCCCGAACATCCAACAAAAATACGTATTAATATTTTATCTCCGTATCGCTACATGATTTACGTAAAAGTAACACATAATACCTTGAGAGGTTTAAATAATTTCAATTAATTAGAGAGGAAGTCTGTGAAAGAAGCAAAGGAGAATAATATTATAAAAAGGAGAAAAGGGGGAGTCACAATTGAATCATCTTCCTCCCGGTGCTTTCTTTCTTCATTCGGCAAATGTAAGTCAATCCTCTTTGAGGTAACTCTCCGCCTCCATAGCTCATGTTTTATTTTCCTTTGCACAAATATTTTTTTTTTTGCTAAGACCTTTGCACAAATATTGATAGCATTAATGTTACCTTTTGTTTGCATAGATTTTTTAATAATTGTTGAACAGGATTTTGTTTCTTTGCTTTTGTACGTACGTAGTGATATATATGTGTGTGTGGTGGGGTAGGGGGGTGGGACCCCCAATGACTGCGGTTTGTTTGTTTTTGGTCAAATTGAAACAGTATACAATAGTTTTTCGTGGCCATAATACACACTAAATTAATTATTTTATTCCGACGGGAGGAGTTAGTCAATTTCTCCCAATTACTTCACTCGTATTCTGGTCATTTGAATCTTTGTTCATGCATAAAACTGATACACAATACAAACACGAAAACTATTAACTACTGGATACTGAATAACAGCTACATGTCTCTTTTTATGAAGACTGCACACAGACAGGGGCAGAATTAGAATTGTATTTTGTTTTTTTGCTTTTTTTTGGGGGTACCGAATATGTAATTTGGGATAATTTTTTTTATAATTTAATTTTTTAAAATTTGGGTTGTCCAAACACGGACTTAAATTGGTTGCCCACTTAATATTAGGGTAAATTAAATCAGGGTCCTTTTTATTTAATTATGCCAAATTAATGTTGAGGAGTAGCTACTTTCCTGATAGTACGCTTGGGGCAGTTTTAGGAGTTTTATAGAGAGCTTAGGGTAATACTCTACACTTTTATAACATTGTAGAGAAGTAGATACTAGATAATTAGTTGTCGGGATTTTTAGAAGAAGAGTTCTCATACCTAAAGACTGAAGGGGGTCCCTTTATATAAGATCGAGGGGTGAAGTCCTAATAGTACTCCGTCCCTTTATTTTAGGATATAAATTTGGGCTAACAATTATTGTAGCCAATAATCTTAGTTATCTCATTTCTTTTAGGAGTTTTAGTGCTACTTGATTTGGGAATAAGAGTCTCTTGCCATATATAGGGACTACCGTGGTAATTAAGGATAAGTCCTTCCAATTTCTTGTGTCGTTTTTGTTCTCGTCCTCTTCCTCGTCGTGTGGGTATCGAGTAGGGATGTATGTCCTAGCTAGAAGAGCAGTCATAGTCGGTTACCATTTTGGTACTTATTAGAGACTTTACAATCTTTTAGAAAACATATCATCTTTTTGAGCACAGACATGAAAATTTTGTCATTCAAATTGTTATGGCTAAATTAAACTGACCTCCTTTGTAGTTTCAATAATTGCAGTATTTTTCCTACTTTATAAAATAATAGATCATTTCCCCTATATATGAACTTAACTTTCTTGAATTATTGGATATTTTGTGATGATGTCATCGTATTTGAATCTCGAAATACCTAAAATGTCCTCTCTAATGCTATAAAAAGGCTCTCAAATAGCCTTCTCCTCTCAAATACACATACATCCTCTCTCTCTCTCTCCTTACCTCATATTAAGGTATATCTGTAAATCCTTTCTCTCATTTTCTTTTTAAATATCAATGCATTGGATGTTGATTTTTTTATTTTTGATGTAGTTTTTTTCTAGACATGTCATCTTTTAATTGTCGGTTGAACCGGGCAAGATTCTGCCTTGAAATGTCGAACAAAATAAATAGTTCGTGAAAAACTGTACTAACGTCCTAACATGCAATAAACACGAGCATCTAAAAACAATAAAGAAAATACAGAACACGCGATATACGTGGAAAATTCCTAAATGGGTAAAAATCACGAAAAAAATCAAATCACTATAAGTAGTATTATGCGATTACAAACTAACTTATACTCGACTCCTTACAGTTGATCCAAGTTGATTTGTCAAATCCTCGTTTACCGCACCAAGTGATTGATTACCTACGCCTTGAATACACAAGTCTTTCAAACCTTAGAAAGAACGATTGACGGATGTTAAAGTCTTTGACATCGAAGATAGCTTCTCAAGATCTTTCTTGATTAGGATGATTCATCAAAGAACATAGTAGATTAAATGCCAGAACTGCTTTTGTGCATCCAGACTTTTTCTCCCAAATAATCTATATATGTGTCCTCTACCTAGAAGTCCTAACTGGTATTTATAAACGTCTCGACCATGTCGCTGGAGCGATGCCACAGTCACTTGAGCAACGTCACAAGAATAAATAAATACATTTTAAATGTTTTCTTCCCCTTCCTAAACAGATGCTCTAAAAAGATAAGATATATAACTTGATAAATGAATCGACGACTAATCCTATCATGTGTTTTGAACCGGAATGACCAACGAAGGAGGAGCAAAGCCTATGGAGCTTACAGTTTGATTCTGCTTCAATATGGTAACAAAGGAAAGGACAAAAAATAGAACATATTATTGGCAACATAGTACAAACAAAGTTTTTCATTAGGCAAGATTTAGTTCTTGTATTTTGTTTTGCTTGATGTAAATAGAACAAAACGTGTTCACTTTTTCATTGGTTTTCCTACGATGTGGTCATCTACTGTACTTGAAGAGTTTTGAACTTATTTGTCTTATTGTTCCTATTTATTAATTTTATTTTTATGCATATATATTTCAAGCATACACAGAAGATATCGTATTTTATAGATTGCTCAAACTAGTATTATTTTCTCATTACAAGAATCAAATTTGTGCAATAATTTGATATTTTAGGATCAGACATTCACGAACAACTCTCTTTTCGCCAAAATATTATATATTTTAGTGGTAAGTAATGTCTAATTAATTTAAACCGATTATCACTAAGAAAGAAAACAAATACACAAAGTCAACCAAAGTAAAGATAGTCAACCAAAGTTAAGATTTAAAATTTTAATAAAAAAAAGTGAGATGTTAAAAGGAAAGGGATAAATTAATTTTTCAATTTACAACACATATGTTACATATCAGTACGATGAGTTAGAAATGTATTAGAAATGTACATGCATGTACCTCCCATAGTCCCGTATATAATACACATGTAAAAAATTAATAAAATAATCAAACATGTGAATAAAAATATTTATTTTAATTATATAAAAATATAATATATAACTATAATTACACAAATCAACCAAAGTTATTAGTTGATGAAGAGTTTGATATGGTTGACTATATCCTTTGATGAGTGGCAGGCAAACCCTATTTTCTTTTCTTAATGGTCAAGGATGGATGCCAAATTTTAATTTTAAGTAGACGAATGTATAAGCATTTACATTTTTCTTGAATTGGCCAAACTTATTTTTATTATATTTTGTGTTCAATTAAGTTTTCGCGTTTATAGTTTTTTGCATTAGTTTGTGTGGATTGTTATTTTGTCTTGACGAGTGAAATATAGAAAGGTAAAAATTATGACCAAATTTTTTAAAAAGCTCACTATAACAAACTAATAATTTCTTAAATTTGACGCAAAATTAACAAATATAAAAAGTAAAAACAAATAATAAAAATTTAGGACAAATTCAAAAATAATTCTTTTTAATACCTTGTGTGAAAGATAGGAAATTGTGAAATTAGGCTAAATTCAAATCTAATTTTTTTACAAAGTTAGGCTATATTCAAATGTAAATTCAAAGATAGGAAATTGTGAAGTTAAAGGAAATTTGGTCTTTCCACGAAAAACCCAGACGACATCCCATGCAAAGTAACGAAAGGGGGGAAATGTTTATTACTTTGTAAAATATGAGAGGTGACTGTATTTTCTAAGATCACATGAGGGGTCTCTGTATTTGTTAATAACTTTAGAGGAGGTAGCTGCATTTTATCCAATTGTTATACCAAAAGTGTATTTTTAAATTATAAAATTGAAAACTATGTTAAAGATGCTCTTATGACGGCTCTATGGATAACTATTTTAGGACCGTCATCTATTGTTTTTAATCACAATTTAAAATCGTCATCTTTAAGGATTATTGTATTGTAGCGGTGGCTTTCACACCAATAACAATTCAATGGAGGTGAATCCAATGGAGGAGTTACCAGAAGGGACAAGTAGAAGAGCTAATGGGGGAGGAAGCAACAGTAGCAACACTAGTCATACACCTGTTGCTGCCACTACACATGACACGTTGGAAGTGCAGATTGATGTTGGCATGGAAACAGCTCAGCCATATCTGAAACATCGTATGGAGATGGTTCCGTTGATAATGCGAAAAGATAAAAAGACTAAGGGATACTTTGAACCTAGGGTAGTTTCAGTGGGTCCGTACCACCACGGCAAGGAGGAGCTCCAGATGGCCGAGAAGATCAAGCCTATCATAGCGCAATTGTTTATCTCAAATAGCGGCAGGGATATGGCTGAATTTCATCAAAGAGTTTCAGAGATAGTTGATGATGCTAGAAGTTGCTACATTGAAGGTTCAACGGATAAATATTCGAACAAGGAATTCACAAAAATGATGCTCCTTGACGGTTTATTTGTTTTAGCTTTTATCGAATCCCTTACATCGTCTAATGGGACTCCTCAAATGGATTCATACGAATTCAAAAAACACTTTGGGGAACATGCGATACACCTTATGACCACTGACATGGTTAGTTTGCTTGAGAATCAACTCCTGATCCAAGTTCTTGAGTTGTTGATCAACTTAAAATCCCACCGCAACGGATTGATCATAACAATGTTGGACAAGATGTGGGATATGATGAAGTCTAGGCAACAAGATATGAAAAAATTCACGAGGTTGTTGGATGATACTAGACAAGTACGTAAGACGATGCAACCACGTCATTGCCTTGACTACTTATGGTTGCGGGCAACTGAATCCAGCCATTCAGATGATACTCCAAGGCACTCAATTAAGCAACTGTTAGTCTTGGATGTTCACCACTCCTTTCGTTCAATCAGTGAGCTCAAAGCTAAGGGAATCCATGCTACGCCTAGTCATTCCTTTCCTACAAGGGATTTTACGTTCAAATCTTCCTTCTTCTTTGGAATCCTTGAAATTCCTCCAATTATTTTGGATCCTGAGTATATCATCTATATCTCAAACCAAATCGCGTATGAGTGTACACCAAACAATCCTAACAACCAACCCACAATGACATTCATAAATTTCATGAAATCTCTTGTTAACAGTGCAGAAGATGTTAAAGAACTGCGCTCAAAGAATATACTTTTCAGCACCTATAGCAGTGATGAAGAAGTGGTAAAAATGGTCAACAGCATCCCAACATTTGGACTGGAAGACTTTAGCATATACGGCGACGTGAAAGAGAAGATTCAGAAGCACTATAATAGCAAGGCCAAGACATGGATTGCCAAATTGATTCACAATTACTTCAACAGTCCATGGACATTCATCGCTTTTGTTGCTACAACTTGTCTTGTTATCTTGAGTTTTCTTCAGACCTACTTCGCAATATTTCCTCGGTCATGCAAGTAAATTGGTTCACATTTACTCGTGGATTTGAATCACTTTCTGGTTTTTTTTTTGTTTGTTCTCTACTTCCTCTTCCTTTTATTATGTAAGTAAATAATGTCTTTTATTATGTAAGTTTCGACTCTTGATTAATTATTGCGTACCTATAACTACTATGTGACTCCAGTTACATATTATTTATGGCCAATAAATTATCTGAATGCACAATGTGAACGTTCGTTATCTCCCGAACATCTAAAAAAAATATGAATTTGACATTTCATCTGTTTATATCGCCAAGTGACTTGTTAAAACTATAATGCAAAAAATAGCAGTGATCCCTATATAAATTTTTAATATATAAGATCGAGAGGTAAAGTCCTAATAGAACCCTGTTCTTTATTTTAGGATATAAATTGGGCTAACAATTGGTGTAGCCAATAGGCTTAGTTATCTCATTTCTTTTAGGAGTTTTAGTGCTACTTGATTTGGGAATAAGAGTTCTCTTGCCGTAGGGACTAGGGACTACCGTGGTTAAGGATAAGTTCTTCCAGTTTCTTGTGTCGTTTTTGTTCTCGTCCTCCTCTCGTCATGTGGGTATCCGAGTAGGGATGTATGTCCTAGCTAGAAGAGCAGTCGTAGCCGGTTACCATTTTGATACTTATTAGGGACTTTACAATCTTTTAGAAAACACATGGGCTGTGTTCGGTTAGAAGTTTCCAAAAAAAATTCTGAAAATTTTTGGGAACTTGTTTGGGAGATTTTTTTCCCAAACACTTTTATTTTTTTCCTAAACAACTTCATCTCTCTATAAAAGAAGAGAGAGAAAGAGAGCACCTCGAAAACGCCAAAATAATTTAACTCTCAAGAGTTAAATTTTTTCTGAAACACTTACACCAAACAACATCTCAAAGTTTTTTTTTCCAAAAACCGTTTCAGAAACATTCAACTAAACACAACCGATCATCTTTCAAAGCATAGACTTATGATCCTAATGTAAGGTATGGGTCTTGTCCCACATCGGGAGTATGGGCTCCCGGTGGGGGTTAATAAGTCTTTGGGCACTCTCCCTTCAATAGCTAGTTTTGAGGGTGAGTTCTACCGGAGGACTTGTTACATTGGTATCAGAGCTAGTTCCACCCTAGCCGAGTCCGCCATGGGTTGTCGTAGGTGCCAAAGGGGTGACCTGCCGCCGTGGACGTCGGTTCTGAAGGGGTCGGGTTTGTTATGATCCTAATGCAAGGTATGAGTCTTGTCCTACATCGGGAGTATGGGCTCTTGGTGGGGGGTGAATAAGTCCTTGGGTACCCTCTCTTCAATAGCTAGCTTTTCGGGGTGAGTTCTACCTGAGGATTTGTTACATTTGTTATGATCCTAATGCAAGGTATGGGTCTTGTCCCACATCGGGAGTATGGGCTCCTGGTGGAGGGTTAATAAGTCCTTGGCACCCTCCCTTCAATTGCTAGCTTTTGGGAGTGAGTTCTACCTGAGGATTTGTTACATTGGTATTAGAGCCGGTTCCTCCCTGGATGAGTCCGCCACGGGTTGTCGGAGTTGCTAAAGGGGCAACTTGCCACCGTGGATGTCGGTTCTGAAGGGGTCAGGTTTGTTATGATACTAATGCAAGGTATGGGTCCTGTCCCACATCGGGAGTATGGGCTCCTGGTGGGGGGTTAATAAGTCTTTGGGCACTCTCCCTTCAATAGCTAGCTTTTGGGAGTGAGTTCTACCTGAGGACTTATTACACAGACATGAAAATTTTGTCATTCAAATTGTTATGGCTAAACTAAACTGACCTCTCTTGATGTTATTGATAAATGTAGGACCTCCTTTCTAGTTTAAAAAATTACAGTATTTTTCCTATTTTATAAAATAATCGATCATTTCCCCTATATATGAACTTAACTTTCTTGAATTATTATATGTTTTGTGATAATGTCATCATATTTGAATCTCTAAATACCTAAAATGTCCTCTCTAATGCTATAAAAAGGCTCTCAAATAACCTTGTCCTCTCAAATACACATAAATCTTCTCTCTCTCCTTACCTCATATTAAGGTATGTAAATCATTTCTCTCATTTTCTTGTTTAGATATTAATGCATTGGATGCTTATTTTTTTATTTTTGATGTAGTTTTTTTTTTTTCCGGGACATGTTATCTTCTAAATGTTGGTCGAACCGGGCAAGGCTATGTCCTGAAATGTCAAACGAAATAAAGAGTTCGTGCAAACCTGTACTAACCTAATATGCAATAAACACGAGCATATAAAAAAATAAAGAAAATGCAGAAAACGCGATATATGTGGAAAATCCTTAATGGGTAAAAACTGTTGGAAATAAATTCGATGCGAACGGTTATATGGCTAGGCATTTAAAATTCACACAAGAATATTAATAAAATAAAATACCAAAAATATAATCGGAGAGAAAAGATTAGAAATGCCTGTGAGATGGTCGAGGCACACAAAAACGATCTCCTTAAAAAAATACCCCCTGCTGCACGGGGCTGAATGATGCTCCTTCCCTAAGATACAGCGACCTTTGAATCTTCTTCTGTGCAGTGAAATAGATTCACAAACCGATTGTTTCCCAGCACTTTGATGTACACAAAAACTTTCTAATCACTCAAGTGATTTTCCTTTTCCAATTTCTTTGTTTTTTTTTTTCTTTTCTTTTTCTCTGCCCTTTTCAAACAAGTACAACACCTTTATATATATGGAATAAAAATTCCCCGTTGAAATGATTGTTTAAAGGTGGTACTGAAAAGGTGGTGCTAAAAAACTGGTGAATGATCTCCACTAACCATGATTTGAGGCAATAAAATTGTAACAATTTTTGTAACCACTTTTCAAGATTTAAACTCTACTTTATTAAGGAATTAAATATATAAAAACTTATTAAAAATAAAATATTAAATTATTATTACAAGGGGTACTTATTTTAAGGTCCTTTCTATTAGTCTTTATTAAGTTTTCATCTCATACACTTTTGAACATTAATTTTCAGTCCTCATTTTCTGTAAATACCGAATCAGCCCCCAGTAAACTCTGACCATGGTTTATTCGGATTACACCATAAGCCCCTAAAATCACGGTGACAGAAAATCGATCGCGCCGGAATAGGAAATCTCGTCCAGAAATCCCTAAAATTAAGCCTAAAATGATAAACATAATCCCTAAAATTAAGCCTAAAATGATTCTCCAAATTTAACCTCACCAAATCAAATATCCCAACTGTTGAGTCCTCACCATCAATTGACTGGACCACGGTATAATCCATAGGGCCTAACATGCCTTCAGAATTTTCATTGTTGCCGTCTCGATTACCAATATCAAATATCCCAACTGTTGAGTCCTTAACAAGTACCTCTATGTCTTCATATTCGGCATTCTCTGCAAGCCCGAACATCGTACCCAAGTCGTCATCGTTGTCCAATAGTAGATTTTCATTGTCAACCAATGAGTAACTCAACACCACGGATTCAGGGTCCAAATGATGCCATCTATCACATACCTTGTTCACCACCTGCACAAAGTTCCAGCTGCGATCTATCCGAATTGCAGCAATCTTTTCATTATGCCTACAAATCAGTATCAAACTACCATCCATTGCAACAATCATGTAGCACAAAAGGGGAAAAATCGGTATTACCTAATTTAAATGTCAAGCGGCAACGTGACACAAAAAATATAATTGCCCCAAATTTACAATGTTCAGCAAATATACCATAATTACTCAAATATATTATCACTTCCAAATTTACAATGTTCAGCAAATATACCATAATTACTCAAACATATTATCACTTACAAATTTACAATGTACAGCAAATATACCACAAATTTCCTAATGTACCATAATTTTAACTTACCAAATTGACGAACATGGCAAATTCCCATTAAAATTTGAGTTATGGTCGTCCATGGTATATTTGCTTGATTTATGGTAAATTCAGACAATACGCATGGTAAATTTTGTCACTCCCATCAAAATGCGCATTATGGTGAATTTCGTAATCATTATGGTAAATTTACAGATGGTAAATTTTCACCAGTATGTCAAACCCTTTGGATTCGGTGCCCCATTCGAATCACAAAATTAGACCCACAATGCGTTAATCATCGCAATAAATTTTGGGTTTCAACATCAACCACCGTAATATCGACATAACGAAAATAATCATCAGAACTTACCAAAATCTTCAGTCCAAACCGGTGATTAAATACTTCCGGGCAGAGAACTTCAAGTTCCAATAATGGGACTTTACGGGGCAGAGAACTTCAAGTTCCGGCGATTGAACACTTCGGGCCAAAGAACTACTTTTTTCCAGTGATTAAAAACTTCGGGACAAATCAAATCCGTAACAAAAATAATCTGTGCAAAATTCGTGAAAAACAAATCAAATCCGTAACAAATCAAATCCGTGACAAATCAAATCCCTTAAAACTACCATTTCCGTAACAAATCAAATCCGTAACAAATAGTATCTGTGAAAAAATTCGTGAAAAACAAATCAAATTACTAATATTTCGGCCACATATAGTAATATTTCCATAACAAATGAAATCCGTAACAAATCAAATCCCTAAAATTAAGCCTAAAATGATAAACGTAATCCCTAAAATTAAGCCTAAAATGATTATCCAGATTCAACCTCACCAAATCAAATGTTAACTACACAAAGGGTAACATGGTAAACCATCTCTCAAAAGTAATGGCAAAATTGTCCATCTACACTATTATAGGATGATAACATAATTCCGAAAAGTGGATGGGATGAAAAACTAAGTTGGAGGAGTAGAAAGGACCCTAATTTAATTTACCCTTATTACAATCCCCCACATAATTTAAAATTTTACAAGAACGTTTTTTACTGCACAATAGTTATAGGTGTCTTCCAGACTTGAACCTATGCTTAGTGTTAGTAAGTTTCAGTTTGAAGGACCGAAGTGAACAAAGTCTTGAACTAGATCCTTGATATCAAACTTATACTTACCACACACACAGTACGGGAAACAATTATGGTTCTTGAACGGTTTTGCGCGTTAAACAGTCATGCGCACGTATCTCGTTTCTATGAGTGTCTAGCCCAATTTCTCACAGCAGCGAACCCACTACCACACTCATATAGGTGTATCCTCTAAGGGTAGTTTGTGACAAACTCCCCGTAGAAATTCTACCTTGGACACATTTAGAGTTTAGCTCTTCCTAATATTGTCACATTATTTTAAACACTATTACCATAGGAATAGGACCAGGGAATTTCTCTCTAATAATTTCAGTGCTTTGGCTAGTCATCGTTCCGCTTCATTATTACCTATTAAACCTTATTCATGGGATCTCCAACCACAAAGGTTAGGTGTCCACTAAGATGACTAATTTACAGGCTTCAGTCCCCTTCTCCTCGATGATTCAACAATTAGCCTTCATGGTAGTCCTTTTGTGCTATGTTCTTTTTAGATCTCACAAAATCAAGTGCAACCACTCCTCGAGACAATACTTGCTTGATAGAATTATGTCTTATTCTGATATGTCTTTTTTTCTCATTCAAATTTGTGCTCTTAGCTTTTGCAATAGCAGCTTGATTATCACAATATATCGGGACAGCAGGAATAAAACTATCTAATAAAGGCAAATCAATGAACGAATTTCTCAGCCATTCGGCTTCAGAACAAATCATATCTAAAGCAATAAATTTAGCTTCTATGGTGGATCTAGATATTATGGTTTGCTTAGATGATTTCCAAACTACTGCACCTCCACCTAGAGTAAAAACGTAACCACTAGTGGCTTTTGTTTCATCAGAGTCATTAATCCAATTAGCATCATAGAATCCTTCTAAAACATTAGGAAATCCACAGTAACAAATACCGTAATTAATTGTACCTTTAAGATACCTAAAAATTCTTTGTATGACATTCCAATGTTCTAAACTAGGATTACAAGTGTAACGACTCAACTAACAAGCAGCATAAGAAATATCAGGTATGGTGCAATTAGACAAGTACATCAAAGACCCTATTATCTATGAATATTTATATTGAGAAATACTCTCACCAATATTTTTCTTTAAGCGAATATTAGGATCAAACGGAGTTGAAACTTCTTTCGAAACTTTCTTAATAATTGCTCAATATAATGTCCTTGAGTCAAAGCAATCCCATCATTGTTTTTTAGTATTTTGATTCGCAAAATAACATTCTCTTGTGCTAGATGCTTCATGTCGAAATTTCTAGACAAGAGATGTTTGGTTTCTCTAACTACATCAAGATTAGTGCTAAAAATAAGAATATCATCTAATATATAAGCAAAGAATAACACAAGCACCATCGAGTTGTTTAATATACACACATTTATCAGAATCGTTTATTTTAAAATCATTCGAGAGAATCACTTGATCAAATTCTTCATGCCATTGTTTCGGAGCTTGTTTTAGTACATAAAGAGACTTTACAAGTCCACAAAAGTCACTTTCGTGTCGTGGAACAACAAACCCCTCGGTTTGATCCATGTAAATTTCTTCTTCTAATTCTCCATTTAAAAATGTTGTTTTTACATCCATCTAATGAATTTTTAATTTATAATTAGACGCCAAAGCAATTAGAACTCACTTTTTCAAACAACTCACTTTTTTGTGTTATTAAATACACATGGCAATATTTCAAAAAGTCATCAACAAATATTATTAAGTATCTTTTACCACCACAGGTTAACACATTATTAAGGTCACAAGTATCACTATGTATAAGTTGTAATAAGGTTGTTTCTCTAACAACTGATTTATGTGGTTTTCTAGGTAGTTTAGCTTGTACACAAACTTGACATTTTTTTTTATATTTATTTCATATTTAGGAATGAGCTCCAGGCTCATCATTCTTTTGATATGGTTTTTAAATTTACATGCCCAAGTTTACCATGTCAAGTGTCACAACATTCTACATAAGCCACAGAAGAAGTAATAGAAGTAGAACGAACAACTTTATTCGAATCGGAATTTAACTCATTAAGACTGAATAAACCATCTACTAAATATCCTTTACCAATAAAAGTAACGACTTTATTAGACTCCATAGCAACTTTAAAACCACTACGAACTAATAACGAAGTACTAACTAAATTCTTTTTTATTTCTGGAACGTGTAGGACTGGTCAGGCTCCCATTTCCGAGGTCAATTCCAACCTAACTTTTCCTTCTCCTAGTGCACTGGCCAGGCTCCCATTTCCATGCTTATAGCTCTTGTGCCTGATTCTTGTTAGCAGGGATAGAGGAGTTGGCGTCCACGGTGACTACATTAGCTTGTGGTTTATGAGCTACATGAGGACCATGAGCCTTAGGAGGTTGACCTTTGCGATAGTAACAATCTTTTGGTCTATGATTTATTTTTCTGCACACCCAACAAGGCATAATCTTCTCTTGACTAATATTTTTGTCTTTTGGTTTATTATTATTATTGTAGCCCCCAAATTTTTTAACCGAGTTGGCCTTCTTGAAATTTGAATATCTAGGCTTATGGAGATTTTCTACAACATGAGCTTTAGCCCGAAATTCCGGAGTTGGAACTTCAAGTTGTTTTTCATGGTGTTTCTCCTGTATATTTAAAGACACTAAAAGTTCATAAAAAGTGTTGTCATCAGGATTTTGTTTTAGCATCCTACCAAATTTAAGCCACTAGGGAGGTAATTTTTTAATGAGTGATGCAACTAAAAATGTGTCAGTCAAGTCCATACCTTTTCTTCTAAGGTCATAAAGTATATTTTGAAACTCATGGGCTTGTTCCATAACAGACCTTCCATCAACCATTTGGAAGTCTAAATTTTTTTCCGCATAATACCGTTTAAGACCAACATCTTCAGATGCGTACTTAAATTCAAGAGTTTCCCACAACTCAATGGAGGTCTTAGTAGTGCAAAAAATATTATAAATACCGGTAGATAAAGCACTCAAAATTCTACGAAGACACAAATAGTCTTTTTCATCAAATCCATCGCTATCACTAGTTTTTCCCGATGAAGAAGGCTCTTTGTCAACTTCGACAATTCCTATTGCCTAAGAAGTTCCACTTTTTTCGATAATTTTTTCTTTTCCTTTTGAAGTTAAAGATTTGTGAATCACAGAATATAAACCTAAAGTGGTAAGTCAAAATTTCATCTGCTGTTGCCAAACTCTAAAATTTTTACCATTGAACTTCTCGAGCTTGCAAGAACTAGAATCATCTAATGCCATTTTATCAATCACAAAATTATTCTAATTCTAACAGAAAAAACCTTAGCAAGTTTTAATTATATTTTTCTAAGATTGTTGGAAATAAATTCGATGCAAACGGTTATCCTGCTAGGTATTTAAAACCCACACAAGAATATTAATAAACTAAAATAGCAAAAATATAATTAGAGAGAAAAGATTAGAAACACCCGTGAGACGGTCAAGGCACGCAAAAGCGCTCTCCTTAGGAAAAATACACCCCTTTCTGCATGGGGCTGAACGGTGCTCCTTCTCCAAGATACAACGACCTTTGAATCTTCTTCTGTGCAGTGTATAAACTCATGAACCAATTATTTCCCAACACTTGCACAAAAAGTTTCTAATCACTCAAGTGATTTTCCTTTTCTAATTTCTTTGTTTTTTTTTTTTCTCTTTTCTTTTTCTCTGCCCTTTTCAAACAAGTGCAACACCTTTATATACATGGAATAAAAATTTCCCGTTGAAATGATTGCTTAAAAGATGGTACTGAAAAGGTAGTACTAAAAAGGTAGTGAATGATCTCCACTAACCATGATTTGAGGTAATAAAATTGTAACAATTTTTGTAACCACTTTTTAAGATTTAAACTGTAATTTATTAAGGAATTAAATATATAAAAACTTATTAAAAATAAAATATTAAATTATTATAAAAATAACAACGAGAAGAAATTAAGTCACTATAATTAACATTGTGCAATTATAAATTAACTTATACTCACAACTACGACTCGTTACAGTTAATCCAAGTTGATTTGTTGAATTCTCGTCCAAGAGATAAAACTTGACAATGCTTGCCACTGAGAAAGGACAAGAGGTTCTACAGCAACCATGTGAGGAAGAAAGTGATTGTGAGGATAAAAGTGGTTTAGGTTTGAGAGGCAAAGGGAACGCTTATTGGGGGAGACGAAGATTTTCAGGCAATGGGGGATTTTCTCAAACGTGATAAAATTTTGAAGGATGTGAGGTTGATGATAAGGGGGAAAATAATTGTGTTTGGGTGCTTCTTGATAATATAACCAAATGTGCTGCGCCGAATTCAAAGAGAGAGAGAGAAAAATATCGATTGGGCTTAAATTAGATCACCTTGGGTCAAAATCGAAGACAAGGAGGTTGGATTGGGCTTGGGTTTGGATGATGAGCACATTATGTTGTTCTTAATCACGCAAAAATTTGAGTTGAATTTACACATGTAAAATTCATGTTTTTAATTAAATTGTGCAATTAGATGAATATATGCTAATTAAATACTGGACTTGAAAATAAAAATTCAAAATTTTCTTTTATTAAGTTTCAAAAATTTAAATCCTTACATTTCAGCCATTCTTCCGACCTCATAAATTTTTCTTAGTATCTAACTCGTTCAGTCATTATATGTAGAAAAATTGCTTATTCATTCTTTGCCGTGTAATTTGCTTAGCATCAAACTTTATACAATATTGTTTTCCCTTACTCGTTTATGTACAATATTTTGAAGACATATTCTGTGTTTGTGAGTGCGCACCTCCTCGAGAGCAAATACTGCCTTTAAAAAATTGACTCATAATTTGTTCAACGCCAAATTTCTAAATTTAGAAATATTTTATACATTACATACTTCTTGATTTATTTTCAAATTTGTGTTTCACAAGGATAGCATATTCTTTACCTTAAGAGTAATTAGTTGAAAAAGTAGACGGAACCTAACTTGCACCTCAAGTCAACTTTCCATTTTCGAATAATCCGATGGATGAGTATCTGTACCGGCAAGAATATGCTATACTTGTGATTGTCTTGACAACAAAATAAAAAAATAAAAAAGCTCAAAAAAGTTTAGTATAGACGGAAAAAATTAAAAAAGATAGTTTTTACTATTTTTAACGTTTTAGTGTCCAGGCTTTTCTAATTTGGCACCATGTTTTTATGTTTATGATTTCTTTCGTTGAGACGAAAGAGAACATATAGTTGTTTTTAACAATAATTGGTTTATATATAGTCCAAACTTGGTAATTCTAAGAGGTCAGCGTGACATTGAACCTGAAACTTATGACATCTAGTTCCTAGCCAAAAGACAAAGAAAATACTAAAATATGTAGGCTAGCCAAATAGGAATTACCGATTACGGAGTCAGTAGACTCAGTAGTCACACACGGCGAAAGTGCCAGTAGCCGATTCCTCAATTGTCGTCGATGGCGATCAGGTTGTTTGGCCGGCAGTGATCCAATGGTGATTGGTGGTTGTGGTTCTTTGGAGCTGTGGTTCCCGTTAGGTTCTCCATTTTTGAGTTCAATTGAGGTGTATTCTGTAAGGGGGTGGGGCACTGGGGCAGTGGGGACAGGGGTATTACGTGCGTATTAGAAATTAGAATATTACATTACAAATAAATAAATTATGTTGGAGGTGGTACGTGTCAACCCCCCCCCCCCCCCCCCCCCCCCCCCCCCCCCCCAACAGGCCTGCCTTGCGAGTTCCTCATAAGTTTTTGAAGAGTTGGCCTGATGTGGCACTTTCAAAGAACGTTGTATTATTTTTTTCTCACATACGCTTAATACCCTCGCCTAAAACAATGGGAGAGGCCAAATTACAATTTTGGCCTTGTTGGGTAACGATCTCTTTTAATTTAGCTTTAATTTTCATAAGATAAATGTTTATACAAAGGATTAATTATTGCGTACTAGTGTTACTTTTTTTGTCAATGAATATTTACCTCATGAACGCACACTGTGTGAGTGGTCATTACCTTCCAAAAGTTCAACAAAAATATGTATTGATATGTCACGTAAACGTTTTGTCGCTAAATAATTTGTTAAAAAGTATCACATAAAAGTAATACATATATAATACCCCGAGAGCTTTCAATAAATTTAATCTTGATTGAGAGAAAGTTTGTGAAAGAAGCAAAGGAGAATAACCTTTATAAAAGGGCAATAGAACGTTGAGATTAAGCCAATCGATCCTCTCTGAGGTAAAAGTTAAGCAAATTGAGTCATCTTCCTCCCGTTGCTTATTTCTTCATTCCACAAAATTAAGCCAATCCTCTCTGAGGTAACTCTATGCCTCCATAACTTATATTTTGTTTCCTTTGCACAATTAATGATAGAGTGTTGTTACCTTTAGGTTACATAGATTTCTAAATACTTGTAGAACATGATTTTTGTTTGCTTTCTTTTTCACATGTGTTTGTAGTTATACATACATATGTAAAGATATATGAATACAAATAATTAACATATACATATAAGCTTAATAATTGGATTTCTCCAAGTGTGCAGTGAAATTGGTTCTTCAAAAGACTAGTCAAGGTGCGCATATGCTGACTCGGGCATTCTGAATTATCAAAACACACACACACACATATATATAATACATATGTTACATGGATTTCCCAATGACTACAGTTTGTTTGCTTTTGGTTGAATTTGGAAAATACGTAACATGGAAACGAATTTTATAGAATTAATTATTGTATTATGTTTTTCGTGGCCATGCAATACACAAAAACTCAATCCATTGTCTTAGTGCGAGAGGAGTTATTTCTTCCTAATTACTTCATTCATTTTTTAGTCAGTTGGATCTTCGATCGTTCATGCATAAAAGTGATACATAAATGCAAAACTACTATAACCACTGTCTTTGTTCATGGATAAAATCAATACGTAGGAACAAAACAGATAATAGGTAGAAAGATTTTTATTTCTTTTCTGATAGGCGAGGTATTTGTCCAGTTTAATTTTGACATGCCCAACCTATTACCAACTACCCATTGGGGCTCTGAAGTCAAAATCAGCACCAACGACTACATTAAACATAGCATGAGCATTAATTCAGATGCGTTGTCGTAGAAGTAATCCTTGGGGATATTTATGTGTATCGTATTTTTATCTTTTAAACTTATTTTATTATTGTACAACTATACTTTTGAAAAGGTAGAAGAAGTTATATTGAAATTATATTTTTAATCTAAATAAATAACCTTGGCCAGAGGAGCTAAGCAAAGACTATCCGCCTGTAGGATGAAAATTTTCTATATATATATTTAAGGGATCATAAAAATGGTTGTTTGGATTTGAAAAACTTCTTAATTCAATGAATCACAATTCATCATTGAAGAAATCGGAAACAGAGAAGAACTAAAGTGTTATTCTAGAAAATACTCTCGTCCATTTCACTGTGATATTTTTTTTATTGTAAATGTTCTCAAATATTAGCTGACAAAATATGACTTTGATTTAGAAATAAATGGATGAATGTTCATATTTAGAAGCAATTCACAATTACTTATTTCGATTGGCGCATCAATCTTTTTGCAGTAGCACACGGTGAAGTATCAATCTTCCTCGTCTGATACAAGCTAATGGGTACGCTTAGGGAAGTGTTATGAGTTTTATACAGAGCTTAATTAGTGCAAAACTACGATTTTATAACAGCTGAAAGGAGATGATTCCAGTGGAAGAGTTAGCAAATGGGACAAGTAGAAGAGCTGATGGGGGAAGAAACAGCAGCAGTAGTCACTCACGTGCTACTACAATTACACAAGACACCTTGGAAGTGGAGATTGATGTTGGCATGGAAACTAGTAGAACTGCTCAGCTATATCCGAAATATTGTATGGAGAAAGTTCCGTTGATAATGCGAAGAGATGAAAAGACTAAGGGATACTTTGATCCTAAGTTGGTTTCAGTTGGTCCGTACCACCATGGCAAGGAGGAGCTCCAAATGGCCGAGAAGATCAAGCCTATTGTAGCACAATTGTTCATCTCAAATAGTGGAAGGGACATGGCTGAATTTCGTCTGAAAATTTTGGAGATAGTTGATGATGTTCGAAGTTGCTACCTTGAAGGTTCTACCGATAAATTTTCGGACGAGGAATTCGCAGAAATGATGCTCCTTGACGGTTTATTTGTCTCAGCTGTTATCGAGTCCATTGCTCCATTTTATGAGGGTCCTCGAATGAACCAAAAAGAATTCAAAAAACACTTAGGCGAACATGCACTACACGTTATAGTCACTGACATAGACAGCTCGCTTGAGAATCAACTCCCGTTTCAAGTTCTTGAGTTGTTGACGAGCTTAAAATCTCGCCACAACAATTTGATAACAATGATGGATGACATATGGGACGTAATGAAGTCTAGGCAGTCAAGGCGACTAGATAAGAAAAAATTCACGAAGTTGTTGGATAATACTAGAAGAGTTAGTGAGACAATGCAACCACGTCATCGCCTTGACTACTTATGGTTGCGGGCAAATGAACCCAACCAATCAGACGACACTCCAAGGCACTCAGTTAAGCTTGATATCTTGGACTTTTACCATTCCTTCCGTTCTATCAGTGAGCTCAAAGCTAAGGGAATCCATGCTAGGCGTAGCAGTTCCCATCCTACGAGGGCTTTTAGGTTCAAATCCTTCTTCTTCTTCGGAGTGCTTGAAGTTCCTCCACTTGTTTTGGATCCTGAGTATATCATCTATATCTCAAACCAAATCGCGTACGAGTGTACACCAAACAATCCTAACAACCAACCCACAATGGCTTTCATAAATTTTATGAAATCTCTCATTAATAGTGCAGAAGATGTTAAAGAACTACGCTCAAAGAATATACTATTTAGCACCTACAGCAGTGATGAAGAAGTGGTAAAAATGTTCAGCAGCATCCCCACATTTGGATTGGAGGACTTCAGCATATACGACGATGTGAAAGAGAGGATTCAGAAGCACTATAATAGTAAGGCAAAGACATGGATTGCCGAATTGATTCACAATTACTTCAATAGTCCATGGACATTCATCGCTTTCGTTGCTACAACTTCTCTTGTTGCCTTGAGTTTTCTTCAGACATACTTCACAATATTTCCTCGATCAAGCAAGTAAATTGATTCACATTTTTTATTTCACTTGTTTATTTGACTTTTCGTGTTTTACTAATATCTTGTTGATCTTCAACAGTCATGGAAATATGGAATATATGCTCAAAATAAAATTTTTGTTGCTTTGCTTATAAAGACTGTTAATTTTGTGTCGACATTTTCATATCAATCTCAATATATACCAAATTATTTCTGATATAGAAAGGTAAGTGATCTTGACTTTCGTAGCGCTATGATGTGTGTTCAAGTAGCAGAAATATCTCACTCTATAGAAATGAAGTAAAGTTGATACCTCTCCCTTAAGTGAGTATTAATTGTTCCGCAAATTATAGAAAGGTAAGTACATCTTGACTCTCCTAGTGCTATGACGTGTGTTCAGGTAGCAAAAATATCTCACTCTATAGAAATGAAGTAAAGTTGATACCTCTCCCTTGAGTGAAAGTATTAATTGTGCCCCAAATTATAGAAAGGTAAGTACATCTTGACTCTCTTAGCGCTATGATGTGT
Organism: Arctostaphylos glauca; assembly: GCA_019985065.2. NCBI lineage: Eukaryota > Viridiplantae > Streptophyta > Magnoliopsida > Ericales > Ericaceae > Arctostaphylos > Arctostaphylos glauca. The sequence goes on from JAHSPW020000002.1 coordinate 31,627,730, forward strand.
GTTCAAGAAGAAAAAATATCTCACTCTATAGAAATGAAGTAAAATTGATACCTCTCCCTTGAGTGACAGTATTAATTGTGCCCCAAATAAATGCATGAGATATATACTTGAATCAGTAGATCCCTGAGCGAATCTCGCATTAACTCCAAGACATGGGTCCCTAGCTAAATATAACAATATTTACTTCATCAACAATGTCATTTCAAACGTTTGGATGCGTTGGCACTAAATGCACACATCTGAAAGCAGAAGGGTCGAGTTATATGTCACCCTTTTCCATGCCATGCAAAAGATGTTGGAATCTCCCCAAGTGAAAGGAATAATTGTGGAAGGTTTTGGACTGGTGATTGGCAGCCTTTATTGCCCCAAGATGTAGATTTGGAAATCTCTTTGGCTTCTCACATTGCTCAAAGAAATTAATGCCTTTGTTCTTCTTCTTATTATTATTTGTCTTCAAATTGTAACACTAATACTATTTCATGTTGTAGCAGATACCTTAATACTATTTCAACCTTTAATTTTACTTTTCAGACTTCAGATTTCAACCTTTAATGTCAAAATAATATAACTTTATCGCTTTACTTTTTATATTTTTGTTGTGATTTAAACTTCTTCTTTGTCTTTTGAAAGGATAATTAGTCTTTCCAAAACAATAAATTTTAAATAGTCTATTGGAGGACACAACAAAAATATGTCATTCCAATTCTTATATGACATTGAAAGGAGGTGATTCCAATGGAGGAATTAGCAAATGGGACAAGTAGAAGAGCTAATGGGACAAGTAGAAATCAAATAGTCTATTAGAGCACTAGTCATGCAGCTGTTGCTACCACTACACATGACACGTTGGAAGTGAGGATTGATGTTGGCATGGAAACTAAAAGAACTCCTCAGCCATATCCTAAACATCGTATGGAGAAAGTTCCATTGATAATACGAAAAGATAAAAAGACTAAGGGGTACTTTGATCCTAGGGTGGTTTCACTGGGTCCATACCACCACGGCAAGGATGAGCTCCAGATGGCCGAGAAGATCAAGCCTATCATAGCGCAATTGTTTATCTCGAATAGCGGTAGGAACATGGCTGAATTTCATCAGAAAATTTTGGAGATAGTTGATGATGCTAGAAGTTGCTACGTCGAAGGTTCGACGGACAAATATTCTGATGAGGAATTCGTAGAAATGATGCTCCTTGACGGTATATTTGTTTCAGCTTTTATCGAGTCCATTACTCCATTTTATGAGGGCCCTCGAGTGAATCAAAACGAATTCCAAAAACACTGTGGGGAACATGCGCTACCCCTTATAGTCACAGACATAGATAGTTTGCTTGAGAATCAACTCCCGTTTCAAGTTGTTGAGTTGTTGACGAGTTTAAAGTCCCACCGCAACCAATTGATAACAATGATGGACGGGATATGGGATATGATGAAGTCTAGGCGGTCGAGGCGACCAGATAAGGAAAAATTGACGGGGTGGTTGGATAATACTAGAAGAGTTAGTACGACAATGCAGCCACGTCATTGCCTTGACTACTTATGGTTGCGGGCAACTAAATTCGGCCAATCAGATGACACTCCAAGGCACTCAATTAAGGAATTGTTTATCTTGGACTTTTACCACTCCTTTCGTTCGATCAGTGAGCTCAAAGCTAAGGGAATCCATGCTAGGCCTAGCCGTTCCTATCCTACGAGGTCTTTTAGGTTCAAATCGTTCTTCTTCTTCGGAGTCCTTGAAATTCCTCAGCTTATTTTGGATCCTGAGTATATCATCTATAGTTCAAACCAAATCGCGTATGAGTGTACACCCAAACAATTCTAACAACCAACCAACAATGGCTTTCATAAATTTTATGAAATCACTCATTGATAGTGCAGAAGATGTAAAAGACTTGCGCTCGAATAAGATACTGTTTAGCACCTATAGCAGCGATGAAGAAGTCGTCAAAATGTTCAAGAGCATTCCCACATTTGGAGTGGAGGACTTCAGCATATACAGGGATGTGAAGGAGAAGATTCAGGAGCACTGTAATAGCAAGGCAAAGACATGGATTGTCAAATTGATTCACATTTACTTCAACGGTCCGTGGACATTCACTGCTTTTGTTGTTACAAGTTTTCTTGTTACCTTGAGTTTCCTTCAGACCTATTTCATGGTATTTCCTCGGTCAAGGAACTAAATTGATTGATACCCCCTGACATAGAGTTCAAGTGTGGCCAATCACCTCTACCTCAACAATGAATAATATACGTGCCATGCATCAATCTGAATCGATTGCACTTCAAATCTCCAAGAAAGCCCAAAAACATGTCAAACTGATTAGTTTCTGCTGGGGCTGAATCATGGTGCAAGTCAGCTGGAATCTCAGTGATCATAGTAGTGCTCAGTGCTCAAGTTCTGATGTTCTATTGCTGCAAGAGTTTGTTCAGGCTGAAGTGAAGGAGATGTCTTATTTTTAAGTAGTTTTGTTTTTTCAAAAATTAGTTGTTCTAGTTAGTGTTGCTAACTACTTATTCTTGTAATATTCTTTTCCTTGAGCGGTTTGGGGCCAGTGTCCATTATCACATCTTTTGTTCAGTTGACAAATTGCAAGCTGTTTCTTTCTTGTCTCCGTACGTGTCTCAAGCAGCTTATGATTATCGTAACTATTGAGTGTCAAACAAATTGGGATTCGACTTGGGTCGTGATGATGCTTTCATGCTTGTTATCGGCCCATTAATCTTTGTAACTCGTATTTCGAAAATTAATAAATTCTGTTTAACGATCGATCAAAAATAATATATATGCTCAAAATAAAGATTTTGTTTCTTTGTTTATAAAAACTGTTTATTTTCGTGATAACATTTTTATATTGAGAATGTACACCAGATTATTCCTGATACAGAATGGTCCTTTTTCTCTTGGGTTCAAGTCTATGACAGGGAGCAAAGCCCTGTTGAAAATGTACACAAAAGGCTAAAAAGAAGAAAATGGGTTGGGTGAGTAGTTGGCCTCTCTCCTCATTTCTCTCGAAGTTACCATTTTCATGCCTTAGACTAGTGTTAAAAGACCGTTTGTGCAGTGGACTCATGTAGTATTACTTTCAAACTCACATGAGTGCTTTTTATCGCATAAGCTAGATTTATAATTTCTATCATCTATAAAGTATTAATTAGTATCACCTTTATATATATATATTATAGATATGTTGGGCGGAATACCACTTGCTATAAACTATAGACGCGTTTGAAATAGCTGTGAAATTAAAACATGTTTTTTATTATACTTTTAGAATCTGTTTTAGATACTAAATTAATTTCAAATTTCCGCTGAAGTAGACCAATTTTCATTAACATGTAGTAACAACTAATATTGATTATTGCAAGAATTTAGAAATCTTTTTTTTTTTTTAAAACTTTTGTCCAAAAACATCCTAAATATACTTTCTCTTTGTTAGCGGGGAATAAATAACATAAAGACTACTTCCATTATCAGTACGGTGCCATACCTTGTCGTACTGAGAAGATGAACATATTTTGAAACCCATTTTTGTGGATGAATGAACAAATTTTGAAGTCCATTATGAATGAACATATTTTGAAGTCATTTATTTTAAAAAGATTATTCAAACAACGTAAGTTGGATCTCTTCGTGAATGAAACATATGTTAGTGGATATTTCCTAAATGAGAGATGATTTGAAAATTATATATTATTTTTTCATGTTTTGAATAGTTATTGTTTTTATTATTCAAGAAATTATATATGTTAATTTAGTTTGTGAGATTTAAGGCTCAATAATTTTTATTTGATTGTTCTGTTTTTCACAAAGTTGAGAAATTGCATTGAATGAGAAAAACGATACATATTGTGATTGAATTTGAGTAAGAAATTAGTCAGTGAAAACTACTATAGTCTTGGAAAACAGTTTTCGGTTACCAAATTGTAGGCGATTAAAAAAAACAAAAAAAAACAAAATTATTTACCGCCGTTAATAGTTGGTCACTATAGGATACCAATAATGACCAAAGTTTACTCACAGAAAAATCATTTGGCAATGAAAAACGCTTTGTCATTAAAAGATGCAAAAACAGTGACCACGTTTTGCTCACTGAAAAATAGTATTTAGTGACTAGAAATTTTTCATGATTAGCTGAGTTGGTTTAATGCTATCCAAATGGGAGGAGGCCTAGTAGAGGAACCTGTAGCAGTTAAACAAGGAATTCGTTTGCAGTACAAGCAGGCCTATTCTGAAATTTGGCCTTCCAGGCCCTTACTTGGCATTGATATCCCAGACCCTTTACATTCAGTGTCTGCAGTACAGGGATCTCTACTTACTCAACCTTTTACAGAAGCCGAAATATGGGAGGCACTATCCAATTGTGCAGGGAACAAGGCATCAGTGCCTGACGGATTCAACATGTTGTTCATTACAAAGTGCTGGCCTATTATGAAAGATAAGTTCTACCTCTTCTTTCAAAAATTCCATGAGAAAGGTAAGCTTGTTAAGGGCTTAAACTCTTCCTTTATCACTCTTATTCCTAAAGCGGAAAATCCAGTGGCACTGGGTGATTACAGACCTATAAGTCTTATAGGAAGGTCTTATAAGATTCTTGCAAAAAGACTTTCTTTGGTTCTCCATAATCTGAAAGGGAACCATCAATCTACATTTGTGGGGGGAAGAGGGATACATGATGGTATTTTTATCTCCATTGAAGTAATCCACTTCTGGAAAATAAGGAAAAGGAAGGGTTTAGTAATTAAGCTTGACTTTGAGAAGGCTTATGATAACTTGAATAGGAACTGCATATTCTCCATGCTTAAGAACTTTGGATTCCCTGACAATTGGTTGGCTTGGATGAAGGAGTCTATAACTACAACATCTCTCTCAGTGCTTGTAAATGGCTCCCCTGCCTCCCAATTCTATATGGAGAAAGGGATCAGGCAAGGTCCCCTCTCCCCCTTTCTCTACATTCTTGCAGATAAAGAGCCAAGTTATCAACTACATAGAGCTAGGGGTTTGAACTTGACTAAAGGGGCTAAACTGGGTCCAGTATCTGGATGCCTCATCCATCTCCAATTTGCAGATGATACCATTTTGTTTTCTGAAGGAGGGTTGGAGGAAGTAGCTAATATCAAGAAAATTCTTAGGGGCGCGGCTTCGAGGTGGTTTCTAGGTTAAGGCTAAACTACCAAAAATTTGTGGTCTGTGGAGTGGGATGGGATGACAACTCCACCCAAGCTTGTACAAAAATTCTTAGGTGTAAGCAAACTTCACTACCTATCTAGTACCTCGGCCTCCCCCTTGGTGCTAGACTGCTAGTACAGCTAGAGTGAGAACTCAAGGTGAAAATAAAAACTGAAAAACCGGACCGGACAGGAAAACCGGCCTGAACCGACAGTTTGAGGATTGAAAATTTCGGTCCGGTCTGGTTTCGGTTTGGGAGTTTGGAAAAACCGATTTTTCGGTCCGGTTTCAGTTTGAGGGAATACAAAACCAGTTCAAATAGGACCGGACCGGATGGGAGTTATAAATAAAAATATGTTATATTTTTAGGTTTATGTGTTATATCTTATAACTAATTACTCCACTAGTCATTTAATCTATTAGGATTTATGACTATTACCGTGTTTTTATAAGAAAAATCACTATTTTCAGAAAGTAATGAAAAGAGAAAATCACCAGTCAGGGTATAAAAAATGAGAGTAATTTGAAATTGTTCAATTTTTTAGAATAATGTTCAATGTATTTCTACTGTTGAAAATTTCACTCCAAATTATTATTATTTTTTTTTTGGTGATTGGTCCCAAATATTGTTCAAAAAATAAAAAAGTCCAAACCAGACCGAAACCGGCTCAAACTGATTGGAACTGGACCGATGAAATTGGTCTGGTTTCGGTTTACAAAATTTTCAAACCAGACAACCGGTCTGGTCCCATGAATTCTACCAAACCGGACCGGTTACATCACTGAGAACTTGAAAGGGTGTGGTAGAGAAGTTAAAAGGGAGATTGGCTGCATGGAAAAGGAAACTTCTATCTATTGGTGGTAGACTGATTCTAGTTAAGTTAATTTGTACTCAATAGATTACCTCTTTACTACTTATCTTTATATAGAATGCCAGTGGCAGTAGCTAAGGAATTGGACAGAATTGGACAGGATCAGTAGGAATTTCTTGTGGGGAGGTGATCACACTTGCAAAAAGATCAACCTAGTAAATTGGGAGTCTATTTCATGCAATAAGGAGCAGGGAGGGCTTAGGATCAGAAGTAATATATTTATGAACTTGGCTCTATTGCTGAAATGGTGGTGGAGATTCAGAATCGAAAAACATAGTTTGTGGAGAAGGGTATGTTGAAATTATCAAAATAAAATGGGTTTTTTAATTGGGTGTTTTATCAAAATTTCCTTGTGCTTGAGAAAACCTATTTTAGAGTGTAGAGGTTTGTCCCACATTGCTTAGGTGGGAGAAAGTCTAATGGTTTATATAAGGGAGCACACCTATCAAGTTTACTTTAATAGCTTAGCTCTAAAGTGGCTTGGCTCATAGGTGCTCCGCACCGTAATTAAGGTGCTCCGCACCTTAAACCGGCAAAGCCGGTGTGCTTCGCACATGCGTGCTCGTGCGCGTGCGCGTGCGCGTGGCAGTGGGCTGTGTGGCGCTTTGATGGCGCACTTAGCACGTCGGCGCGAGGCGCCTAGTAGACGCCCTTTCTTATTGCGATTTGGCAGTAAGGTGGCGCTGACGTGGCACACGCGTTGCGTACGTGTGGCAGTTGAGTCACACGGGGTGCGCCTGTTGGATTGGACGCGACCCATGGTTCGTACCCGTTCGGGTGAACCGATTGGGTGTGGGCGTGTCCGTTCGCGAACAGGTACAACCCTGCGCGAGTGGGTACATCTGGGTCTATAAATAGAGCCCAGATTACAGTCATTTAGACTGAATTAATCAGAAAACTCTCTCACTCCAAAATCCATTTTTCTTGTGCTGTTAATTCGTTAATCTGCAGAAACGGATTTAACAGTCCCTTGGTTCTTTTATCTTATATTTGATTCGGTATTCTGTCTGTTCTTCGTTCGTGCGTACGCAGACAGAAGATCTTTCGATCGGGCTTCGTTGTATCTTCGAAACATATTCGCTGCAACCCGGTGCACACCAATTGGTGGGGGCGAATACTGTTTTTCGGAAAGCGACGTCGTAACGCGCCTCGAAGCAAGTTCATCATATTGTTCACATTTCGAAGATTCCAGATTTTGCACCAACAATCGAAAAACAGTATTCCTGCAATGGCGTCAAAGTCTCTGCGACAGTTGACACAAGATTTCGTGAAGTTGGACAAGTTTGATGGCGGTAACTTTAGGCGTTGGCAAAAGAAGATGCATTTTATGCTTACGACTTTGAATGTCGTTTATGTTCTCACCACTCCCTATCCGGCGGAGAAAGAAGATGAAACATTGGAGGAGACTCGGGTGAGGATGAAGTTTGAGAATGATGACTACATTTGCAAAGGGCATATTCTGAATGCACTATCGGACTCACTGTTCGACGTGTATACCAATACAGAGACTGCGAAAGAAATGTGGGACTCATTGGAGGGTCGTTATCTGACAGAAGACGCGACAAGTAAAAAGTTTTTGGTTAGTCAATTTATGAATTTTAAAATGATAGATAACAAGTCTGTGATTGATCAATTGCATGAATTTCAACATATCTTGAATCAGTTTAAGATTAAAAGTATGAATATGGATGAATCGATCATAGTTTCATCTGTGATTGATAAACTCCCTCCCTCTTGGAAAGATTTTAAGAAAAGTCTTAAACACAAAACTGAGGATCTTACGCTGGAACAATTGGCTATCCACCTTTGTGTGGAGGAAGAGTCAAAGCGTCAAGAGAAGGAAGAACTTGGGGCTAATAACTCCAAGATTCATATGGTGGAAGAAGGGAAAGGTTCCAACAAGGGTAAAGGAAAGAAGAAATTCCGACGAAGCAACGACAAGGGCAATGAACCGAAAGGAAAAAAGGCAAAAGTGGAATGTTGGCGTTGCGGTAAGTCAGGGCACTTCAAAAAGGATTGCAGATCCAACATGAAGAAAAATTCAGAAGCATCGGGGTCAAAAGGTAATTTTTTGGCTGTTTTATTCGAGATTAACATTCTCGAGGATGCTGGAAACTGGTGGATCGACTCAGGTGCTACAAAGCATGTGTGCAATGATAAGAGGTTCTTCACGGACTATGAAGTGGTTGATGATGGTACTGTTCTCTATATGGGAAATTCATCTACTGCTGTTATCAAAGGCAAAGGAAAAGTGGACTTGGAGTTCACTTCTGGGAAGATGCTAACTCTGACAAATGTTTACCATGTACCAGAAGTTAGGAAAAATCTTGTATCTGGAGGCCTGCTTAACAAGCATGGTTTCAAGTTAGTGTTTGAGGCAGATAAATTTGTTCTGTCCAAAAGTGGTATTTTTGTTGGGAAAGGTTATTTTGTAGAGGGCATGTTCAAACTTAACATAAATAATACAAGTGCTATTTCTGCTTACATGATTGACTCTCTTTCTTTATGGCACACTCGTTTAGGGCATGTGAATACTAGGAAAATGAATTTTATGGTTAAATTAAATTTAATTCCTAAATATAATATTGATATGGTTGACAAATGTAAAGTTTGTGCGCTTACTAAAATTACTAGAGTTCCATTTCCTAAAATTCAAAGAACCACATCTTTATTAGAACTAGTTCATAGTGATGTATGTGACATGCATAGCACTCCTACTAGAGGAGGCAAGAAATATTTTGCAACGTTCATAGATGATTATTCAAAGTATTGCTATATTTATCTATTGCATTCAAAAGATTAAGTTCTTGAAAGTTTTATTGCTTTCAAAACCGAAGTTGAAAATCAATGTGGAACAAAAATAAAACGTTTAAGGTCTGATAGAGGTGGTGAATATCACTTTCCTGCTTATTGTGAATCAATGGGGATAATACATGAAAAGACTGCACCATATACTCCACAACAAAATGGAGTGGCCGAAAGGAGAAATCGGACTTTGACTGAGATGGTCAATGCTATGCTAAGTAATTCAGAATTAGGTACTGATTTGTGGGGCGAAGCCATACTTGCCGCTGCGTATATTCTGAATAGGGTACCTCTCAAAAAGTCAAGAATAACTCCATATGAGTTATGGAAAAAGAAGAAACCTAACCTCAGTTACTTTAAAACTTGGGGTTGTAGAGCAATCGTTAGATTGCCAGAGCCTAAAAGAAAGAAATTGGGTGAAAAAGGAATTGAATGCATATTCATTGGTTATGCTTTACATAGTAAAGCATATAGGTTTCTAGTGTCTGAGCCATTTGATTCAATTGGAGTGAACACCATTATTGAATCACGTGATGCAGTGTTTTATGAAAATAAGTTTGGTCCTATTCCGAAGGTAATAAATCAAGAGGATGAACCACTTCCTTTGGAGTCTAATATAGAGACTGAACCTTCGGAACAAGTCGAACTTTGAAGGAGTAAAAGGGCTCGAGTTGCCAAGTCCTTTGGACCTGATTTTGTAGTTTATCTAGTTGAAGGAACTAGAGAAATTACATGTAATCATACCATGATTACACTTCATGTAGAGTCAGATCCCTTGACCTACGGGGAGGCTATGAAATCACAAGACTATGCTTTCTGGCGAGAAGCAATCCAAGATGAAATGGATTCTATTATGGGTAATAATACCTGGGTTCTTGCTGATTTACCTCCGGGTTCCAAAGCCATTGGCTGCAAGTGGATTTTCAAAAAGAAAATGAAAGTTGATGGTACAATAGACAAGTTTAAGGCACGGTTGGTTGCCAAGGGTTTTACCCAAAAGGATGGTATCGATTACTTCGATACATATGCACCGGTGGCAAGGATTTCTACCATTAGAGTTCTGATTGCCTTAGCTTCAATTTATAAACTTCAGATTCACCAAATGGATGTGAAAACTGCATTTTTAAATGGTGAATTGGATGAAGAGATTTATATGAAGCAGCCGGAAGGATTTATTGTACAAGGTCAAGAACACAAAGTATGCAAACTTGTTAAGTCTCTTTACGGACTTAAACAAGCACCAAAACAATGGCATGAAAAGTTTGATAAGGTAATTCTATCAAACAGGTTTAGGATACACCAGTCAGATAAGTGTGTATACAGTAAATTTATTGGTAATAAAGGTGTAATCATATGTTTGTATGTAGATGATATGCTTATCTTTGGAACTGATCTAGAGAGCATACAAAATACAAAAGAGATTCTTTCTTCTAGTTTTAGTAGGAAAGATATGGGTGTAGCCGATATAATTTTAGGCATCAGAATTATGAGGCAAGGAGACAGTTTAGTCCTAAACCAGTCTCATTATATTGAGAAAATACTAAAGAAGTTTAATCACTTCGATAGTCCCCCAATATCTACACCTTTTGACCCGCATATTAAGTTGTATCCTAATACCGGAAGAGCTATATCACAATTAGAATATTCTAGAGTGATTGGAAGCTTGATGTATGCGATGACGTGTACAAGACCAGATATTGCGTATGCTGTGGGTAAACTAAGTAGGTATACTCACAACCCAAGTGACATTCATTGGAATGCAGTTAATCGGGTTTTGCGGTATCTAAAGAAAACTATAGACTACGGGATAGTCTATAGTGGGTATCCTTCGGTTCTAGAAGGATACACTGATGCTAGTTGGATAGCTGAGAATGAAGATCACTTGTCTACAAGTGGTTGGGTCTTCACTCTTGGAGGAGGAGCGGTTTCTTGGGGATCAAAGAAACAAAGTATCATTACAGATTCAACTATGGCTGCTGAGTTTGTAGCATTAGCATCAGGAAGCAAAGAGGCAGAGTAGCTAAGAAGTATGTTGTGGGAACTACCCATGTGGCCAAAACCTATGCCACCGATATCTTTGCATTGTGATAGTCAGTCAATGCTTTCACGGGCTTATAGCCAGGTATATAATGGAAAGTCCAGGCATATAGGACTTCGACATAGTTATGTCAGAAATTTGATAACCGATGGGGTGATAACCATTGATTATGTAAAGTCAAATCAAAATTTGGCAGATCCTTTAACAAAAGGTCTTGCAAGGGAGTTGGTGTGGAGAACATCAAAGGGGATGGGACTTCAGCCCACTGAGATATAATCACTCTTGGTGGAAACTCAACTCAACACTTGTTTTCCTACAAGTCTTGGGTTCAATGACCAAAGTACACCATAAGTCGTGACGACAAACACTTTTCGGTTTAATCCATCCTAAGGTAAAGTGTTTGGTACCTGTAATGAAAATGAGGAGGTTGGGCTACTTAGCTCTTAATAGGTTTCTAACGGTGTTGTTAGGTCTCGAATGCTGTAGTTACAGGGGCATTGTTAACCTACCTATACGAGTGTGAAGGTGGTGCCGCCTTCTATTGGTTCACGGGCAAGAACTATAGAGCGCTCATGAAATTAAGATACAGACACACGGCCAATCCACGTGTCAGCAAATTTGAATACCTAAGTCAGGTAAGATGCGTGCGTGAGACATGTCCGGTTGGTCATTATAGGATCGCTAGTTAAAAGCCAAGTCTACTATGCTTTCCGACTAACTTTGATGCGTCTTCACTAGATGAATGGTTAAATTCGTAAGACACCTTCATTGATGCACAAATCTTTTAAAGGAACCAAGGCTTCTTCTTTATTTTGAAAATGGTGGGGGATTGTTGAAATTATCAAAATAAAATGGGTTTTTTAATTGGGTGTTTTATCAAAATTTCCTTGTGCTTGAGAAAACCTATTTTAGAGTGTAGAGGTTTGTCCCACATTGCTTAGGTGGGAGAAAGTCTAATGGTTTATATAAGGGAGCACACCTATCAAGTTTACTTTAATAGCTTGGCTCATAGGTGCTTCGCACCGTAATTAAGGTGCTCCGCACCTTAAACCGGCAAAGCCGGTGTGCTTCGCACATGCGTGCTCGTGCTCGTGCTCGTGCGCGTGCGCGTGCGCGTGGCAGTGGGCTGTGTGGCGCTTTGATGGCGCACTTTGCACTTAGCACGTCGGCGCGAGGCGCCTAGTAGGCGCCCTTTCTTATTGCGATTTGGCAGTAAGGTGGCGCTGACGTGGCACACGCGTTGCGTACGTGTGGCAGTTGAGTCACACGGGATGCCCCTGTTGGATTGGACGCGACCCATGGTTCGTACCCGTTCGGGTGAACCGATTGGGTGTGGGCGTGTCCGTTCGCGAACAGGTACAACCCTGCGCGAGTGGGTACATCTGGGTCTATAAATAGAGCCCAGATTACAGCCATTTAGACTGAATTAATCAGAAAACTCTCTCACTCCAAAATCCGTTTTTCTTGTGCTGTTAATTCGTTAATCTGCAGAAACGGATTTAACAGTCCCTTGGTTCTTTTATCTTATATTTGATTCGGTATTCTGTCTGTTCTTCGTTCGTGCGTACGCAGACAGAAGATCTTTCGATCGGGCTTCGTTGTATCTTCGAAACATATTCGCTGCAATCCGCTGCACACCAATTGGTGGGGGCGAATACTGTTTTTCGGAAAGCGACGTCGTAACGCGCCTCGAAGCAAGTTCATCATATTGTTCACATTTCGAAGATTCCAGATTTTGCACCAACAGGGTAGTATGTGACACCAATGCCATTCCAATGGATTCTTCGTTCCCTTTGGATGGAGAGGGACAGAGGGTTTCTGGTGCTTGGAAAGGAATCTGCAAGGGCATCAACTACAACCAATACCTCCGCATTAACTTGAAGCAATTGGTGACCTTCAAAGTACGCAATGGGGAAAGCTTAAGTTTTTGGAATGATATTTGGCACCAAGGCAATCAACCCTTCAGAGAGCTTTTTTCCCTAGAATACACCAAATTGTATCCAACAAATAGTTGTCCCTAGCAGTAGCTGCATCTCCATTCTCAGCATTAGAAGCTAACTTATCTCTTAGAAGGAATTTATACTCATTGGAAAGGGCAGAACTGCAAGAACTGTTGTCGCTGTTTGGAAATGGCAAAGGCGGATCCTTAGTCAGACTATTATATAAAATGGTGGAAGACACTAGGTACTACCAATGCTTATCTCCTCCAAAGTGTGATTGGAACAAGTTATGCCCACCTAATGTACAATTTTTTCCATGGCTAGCTTGGAGAGAAGGGCTAAGTTGGTTGACATGTTTCTAAGGTTCGGAATTTTGGACTCTGATGAAGCAATGTGCAAGCTCTGTGGAAGGGAGGTAGAGACTCAAGATCACTTAGTACTATACTGCAAAAAGGTTTGGGAGTTATGGTGTACATGCCTGTCTTGGTGGGGACTAAATTGGGGCATCCCCAAGCTCTGTGGCAGAAGCAATGGAATGGTGGGCAGCACACAAATTCAAGAGAGGAACATCAGTGCTGAATTTATCCATGTGGTATGCAGCTCCAGCTTACCTGATCTACTCAGTTTGGATTGCCAGAAACCAAACCATTTTTAGAAACAAAGAGGTGGTTTGGGTCGCTAGCCTGCTATAGAAAGGGAGTTCACGTCCAGATTGGTGCAGGGGGTATGTGAGCAGCTCAAGGAAAATAATTATGCAGTAGCATCCATTTTGTATAACCTCAGAGGAGTAACTCAACGTGGCTCAGTTTTCTGATTCATATAGGGGCAATTGGCAAGTGTAAAGCTGGGTTTATGTGCTTTGTGTCTTTAGTTTTCTAGGAGGGTTGGCATTGAATCTTACCAACACTTGTAATCTTTACTAACGTAAATTCTCATTTCTAATATATTTTTTGCCTTTCAAAAAAAAAAAAAATAGTGATCACTTTTTGGTCAATGAAAAAATTATTCAGTGACCACCAAGTATAAGTGACAAACTAATTTCGTCACTGAAAAGAAATTCAACAATTACGTTTTAGTCATTAAATGATGTGCTTTTGCAACCAAAGAATTCTTGGTGACAAATACTTTTCTGTTACTTTTTTGGTTATGCGTGACTTTTGGTGATATAAATACGGTCTTTTAGTGACTATATTTTTAGTCACAAAAAGTATTGTTTTCCCAGTAGTAGTTTTAGCTTCAAATTTGGAACTTGATGTACTGCAGGGCTGTACATTTCAGGGTGCATATGGTTGGTCTCGGGCCAACTGAAGGTACTTGTTTTTTGGCGCCCTATGTTGGCATTGTAATACCGTTCAAACTCAGCTCCCACTTTAATCTTTGTAATTCTATTCGAAGATTGATACATCCTTATTTTTGCCGAGAAAAAAACAAAAAACACAAGAAGTATCGAATTCGGAATGAACCAGCCTTCCTCATTCATTACTTCACAGTTCTACGATAAACACTTATTAGTTAGTATATCAAAATAATAAGTGACAAAAACTTTAAAAAAAAGAAAGAAAGAAAGAAACTTGGCCCAGGTAAGAGATATGCGTAATATTCTACCTGTTCGTGTGCAAGGATAGAGTTGAAATGTAATGGGATTATTGTCTGATTGATTTTTTATTTTTATTTGAAATATTTTTCTAATGTTTTGTTTTGCGTCAATTTTTTAATAGTTGTTGGTTCGTCTCAGAAAGAGATTTCAGAAAAGAATAAAATTATTTTCGAAAACTAAAAAAGTTCAAAAAAGATAAAAGATAAACCAACACATGCTTTGTTTTGACTTCATTTTCGTCTTTAGTCAACTTGTTTTAACTTTTGGACATATTTTTATGGGCTTTAGATTTCTTTTGTCGAGACGAACCACCAATCAACAAAAAATAGATGAAAATATAAGAACTAAAATTTTTTTTGAATAAAGACAAAAAAAAATAATTTAGACAAACTAAGACAAATAGTAATTAGATGAACAAGAAGCCGTTTGAACAAGGAAAATGAAGAATTTTAATTATGTAATAAGGGGATAAGACTTGATACTTAATAGTTGTGCCTACTTCATTGTTATAAAATGGCTAGATATTTTTAATTATGATCAAAGTTCAATGGAATTTTAATTATTGCTCCATAAATGGTTCTAGTACTTTGATATTTTTTTCAAAATATTGTCGTGCATATATTTTAGATTAATAGATATTTTTTACATTAGACAAATAACTAAATTCTTTTAAAATAATATGCAGATATTCTAACAGGACATCTTCTAGAAAATAGATATTTTACTTCCGCTATCTTTAGGCAATATCGGGCTCACTCTTGACAGTATGGTTGCTTTCTCCCAAAGAAAAAGTTTCCGTAGATTGAAACATCTTTGAATTCGGAGCATCCATTTGTCAACTTTTCTTCGTAAAAGAGGGGGACCATTACCCTTTAAACATTAATATAAAGGAAAGTTGTCAGGACCAAGAAAAAAAAATCACAGACTCTACCAAACATTAGGTGTTGGGCACCACGGGACAGTGCTTTAATACTATATACAAATGTAACAATTCGTTCCCATTTTATATAATATTGTCTATATTGGTTGCGTAAACTTCATGAATTTCCTAGTAGGTTATTCATCCATGCATTTTTGCATGACCATCACGGTTAACTCTGAAATTCTATTGAACTTTGACACCCTCGCGGCTTTAAAAACTTGTAAAAGGCAGAGTCATGATCTATTATATATTACAATTATTTTTACATCATCAAGTGATGTGGGACCTTTTACTATACATCCGGACGTCTACCGAGAATCTCCCAAATGTTATGTCGCACAATTGACACCACAGACTCTACCAAACATTAGGCCTCACAACTGACACCACAGCCTAAAGGAGAATAACCTTATAAAAAGGGAATGGGGGGAATGCATTGAGACATCTTCCTCCCGGTGCTTTCTTCAATTCATTCGACAAATTTAAGTCAATCTTCTCTGAGGTAACTCTGCTCATCCATAACTAATATGTATGCATTTATATCTATACGATTCAACATCACAATCAACGACTTCATTAAAAAAAATATGAGCATCAATGAAGATGTGTTGTGTTAGAAGTAATTGTTTGGCATATTTTTATGTTTCATATTTTAACATGTAAATTTGTGTTCGGAAAATTAAACTTTTTAAAGGCCAGAACTCGTAGAGAAGTTGTATTTTTAATCTAAATCAGCATGACAAGGGGTGAACTGAGATTATTGGTGAGAAGGGTCAAAATCTTTGTTGATATTTTTTTTTCATTGTAGTATTTGCAAAAATAGTTGTTTGTGTAGCAAACAAATTCAAATACTCACTGATAAAATATGAATTTTGTTTAAAAAAATAAATGAATCTTCATATTTCGAAGCAGTGCACAATATCTTTATCAGAATTGGTCCGGAAGATATCTTTGCAATAACACCAATTGAATTGCCGATCAGAAAATAATAAAAAATAAATAACTCCAATTGAATTATCACTATTCCCCATTTAATTACAAACCAATGCCCTATTCTCGCTTTGTACAATAATATTGTTTGTTTTGACCATCCAAACTCCATGGACTTCCGAGTAGGTCATCCATTCCTGGATTGCTCTAAGACACGCACGATTAACTGCGAAGTTCTATTGGGTTTTGTCGATCGCCCTCACGGCTTTAGTGACCTATTGGGAAGTCTGTGAAATTTAGACTGTAAAAACGGACAATATTGTACAAGACGGGAGCGGGTCACTACACATACAACACTTTAATTGTCAAAATAAAGGTTCCTTTATGGAGAGCTTAGGGCAAAACTACTACGCCTTTATATTAAAGATGCTCTAGGACAGCTCAATTTTCATTTTGCTATAGGGGAGTTAGATGGTAAATATTCGATTTTGATTGAAGAATGAGGCTCTAACACCAATAACGGCTTATTATTTTTTTGGAAATTTATTTTGGATAAAAAAAACACCAATGACAGTTGAAAAGACATGATTCCAATGGAGTTACCAAAAGCAACAAGTAGAAGAGCTGGTGGGGGAGGAAGCAACAGCAGCAGCACTAGTCATGCGCCTGCTCCTACCAGTACTCCACATGACACGTTGGAAGTGAGGATTGATGTTGGCATGGAAACTAGCAAAATTGCTCAGCCATATCCGAAACATCGGATGGAGAAAGTTCCGTTGATAATGCGAAAAGATAAAAAGACTAAGGGATACTTTGATCCTATGGTGATTTCAGTGGGTCCGTACCACCACGGTAAGGAGGAGCTTCAGATGGCCGAGAAGATCAAGCCTGTCATAGCACAATTGTTTATCTCAAATAGCGGAAGGGACATGGCTGAATTTCGTCAAAAAGTTTTTGAGATAGTTGATGATGCTAGAAGTTGCTACATCGAAGGTTCGACGGATAAATATTCCGACGAGGAATTTGCAGAAATGATGCTCCTTGACGGTTTATTTGTTTCAGCTTTTATCGAATCCATTACCCCATTTTATGAGGGTCCTCGAATGGATCAAAACGAATTCAAAAAACACTTTGGGGAACATGCGCTACATCTTTTAGTCACAGACATACATAATTTGCTTGAGAATCAACTCCCATTCCAAGTTCTTGAGTTGTTGACGAGCTTAAAGTCCCACCGCAACCAATAGATAACAATGATGGACGGGATACGGGAAATGGTGAAGTCTATGCAGTCGAGGCGACCAGATATGGAGAAATTCACAAGGTTGTTCGATAATACTAGAAGAGTTAGTAAGACAATGCAACCACGTCATTGCCTTGACTACTTATGGTTGCGGGCAAATGAATTCAGGCAATCAAATGCCACTCCAAGGCACTCAGTTAAGCAATTGTTTGTCTTGGACTTTTACCACTCCTTTCGTTCAATCAGTGAGCTCAAAGCTAAGGGAATCCATACTAGGCCTAGCAGTTCCATTCCTTTGAGGGATTTTAGGTTCAAATCGTTCTTCTTCTTTGGAGTGCTTGAAGTTCCTCCACTTACTTTGGATCCTGAGTATGTCATCTATGTTTCAAACCAAATCGCCTACGAGAGTACACCAAACAATCCTAACAACCAACCCACAATGGCTTTTATTAATTTTATGAAATCTCTTATTAATAGTGCAGCAGATGTAAAAGAGTTGCGCTCGAACAATATACTGTTCAGCACCTATAGCAGTGATGAAGAAGTGGTCAAAATATTCAACAGCATCCCCACATTTAGAGTGGTGGACTTCATATATGGTGATGTGAAAGAGAGAATTCAAATGCACTATAATAGTAAGGGAAAGACATGGATTGCCGAATTGATACACACGTACTTTAGCAGTCCATGGACATTCATCGCTTTGGTTGCTTCAACTCTTGTTACCTACTTCACAGTATTTCCTCGGTCAAGCAACTAAAGTGATTCACGTTTTCAACATCACTTGTGGATTTGACTTTTCTTTTTCCTTCCTATTTGTTCTCTACTTCCTCTTCATTTCATTATGCATGTATTTTTTGTCTTTTTGATTCTCAACTTTCTTGTAATATAACGTTTCAAAGAAAGATTGTTGCTTAATTTGCTTACACGGACAATTTTACTTTTCCCATGATATTTTCATATCATTCTCAATGTACACCAAATTATTGCCGGCATTGAAAGGTAAGTACATGTTAAGACAAAACTTTGGAGTAGGGTTAGTGAACTTTTGGTTGTGACAAGAGTAAATATGGCGTGGCCTTAATAATTTTAATACTAATGAATAGCTTATCAGGTAAAAGAATAAATCCATTTAACTCATGCACCAATTTAAGACCCATTTGAAATTGGAATGGATGAATTTAATTGAATTTATGAGTTTTTGTCAAGGTCGGCACTCCTAACACTACAACAAAAATGCATATTCCACATACTTAATTCCCCGCACTTTTAAAAAGTCCCAAGAATAATTATAAAAGAAGAAAAAGAGTTTTTGTTCTAATAAATAAAAGAGGTTAAGAGTCTTTTTTGTTCTAATAAATAAAAAATCCTAGGAGTCTTCTTTAAATCCCGTGCTATTTTTTTAGTGGGCTTCCCTTATTCAAAGAAACTGATTTAAAGAATCAAACCCATCAGGGCCCGTTCCAAGCCCATTCCAAAACACAGGGAAGAAAATTGTTGCCCATGGAGTTGGATGGAAAGGCAGTTCGATGTTGAAGTTAGCGATAATTAGGGCCAGACACTACAAGAGCATGGTAGAAGAAGGTGAAGTATGTGTGAATTTCTCTTTGACTACTACCAAGTTTCGAGGAAAAGTAATATAGTATTCCTATTTATATTATCTACATTGATATCTTCTTGTCCTTGGATTTGGTTCTGCAGAATATCAGTGACATTTGTTGACAAAGAAGGAGAGGAGAAGGAGATTAAAGTCCCAATTGGAATGTCCATGTTAGAAGCTGCACATGAAAATGACGTAGACCTTGAAGGTCAGTTTGAGTTAGCAATTCTGCATTTACCCCTTATGCTCATTAGATGAATTAGCCGCCGTGATTATTGTCGTTCGAACCTCCAAGGGGTCTTATGACTATCGATATCACAATTTTTGCTCAAATTTTAGACTTAGTTTTGGCTTACTCTCCACAATTATGTGCTTGTACTATATTTTTGCTATGCTGCATTGGTGATGAATAATTAATTTCACTTTGATCATAGGAGCATGTGAAGGATCACTTGCCTGTTCCACTTGTCATGTAATTGTGATGGTATGTTAACAACACCCTTGTTAACTAAGAATATTAACAAGGTATTGATGGGCTCTGGTGTGAGGCTAGTTTTTTAGAGAATTTTGGTTAGGACTTGGAGTACTACAATAAACTAGAAGATCCAACTGATGAGGAGAATGACATGTTGGATCTTGCTTTTGGTCTTACAGAAACGTAAGTTTCTCATATCCAGTCTTGATGATTGTGACAAAGTTATTATGCTATTGCAAGCTTGTTTAAGTTGCATATTACTATTTTCCGACACGTCTCGTTTGGGTTGTCAAGTGATTGCAAGTCCTGAACTTGATGGGTTGCGCTTAGCACTTCCTGCAGCCACACGCAACTTTGTCGTCGATGGATACAAGCCAAAACCACATTAGAAAGTTTTTCTTGGGAGGAAATTCCAAGGAATGCTTCACATAGCAAAGAATGGGGATCTGCCAGTTTGTAGCAGTCTAGGATCCTGTAACATCAGTGTACTATTGCCACATTATCATAAATTTGGTGAAACTTAATGTAGATTTTTTTTTTTTGGGAGATATTACAGTCCCAGTTGCCTCCAAATTGAGAATTTGAAATGACACTTACATTGCAGAAGGTTTTTGTGCTCTACAATTGTAATGCAGCTATTTGAAAGATGAAATAAGCTTTTTTACATAAGCTTTTATTTTTTGTGTAAAGGAGTTACATGTGAATCCTCTTTTCTCTTGACATGATTAGTTGTGACGTCGGGCCGTAGAAGGTTCCTGTGCTCTACAATTGTTCTGGGATCCTTGCCTTACATGTTTCTCTGCTAATATACCACTGCCTTTACAGGTAGCTAGAAATATTTGGTTGGCATAAGCCATCTATGTATATGAAGTAATCATCTGACCTGTACTTCAACTTTGACATTCACACAGGAAGGAACTTCTGAGAGGTATTGATCTAAGACTTGTTGCTATCAGGCGGGACTTAACCGCGGCCTATGCTTGGGTAGTGGCTGCTTGTCTTACTCTTGACATACTCTTGGAACTTCAACTGTTTGCAGATAGTTCGGTGTGGTTCGCCAAAAGTAAGAACTCTTGATATCCTTCTCTTTACGAGCTTTTGCTATACTAGTAAACTAGATTAACAGATGAAAAATCCTGCAGCAGCTTGTTACCTGCCATTTTAGTTGCCAAAAGTAGGAACTCTTGATATTCTTCTCTCTTCCGTGGCAGTACTCTAAAGCCCTCCAAAGTCACACATTCACATGGGGCCTTACGTGAGTGTGTGGTTTGGAAGGCCTTAGGACACGACGTGGTCGGCACTGATTAATTTTTTCTTTATCGGTGTAAATTTACGCATTTGGTTTGGTTTGGTTTGGTCATAATAGTGGGAAGGGAAAACAAAAGGCTTGATTGGGGAAATTTTGGTTTTCTGTGGGACCTTACATGAAAAATCATTGCGGGGAAAAAAATAATGTTTGTTACCTAGTGTTATTGCTGGGAGAGGTAAAAGGAATAGGAAAAGAAAACTAGACAACATATTGGTGGACCGAGGAAAAAGGGGGCTTGGTGGGTGAAATACCCGAATCGTTGTTTCAAATTTATAAAAGTGAACACCATGTTTGGTTGTCAGCTGGACAGCTGGGTTTGTTGTTGCTCTAGATTTAAATTGCTTAAGCTACCTTGAATTGCTAATTTTGTATGTCATGCTACTCATTCATGTGTTCATCATATTGCTAGGTGTAATGTCGTATGTTGCTAAATGATGATTTTCTTATAATATATGTGCTCCACTTCTCTGAACCATAGTTTAATGGGAAACTCTCTTTTACATAGCCATCAACTATATAATTTTGACGCATAAGGTGTTTTGCTGCTGTAGGGTGCTGCTGGGATTGTTGCTGCTGTGGGGGTGATAATGTTTCCTTATTTTTCTTTTTGCGTCAACTATGCTTGGACTGTTTTTTTTCTTTTCATTTGGTTTAAGGAGAGGGACTTTCTAAGCTAGTGGATGATGTGCGTGGGAAAAAGTTGTTTGTTGTTTATGTCTATGGTTCAAACTCATGACTTTTAGTTTGTTGTTTTTATTTGAATGTTGCGAGAATATATTTGAATCTTTTAGTTTGTTGGTTTCTTTTAATCCACTGGCATGTTTGCGAAGCTTGTTTATTTTAAATTTATTTTGATGCGTGTTCAGTATAAACATCACAAGTTAAAAATGGGCATATAAGAAACTAAAATAATTATCGTTAAAAATAATATCTTTTTCGGCGTTTTTGTATTTTTTTTTGGCATTGGTTAATGGATTTTTATCGATGATTTTAAAAATCCTGCAAATACATTCCCAGTGTTTTCCAAAAGATTTTGCTTAAAATCCCGCAAAAATATTACCGGCGTTTCTTAAAACGCAGGCAATACTTCATTTTTCCGGCGTTTTACAAACGCTGGGAAATACGCCGGTAAATATTAGCGACATTTATAAACGCCGGTAATTTTTCCCGACAGGAGTACTGGCAACGTTTTTTACAAACGCTGGGAATAGTGAAAAAAACGCTGGTAAAGTGTTTTCGTGGCATTTTTGTTTATTTTACCAGGATTTAATAAACACCGGGAATGCTACTTTTTGTTGTAGTGTAATTTTGTCTTACCTATGGTTATATCGTGAGTTTGACTACCACTTCGACCCACAAAAGTCAAATTAACGACTCCACAAAAGTCAGGTGAAGTTTGCTGCATACCACTCTCTTTGGTGACAATAGAAAGTGTTGGCACTTGACTCACACACGTGAAAGCATGTGGGTAGATTTATACTTCGTCCATATTCTTTTTTCATAACTCAAAGTGTTCGGATCATCTTATGCTCATCTCAATTAATATTTTCCGGGACTTTAGCATGGCATGCTCGACACGCATAGAGTAACACATGATTTTTGAAAACTTTTGTCGAGGAGTTACTCAACATTTTGGGAAAGTGTATTTTGAAAGACGTATTGTAAGAACCCGGAAAATTTTAAACATTATTTTTAATAAAATAAAATAAATTAATTAAATTTATATTTGGCGATATGCGATCGATTGGTTAATGTGTGTTTCACAATTTTAGTTATAAGACCCGAGCCCGGGGTCTTTGGTTTCATTTCGCGTGCGTTACATACGTGGCGTTTTACGTGGGAGCACTCTTGGGGCATTAAAATCTGATTTGGAGGGAAAGAGAGCCTAATGCTTTCATTTCCCATAACCCACTCTCTCTCCACCCGTTGAGCTCTACTTTCTCTCTACCACCACCATCAAACCACCCCGTCATTTTCGAATTCCGTCGACATTGAGGAAGCTTGGATCGTGCTTGACGTGGAATTGAAAACGGATCGCGATTTGGAGCTCAGGAAGGAAAGATTCGAAGCTTGGAACTTAGGGCTTCTACCTTTTCGCCAAATCTTTTGATTCGAAACTTGAGGTAGGGATGTCTCACCCTTATTATGTGTATATTCAGGGTATTGGTAGTTGAATCCGTGTTTAGATTGGATATTGTTGTGTTTTTTACCGATTTGAACTACTTGCGATTTGTCTGTGCGAAATCAGAGATCGATCAAGTCGCTTGAGCGACTTTGGCGTCGCTCCAGCGATCTTGCTTTTATGGAAGTTGCTTCAGCGACTTGTCCAGTGACCATCCAGCGACTTTTTAGCCGCTCCAGCGACTTGTTGGGCGACTTTGACTGGCGGTTTTCACCTTAATTTGAGATTATGGACGTTTAAGGACATTTTCACTCATGCATGTGGTATGTGAGACGTTTGACACAAGCGGGCATAGAATATTTCTATAAACTTTGTAGGGCTTGATGATGTTGAAATTATATCCATATTTTTGTTTTTCTTTCACTATGAGATTAAACTGTGATTGGCGTGATATGTGAATGGCCGGTAAAGTGTCAAACTGTGAATTTTTGTGTTGCATTGACATGATGCAATTTCTATCCTCCGACGGGAGATATGCTAGTTATGTGATGTCTAGCCTCCAACGGGAGATGTGCTAGTTATATAAAAGGTCTAGTCTCCAACGGGAGATGTGCTAGTTATATAAAAGGTCTACCCTCCAACGGGAGATGTGCTAGTATGTTTTAATACTGTCTAGCCACCAAAGGGTGATGTGCTAGTTGGAATATGACAGCTGAGTCGATGTGAGAACCGCGAATTGACCAAAATGGTTGACATACAGTACTGCGTTCCAGACTAATAGATTATTTGTCACCCGCGTGTAAAAATGAATTGTTCATGAATCATGCCATATCATTCATATTCATATAATATTCGCGTAAATATCTCTACTGGGCTTTTAGCTCACCCCTTCATTCTTTCAGGTACAATTCTGGAGACTTGACATGGATTGTATGGATGCATGGTGGATGTTTTGATAAGACTTTCATACTAGGAGTTATATAGCATCTTTAGAACTATTTTTTTGAAAGATGTAAACTAACTCCTCTTTTGTTCCTTCTTTTGTAATTGAAAGCAAATGGTATTGTACTTGTTCAAACTTATATTTTGGTGTGACAGGCCGAGAGTGCCACCCATGAATTGTAATATTTGAAACACTTTATCAGTGACAGATTATGAAAGTTGTGGTTTGTGTAATTGTGAGATTTTACAATGGTAAATAGGGTTATGCCATATGTTTGAAAACGAGGGCGTGACATGTATCTTAACTGCTTTTTCCTAGGTCCTCTTTTGATTAGTAAGATGTGATCCTTTATGTAATTAAACAATATTTTGATGTATATTTGGGCTTGGGTTGCCCTTGACATTGTAAAACATTTCGGATTTTGGTTTGCAAACATTGGTTCATGAACGAAAAGTTTGGATATTTTGGGTTTATTTCTGGTTACCGTGAGGTTTCAAAATGAATAATTAAGATTTTACTGCGTTAAAATCGGGGGCGTGATAGCAATGACTGAGAGGTCTCACGATTTCGGGCTATCAATGTATCCAAAGCTTCTGCCATCTCTTCTTTGTGTTCCTTCGGATTTTTTTAGTGAGACTGAGTACATCATAGTTTCGTTAGAAGATTAGTCAATTGTGGTGTGACTACATGACATTTGAAACCATTGTGACATCGGCAAATTTTTTAAGCATTTATAGTGAGGCGACGAATATATTTGAAGGACGTTGTGTGACTTAAGGGATCCTGTTTTGATTTACGATTTAAAGTTTCTAATTGTGTATTTCTACCTTACACATATTTTTAGTTTCTGTTTCAATTCAGTGTCTACCTTATTCTCTTTTTGTTCTCCGAAAGTCTGATTAATTCATCGACATTGTTTTGTTATTCTATGTAGAGTAATTTGCTTAGTATCTGACATTTCAAAAACATTACTCATTTAAATATCTTCAAGACGAATTTGGTGAGAGCATCCGCACACATTTTGATAGTACTGTATTTATTATAAAAAAAAAGAATACTGTAACACTACTCAGAAGCTATTTCAATCAATTTGTTCATCCCAAATTCAAAAAGCTTTTGAATTTAGACATTTTGTACCAACATACTTCTTATATTATTTTCAGCTCTGTGTTCCACAATAATAGAATATTCTTGTAACGACCCGCTCCCGCCTTGTACAATACTGTCCACTTTTATTGCCCAAACTCCATGGACTTCCCAGTAGGTCACCCATCCCAAGATTGCTCCAGGGTGAGCACGCTTAACTGTGAAGTTCCATTTGGTGTTGGCGCCATCACGGCTTTAAAAGGCCTTGTACAAGGAAGGTTCATAATCTTATAAATATCACCGAACTTACATCCAACGAGCGATGTGGGATCCTGACTACCCATCCGGACGTCCCACTGAGACTCTATCTCATGGACGCCGATCTCACATCTAGCACCATGATTTGACTAGGGTGTCACAATTCTTTACCTTAGACTAATTTTATGAAAAAGTAGAAGGAACCTTACCCCAATTGCACCTCGAGTCAACTTTATAATTTATTCATCTTTTATATTATTATTTTTTTCTTTTCACTTTTTTTCACTTTTTGCAAGGATAACAATTTTTTTGTCAGATTAATCCATCCAATCAAATATGAATTCAATGCCTAACCATTTAGAGACTCTCGTAAGGCCATAAATAAATGTCATTCACATTGTTATATAAAAAGTGTATTTTTAAATGAAAAAAATGAAAAATCTTTTAAAGATGCGCTTAGGATGGCTCTATATATAGATGACAATTTTAGAAACGTGGACTATTACTTTTAATTACGGTTCAAAATTGTTATCTTTTAAAAATTATGGTAGTGATGGCTTTAACACAAGTAACACTTATTTTATTTTTTTTGTAAAAAGCACTAATTAAGAACAGTTGGAGGAGGTATTCTAATGGAGGAATTACCAAAAGGGACAAGTCAAAGAGCTGATGGGGGAAGAAGCAACAACAGCAGCAGTAGTCATGCACCTGCTGCTAGCACTACACGTGACACGTTGGAAGTGGTGACTGATGTTGGTATGGAAACTAGTAGAAATCCAAAACGTATTATGGAGAAAGTTCGCAAAAAAGATTAAGGGGTACTCTGATCCGAGGATGGTTTCACTCGGTCCGTACCACCACGGTAAGGAGGAGCTCCAGATGGCCCAGAAGTTTAAGCCCACCATAGCCCAATTGTTTATCTCAAATAGCGGTAGGGATATGGTTAAATTTCGTCAAAAGGTTTTGGAGATAGTTGATGATGCTAGAAGTTACTATCTTGAAGGTTCAACGGATAAATATTCCAATGAAGAATTCGCAGAAATGATGCTCCTTGACGGTCTATTTGTTTCGGCTTTTATCGAGGCTACTAGTTCATTTTATAAGGATCCTCCAATGGGTTACGGATTCATATGACGCTTAGGGGAACATGTGCTGTTCCTTTTGCACAGTGACATATATAGTTTGCTTGAGAATCAACTACCATTGCAAGTTCTTGAATTGTTGATGAGTTTGAAGTCCCACCGCGAAGGATTGATCATAACAACGTTGGATGAAATGCGAGATAGTAGGACTAAGGCAATGAGCCAACATCATAAGAAAAAATTCACGAGGTTGTCACATGATACTAGAAGGGTTGGTAAGAAGACCCAACCCCATCATTGTCTTGAATACATTTGGTTCCAGGAAAATGATTTCGGCCAATTAGATGACACTAGAAAGCACCCAATTTCGCATAGTTACGTGGACTTGTACCACTCCTTTTGTTCTATTAGTGAACTCAAAGCTAAGGGATCCATGTTAGGGCTAGCCATTCCATTTCTATGAGGGCCTTTCGATTCAGATCGTTCTTCTTCTTTGGAGTCCTTGAAATTTGTCGTCTTGTTTTGGATCCTCACTATATCATCCGTATTTCAAACCCAATTGCGTAGAACAACTTACCCACAATTACTTTCATAAATTTTATGAAATCACTCATTAATAGTGCAGAAGATGTGAAAGAGTTGTAGTCGAAGTATGTACTGTTCAGCACCAACAGCAATGATGAAGAAGTGCTCGAAATGTTCAACAACATCCCTACATTTGGAGTGGGGGACGTCTACATATATGACCATGTTAAAGACGAGATACAAGAGCACTATAATAGCAAGGGAAAGACATTGATTGCTGAATTGATTTGTAAGTATTTCAGCAGTCCATGGACATTCATCGCTTTCGTTGCTTCAACTATTGTTACCTACTTCACAATATTTCCTCGGTCAAGCAACTAGAGTGATTTGTGTTTTCAATCTCAGTTATCAATTGAGTTTCTTTTTCATTTCTATTCATTCTCTACTTCCTCTTCATTTATTTATGCATGCATTTATGTCTTTTTGATTGTCAACTTTGCTGTAATATTACAGTATTTCGCATAAATATTCTTACTTAATTTGCTTACGCAGACAATGAGACAATTTATTATGTCATGACACTTTCACATATATCATTCTCTTTGTACACCAAATTATTGCGAATATTGAAAGGTAAGTACGTTATCAGTCAAAATTTTAGGATATCGTTAGTAAATTTTGGAGTGGCGTCAATAAATTTTGGTGTGACAATACCAAATGTTGTGTGGTAATAGTTTGTAATATTAATAAATAATTTATTAGATAAAAGAGTAAGCCCATGAACCCATTTAAGACCATTTAAAATGAGTCAAATTAAGTTTTTTGATCGGCAAAAAACATATTGATAGAGGGGAGAAGGAATACAATGTGCATGAATACGGGTTGGCAAGAGGCTCAAAGTTCGATGTTAGTTTCTACTCTATCCAGGATTTCATGAGATGCTTGGAAGGTATTAGAAAGATTAGGGTATGATTGTGTAGTCTTTTTCCAGGATTTCTCAGCTTGTTTCTACTGCTTTTTTTTTCTGTTCATTGGCCTTCAAGTGCATATGATCGACGGTCGTTTGTGATCGTGGTGACGCTTTAGCTTGAATCCCTATTAATCATTGTATCCTCTACTCTGATTAATATATTTCCTTTTTGCCGAGAAAAGAAAAAATAAAAAGAAAAAGCTCAAAAGAAGTCTCAAGCAAGATAGCATGACTATAATTAACACTGCATCTCAATTATATTGGCATCCCAAAAACCAACTATATATCACATGTTGCTTGAGCTCAAATACCAAAAAGCATCCAAGAGAGAGTTGGCAAGAAGCCAGCTGACCACATGTAAAAACCATCAGATGAGTCAAAGATATACTATTTCAAGAGAGTTATGCATCTAAGTCCTATTAGCTTCTCCAAAGATAAGACTCTTTCACTGTCCTTTTGACAGCTCTCTCCATGAAATTGGATAAAGAATGTAGATCTCTTCTTTGTCATTAGTTCCAGGCCTGCTTTGAATTCCTTGTTAGCTTCCATTTTACCGAAACTTCTTCAAATATAGTCTCACGTAAGTGCAGAAGATTGCATAATGTGTTGGAAAATTGTAATTAACATTCTTCGGGTTGAACAAAACTATCCGTTTCATTGCAAAATTTGTGTATTCTATTTTCGGGTTTTTGGTTGGGTAGATCGTAGATTCGTAGTCGAGATCGTCTCCCAAGCTAAAGAGGGAGACGATCACAACCACCTATATACTGTCCAAAAATATAAAACTTAAAGAATTTCAACCTTGGGCCTAACCTGATGGTCTAGGTTCCTGACTAGTCAGCTCACATTCCCTTCTCACCATCAATTTTCCTTTCCCACCATGCTCGATCTGTGTCGACATTCCGATCATGAAAATAAAAAAGAAAAAAATTTCAGGGTCCTTACAAAGTTTTAAGAGCTTAAAATGACAGAAGATGACATGTTCTCTCGTCGGAACAACGAACCTAAACGCTATGCAAAATGGAGAAATACAATATCTAATAATTAGGCAAAAACTATAATTCCGTTCATTGGGAATTTATTTGATAACACAAATTAATGACTTGAATTTTTAGGTGGTTGCATTTTTGATTGAATATTAGTAGTATGCATCCGTGAACAAGCTATATTTTACATGTAAATTGAGTGGTTTAAGTTTAGTATATCTCGCCCAATTTACAAAAGGAAATGCTGTTTGTTTACTTTCCTATTATTGTCTAGTAAAACTAATATTACTCGTTGCGAAATCTATGTGAACTTACAAAATAAGAGTATGAATGGATAAGGGGGAAGGTAATATAAAGTGTAGTTGACCCTTACGAGGAAATCCCCAACCGATCTCAATAATTTATTTCAATTACGTGTACTAATACATCAAGTTGTACGTTAAATAGTAAATCATGTTTACGTGACATGTAATTTTAAATATAAGGTTGAAAAATATAGCCCATGAATTTTGATTATGTGTTAAAATTAGTGTATCTCATGACTTGTGTGTGTTAGATGGATGCTCTCAGCTCGCACCTAATGGCTCTGCATCAGACGGTTGTGCTCCAACTCACAGCAGTTCAGCCCACAGCAGATCACCTCACTTGAATTTTGTTATCTGTCAACAGAATTAGTTAGAGTTAGTTTTTCCTATTGCTAGGTGTCAGCTGAGTATTGGTTGATGTAATAAGTCGGTTTCTAGTTGTTAAGGCAGCTAGGTCGGTTGCTTACTCTATAAATACAGTTGTAATGATCTTTGTTTCTCATTCAATAAAATTGTGATCCACTGAGTTTTCTTCTATGGCATTCTCTTCAACTAAATCAGTAGTTTTGTTATGGTATCAGAGCTATTGACGGAAGTCCAAAGTGAATCTCAGATTTTCTTTTGATCCATCTCTGCATCAGATATCAACCTCATCGAAGAAGATTCTAACATGGCAGAGCAAAATTCAAATCAGTATCTACCTCCTTCACTTACCTTCCTTATTGAAAACTTTCAATCATTTGTCACAATTAAACTTGATACATCAAACTATTTTGCATGAAAAACTCAAATAGAAAATGCATTACTTGCAAACAATCTGTATTATTTTCTGGATAGTCATGTGGAGATACCTATCAGTCATGTTACTGATGAATCAGGGAGTAAAGCTCCTAATCCGAATTATATGAACTGGACTACCATAGATCGAATGTTGATGTCATGCAACATAGCAACATTAACACCTTCAATTCTTCCTCATGTGGTTGGATCTGATCACTGTCATCAAGTATGGAGAAAATTAGAAGAAAATTTTAGTAATCTCTCAAGATCTCATGTCCATGACTTAAAGAGGAGACTCTTTAATTTGAAGAAAACTACTTCCATGGATGCTTACATTAATTCAATCAAGGATATTGTTCAAAAACTGACAGTCTCTGGAACAAGAGTTGCAGATGAGGACCTAGTGTTTCATGCTTTACATGGATTACCACAAGAATACAGCTCTCTCAAGCAAGGAATCCGAACTCGTTTTGAGGATATTACATTCAGCCATTTAACCTCTGTTCTACTAGCAGAAGACCTTCATATAGACCAAGAACAAAGTTTATCCGGTAACACCAATTCAATTCTAGTTGCTCAAAGTGGACATAGCTCTGCTTTATCATCAACATCACCACATTCCTCAGTACCACTTCACACTCAACCACATTTACCTAACTTAGGATCAGTTGGTAATGTTTCCTCCTCACCACAATTTTCTGCTAGTTCTCAATTTGGTAATCAACACTATCCTCAGTTCAGTCAGTTCAATTATAACAACAGACGACAGAATAACAGATATAAGGGAAATTACTATCCAAGAAATGGTTTTGGTGGTCAAGGGAATCCAAACTTTGGTAACTCAGGATATTTCATGTCTCCAGGGCAATTTTAGCCATCTACTGGTTTTGGTTCTTCCAATTCTCAGTTTCATTCAACTGCAGGAGGTACTACTGTTGGCTGTCAGATCTGTGGGAAAACAAATCACAATGCCTTTTATTGTCACCATAGGCAAAATCTCAATTATAGACCTCCTACTCAGTTTCATGCATATCCACATCAGTTCTCTCTTTCTCCACAACAGTCTGGTTTCTCAGGAGGCTATCAAACACCAGCACCGCCTGCTATGCTTGTTTCTGATTCATCTCATGCATTATCTTCAGGTGGATATGGAATGCCTGCAGGTGGATATGGAATGCCTACAGGTGATACCTCATCATTGCCATCTGCACAAGGTTCTCAGGGATCTTGGTTCTTTGATTCTGGAGCCACAGCTCATGTTACTAACAACCCTCAGCATATTACAGTACCTCATGCCTCACCTAATACAAACGCTGTTACAGTTGGGAATGGTCAGAATGTTCCAGTAGTGCAGTCTGGTAAGGGGATTTTGTCTACTCCTACTCATTCTTTTACTCTCCAAAATATCTTGCATGTTCCTCTTATATCTCATAATCTATTGTCCGTTCATAAGTTTGCCGTTGATAACAATTGTAATATCATCTTCAATGCTTCTGGCTATGCAATTCAGGACAGAATTTCACTCCAAGTTCTTCACCAGGGTCCTTGCGAACAGGGTTTGTACCCTCTGCCTCATTCTTTTAATTCAGCAAAAGCCTATTCACTTACTACTTCTACTGCAGAATTATGGCATAAACGTCTTGGTCATCCTCACTCCAAACTTTTTCAGGTATTATGCTCCAAGTATCATTTACCTGTTAGTAAACCTCTAGACTTTACTTGTTATTCTTGCAAAGTTGCAAAGAGTCATAAACTTTCTTTTTCTCCTTCTCATTCTTTCACTACTAGTCCTTTTGAACTTATGCATATGGATGTATGGGGTCCTTCTCCAGTTCCTTCCTTCAGTGGTTTCCGTTATTACCTTCTCCTAGTTGATGATTTCACACGATATGCTTGGATTTTCCCTCTTCACCTCAAATCTGAGGTTTCATCCTATGTTCAGGCATTTAAAACCTTTGTTTTTAATCAGTTTAGATGCTCTATCAAAGCTATGCGTTCTGATAATGGTGGTGAATTTTTGAACTCTCTCATGGCTGCCTTCTTTAGGTCTTTTGGTATAATTCATGAAACCACCTGTCCTTATACTCCAGAGCAAAATGGTCTAGCTGAACAAAAACATGGTCATCTCATTGAAACCACCATTGTTTTGCTTCATCAGTCTCATCTCCCTATTGGTTTTTGGTTGGAAGCTTTGACCACGGCTCTTTATCTCATCAATAGACTTCCTTTGTCCTCTATTAACTTCCAAGTTCCATTTCAACTCCTCTATAAATCAGTTCCAAATTACTCTGACCTTAAACCTTTTGGTTGTTGCTGTTTTCCCTGGTTAAGACCCTATGCTCCAAACAAGTTAGTTCCTCGTTCCAAACCTTGTATATTTCTTGGCTATTGTTCACACACCAAAGGGTATAGATGTCTTGATCCTGTCACTAATCATGTTTATGTTTCTAGACATGTTAGATTTGTAGAAACTGATTTTCCTTTCCTATCTCTCACTGCCAACTCTTCTTCTTCAGTTTCTGTTTCTTCACCATCTGAAGTTTCTTCTCCTTCCTTTACTATTCCTTTATCTCCTATACCTTCTGCTACACTTTAGCCTCCACACACTTTACCTCCCTCAGTTCCTTCTCCTACTGAGGTCCCTAGTTCTTCTTCCTCTGCCTCTTCTTTACCTCCCACTTCTTCCACTCATCCTATGGTTACTAGATCCAAACATGGGATTTTTACACCTCGAATTCCTTTATCCTTAACCACTGTTGCTACTGGTCCTACTTCTGAACCTCCACTTTTAAGGAGGCTATGAAATACGCAGAATGGAGGCATGCTATGAGTGAAGAGTTTTTTGCTCTTCAGTCCCAACATACTTGGTATGTAGTTCCTTTGCCAGCTGGTTGTCAATCCATTGGATGCAAATGGATTTTTAAAATCAAGAAACATGCAGATGGTACCATAGCTCGTTACAAGGCCAGACTTGTTGCTCAGGGGTTTCAACAAACAGAGGGGTTAGACTACAATGAGACTTTTAGTCCAGTTATTAAGCAGCCTACTATTCGGGTTATCATTTCTTTGGCATTGCATCATGGTTGGTCGATCAAACAACTTGATGTCTCTAATGCCTTTTTGCATGGTACTCTTTCTGAATGTGTTTACATCAATCAACCTCAAGGTTATGTTGATTCTTCTTGTCCAACTTATGTCTGCAAATTACACAAAGCTCTCTACCTTAAGTAGGCCCCCAGGGCTTGGTATGCCATGCTCTCTCATTGCCTTACCAAGCGAGGTTTTGTCAATAGTGGGGCTGATTCTTCCTTTTTTATTTTGAGACAAGGTTCTGATGTTATCTACTTTCTAGTCTATGTGGATGACATATTGGTCACTGGGAACAACACTTCTCTTATTCAGTCCATTGTCACTGATTTGGGTTCTGAATTTGCTCTAAAGGACTTGGGTGTCTTACACTATTTTTTGGGAATTGAGGTTCATTACTCTCCCACTGGTTTGTTCCTCTGTCAGACTAAATATGCCAAGGAAATTCTTGCTAAAGCAAGTATGTTGGATTGTCGTCCCTGTGGTACTCCTTCTACAGTTAAGTCTGGTCAACCCCCTGATGATTCTGCGTTTTCTAATCCAGAACTTTATAGAACTCTTGTTGGTTCTTTGCAATACCTGACCTTGACTAGACCTGAGTTGGCCTTTGCTGTTAACACAGTTTGTCAGCATATGCATTGTCCCTCCAATGCTCATTTTCTTGCTGTTAAACGGATTCTGAGATATCTCCATGGCACCTTGTCTTCTGGTCTCTCCTTTATCAAGGGCTCTCTTTCCTTAACCGCCTTTTCTGATGCTGATTGGGCGGGTGATAGTACTGACCGAAAGTCTACTGTAGGTTATTGTGTTTTCATGGGTCCAAATTTGATCTCTTGGTCCTCTAAGAAACAACCTACTGTGGCTAGATCCTCTACTGAAGCTGAATACAAATCCTTGGCTAATACTGCTGCTGAAATTTTGTGGTTTCAACATTTGTTCTCTGATCTTAAACTTTCATCCCTGCCTATTCCTACCGTATGGTGTGATAACCTATCAGCTATTTCTCTGGCTTCTAATCCTGTTTTTCATGCTCGCACGACACATGTTGAAGTGGACTATCATTTTATTCGTGAGAAGGTGTTAAACAAACAGTTGGTTGTCTCTTATGTTCCTACTGTTGCACAGATAGCTGATATTTTTACTAAATCCCTCACTGTCCAGAGGTTTCATTATTTTTCAGCCAAACTAATGCTTTGTTCCTCTCCAGCATCAGTTAGATGGATGCTCTCAGCTCGCACCTGATGGCTCTACATCAGACGGTTGTGCTCCAACTCACAGCAGTTCAGCCCACAGCAGATCACCTCACTTGAATTCTGTTATCTGTCAACATAATTAGTTAGAGTTAGTTTTTCCTATTGCTAGGTGTCAGCTGAGTATTGGTTGATGTAATAAGTCGGTTTCTAGTTGTTAAGGCAGCTAGGTCAGTTGCTTACTCTATAAATACAGTTGTAATGATCTTTGTTTCTCATTCAATAAAATTGTGATCCACTAAGTTTTCTTCTATGGCATTCTCTTCAACTAAATCAGTAGTTTTGTTAGTGTGGCATGTCACACATATATAATATATAACTTGATGTATAATGTGATTTGTTAATAAACATTACTCTTGTATTTCACTTCCAATTTAGAGAATCGAGACACTCTAATCTATCTCAATTTGATGTCTCCAAAGTAGAGACCCGATTCCCATTCTCCATATATGGGGAGAGACTCCCCCGCCAATTGGAGACCCATCTCCATTTTTTTTTTCATAAATCACCATTAATTTTATTCTTTCTATCTTTTGATATTAACTTATAATGACAATAGTATCTCGATCCTATTATTTTTTGTTAAATTTTCAAAAAACACTCATAAATTTGATGTTACATGATATCCATTTTTAACGAAATTAGTAGCACGGAGAAGATATTGACGATCCCTTTAAAATGTGTTCAATGTTGAATATATGTCATTAAAGGTTAAATTAAAAAAAAAATAAAGAAAATTTTAGAGAGAAATATGTTATTTCTAGTCTTTAAAGATTTAGTGAGAGATTGATGTGGAGATACTCTATCATTTAAAGCATCGTAACTAAAGGACACAATAATTCTCCGTAGAGCCCACATCCATTATGCCCGTGGCAAGAAATCAAACGGAATTTTGTTCATTTCACATACTGTGAACAAAAAGATGTCAAATGAAATGTGACCTTTCGGGTTTCTGCTCAATTATTATCGACAAGCAAATCCACCTCCACAATGTCTTTCTTATCAAAGGATATGGTTCATCTCTTTTACTAAGAAAAAGTGATAAAAAGGACAAATTTCAGAAAGCAAAAATTCAATCATGTAAAAAGCAGAAAGAGAAAGACCATTGCCTCAATCATGGAAAAATTATAAAATCATAAAAGTGTTCCATACCCAGATAATTACAACTCCAAAAGTTTATTCACTCGTTTGGTACAACGAAGCTAGACGTTAAGCAAAATGGATAAATATGATATTTAATAATTAGTCAAAAACTATAATTCTGTAAATTAAGAAATTATTTAATTACACAAATGACTTGAATTTTCAAGTCATTGCATCGTTCAATTGAATATTAGTACAAGCAAGAACAAGCTATATTTTACATGTAAATTGAGTGGTATAAGTTTAATATATCTTGTCCAGTTTACGAAAAATCTAAACACTCTGATCTAACTCAATTGAGTTGTTTAATAATTTTATTTCAGTTCCATTTTAGACAATGTAATGTCTCCAAAATAGAGACCCAATTCTTATTCTCCATATATGGAGAGAAACTCTCCCACCATAATTAAATTAGACGCATCTCCATTTTTAATTTTTTCATAAATCACCATTAATTTTATCTTTTCTATCTTTTGATATTAAATATATTGTAATGGCAACAGTATTTCGATCCTATTATTGTTTGTTAAATTTTTATAAAACACTCATAAATTTGACGTTATATATCCATTTCTAACAAAACTAGTACCACTGAGAAGATATCGACAATACCTTTGAAATGAGTCTAATATTGAATATATTACCTGAAACTTTAAATTATAAAAAGCCCAAAGAAAATTTTAGAGAGAGAAGTACGTAATTTATTTCGAGTCTTTGAAGATTTAGTGGGAGATACTCTATCATTTGGAGTATTATGACTAAAGGACACAGTAATTCTCTGCAAAGCCCGTATCCATTTTGTGTGTGTGGCTCAGAAATCAAATGGAATAAAAAGATGTGGACTGCAATGTGACCGTACAGGTTTCCGCTCAATTATTATAGACAGGCAAACCCACCTCCGGCAAAAACAAAAAATATCTTTCTTTAAAAAGGGAAATGGTCCCTCTCTTTTACCAAGGAAAAGTGATAAATGGACAAATTTTAGAAAGCAGAAATTCAATCATGCTGCGGATTCCAAGATGTTTCTATCTAATGACTCCAACTCACTTCAAATCTGTAGGTCTCTATGTACGTATGAAATAGCATTGTTTTCACTTTTATCCTTTAACTATCTTGTGGCCATTTTCTCGTATTAATCGTTGCATTATTAAAGAGGTTTTTTGGTCGGGAGAAAGCAATGATAATCTTAAAAGTTAGTCCGAAATTATTGATCCCAAATAATACAAAAAGAAGCCTAAACCACGGAAGCTCAAAAGAGAGGTAAAATATGAAGATGTCTAGTTAGAATATTTATATATAATTTAAAAGGAATTCAGATATTTGTCTAAGGTAAAACTATCTATGAATGTAGAATGTATACATAAAAATATTTAGTAAAAAAGAATTGAGGAGGTAAATCTTTTACCTTTTTTTCTTTTTCCTTCCTTTCACAAAATCCTCCCCAGTGCAACACTTCCATTGGGCTTGTAGTACAGGAGGAGTAATATATCGTTTTAAACAAGGGTAAATGGTACCCGTGGATTACTCTTGCTCTAAGTGGTGCTAGTTGAGAGGACGAAACATCCACATCAAGAAGCTTGAACCTTAGGCATAAACATCAAATGGGTTCATTTTCTTTCTCTTACAAGTGCTTCCTTTTGCTTGTGCAGTCTACGATTCTACATTACAGCCAGACTTTCTCTATGGCTGAGCAAATTTTGTTCAACTTTGCTGAAAATATCTTGTCAAAGTTGGGTTCCATTGCAATCCAACAGATTGGATTGGCAAGCGGTGTGAAGAAGGAGCTGGACAAACTGAAGGCGACGATCACCACCATAAAAAATGTTCTTTTGGATGCACAAGAGAAGCAGATCAAAAGCCCTGCAGTAAAAGAATGGCTTCAAAGGCTCAAATATGTAATTTACGATACTGATGACTTGTTGGATGAAATTACAACAGAGGCTTTAAGAAGGCAAGTTGAAACTCACAAGAGCATGCTGAGGGAGGTACGCGACTTCTTTACAGGCTCAAATCCAATCCTATTTCGTTATGTAGTGGGTCGGAAAATAAAGGATATCCAAGAGAATCTAGGTGAGATTGTCTCAGAGATGAGAGATTTTCAGTTTGTCATAAAACAAGTAGAAATGCCGATTGAGATCGAAAGAAGGGAAGAAACCACCTCCTTTGC
The DNA here is from genome assembly GCA_019985065.2 of Arctostaphylos glauca. NCBI lineage: Eukaryota > Viridiplantae > Streptophyta > Magnoliopsida > Ericales > Ericaceae > Arctostaphylos > Arctostaphylos glauca. The sequence goes on from JAHSPW020000002.1 coordinate 31,665,331, forward strand.
AAATGTTCCCGAGATTATTGGAAGAGAAAGAGATAGAGACTGTTTAATAGATATGTTATTGCATGAATATGAAGAGAACATCCAAATCATTCCCATAGTGGGAATGGGAGGTCTAGGGAAGACCACACTCGCACAGTTGCTATATAACGATGATAGGATCCAAAGCCATTTTAGCACAAAAATGTGGGTGTGTGTTTCTGATAAATTTCACATTAGAACAATCCTGATAAAGGTGTTGCAAGCAACAGGCGACAATAGTTGTACTAAGCTAAGAAAAGAAGAACTTCAAAGTCGTGCTCAAAAAGTGTTAAGGGATAGCAAATTTTTCCTTGTTTTGGATGACGTTTGGAATGAGGACCGTGTGAAATGGGTAGAATTGCGAGATTTGTTGATAACGGGAGCAAGAGGAAGTAGAATTGTTGTAACTACCCGCAGCATGAGTGTTGCTTCAATTGTCCGCACCAGCACCATGAAATCATATAAACTTAAGGTTCTTTCAAAAAAGCAATGTTTAGATATATTGCTGAAGTGGGCATTTAAAAAAGGGGAAGAGAGCAAACATCAGGACCTAATAGACATCGGTTGGAAAATTGCGAAAAAGTGTGGAGGCATACCCCTTGCAGCAAGGACCTTAGGAGCACTATTATTTTCTAAAACTAATATGCGTGATTGGTTGTCAGTAAGGGACAGTGAAATTTGGGCTATTGTTCAAAAGGAGAATGATATCCTACCTATACTGAAGTTGAGTTATGACCAAATGCCTTCACATTTAAAAGAATGCTTTGGATATTGCTCATTGTTTCAGAAAAATGAGCATATTAGTAACTATAAGTTGATGTATGGTTGGATGGCTCATGGATTCTTACAGTCTTCAGACAAGAATCGCGAATTAGAAGATATAGGTGAAGATTATATACTCGAGCTGGTGAGGAGGTCTTTTCTTCAAAAAACCGAACTCTTAAACTTCTATAGAATGCATGATCTTGTTCACGACCTTGCACAATATGTGGCAGGTAATGAATACATTACTATAAAAGAGGCACAAATCGAGGCAGTTCCAAATAGGGTCCGGCATGTGTCATTTGACTCGAACACATATTTTGAATTTCCAATATCTTTGGCTGAAGCCAAGAAGTTGCGGACGACGTTTTTACCAAAGAGAAAAGGGAAAAAGTTTAGAGCACATGTTGAGCTAACAATCTCGAGTTTTAAATGTTTACGTGCGCTAGAGACCCAAAATAAGCAAACGTATTATTTGCCAAAAAGTATAGGGAAGTTGAAGCTTTTAAGGTTTCTTAGCATCACGGTGGTAGAAGAACTCCCTAATTCTTTTTGCAAGCTATTGAACTTGCAGTACTTGGATCTTTATGTACCATCGTTCTCTAAATTGCCTCGAGATTTTGGAAATCTAGTCAAGCTCCGATTTTTGAGCTTAACATCACAATTGACATGCTTACCAGAAAAAGCTCTCAGTGGGTTATCTTCTCTCAAGACACTAATTCTTGTGGATAATCATGAATTGAGGTCATTGGGTGGAGGAATACAACATCTCACCGGTCTTCGGGATTTGGTAATCTCTTTTTGCCAAGAATTTGAATTTTCTGACGATGATTTCAGGGGGCTAAGAAGCCTTAAGGCACTTACACTCATCCATCTCCCTATTTTGGTGACTTTGCCTACGGGGCTTCAAGATGCCGCAGCTACACTCACTCATTTGGAAATTGCCGACTGCTCAAAGATGATGTCCCTATCAGACTCCATACTGCCAAAACTCCAATCACTTAGAATTGAATCTTGTCCCAATATCATGTCCCTGCCAGAAAGGATGCAATGCCTCACTGAGCTGCAGTCTTTGAGCATTGCGAGTTGCCCAAACTTGACCAGAAGATGTGAACAAGGAGTAGGAGAGGATTGGCCGAAGATTGCCCACATTCCCCAAATTCAAATTGTTGGCGAAATCGACCCAATCAACAGGTGTGTACATTCTCTGCCTTTCATACTTAGACTTGTTACCGCTCACAGATTGTAGTTTGTTACACCAAAAGACCTAGCAAGGTGCCTAATTCAAACTTGTTCCTTTTTCTGTTCAAACTTTACAAATCGGTACGTAGTTCCTATTTTCCCCTCCCTATTATCAGCCCATTCACTGCCCCAAACACCCACAACCCCTCTCCACTACCACAAACAGCCGCAATTGAAGATTTAACGTTCGCTTTATGTACTTTTTATCCAACCAGATTCCGGTAAATCCGTCAGCCTTCAAGCCAATTTTAGTTGTGCAGCAACTAATTGATGACGCTATGATAACCCAAATATCTTTGACGAACCACGACACGCTTGTTAATTGGGTTTGGGCAATTTCAATTGCCACTGATTGATGAATACGACAATCATAACCCCAGCAGACCCTCAACTCCTTTCAGATTTATCATAGCAAGAAGATATTGTCTAGTTCTTCACCCCTGAAGATCGAGGACCAAGTTTTGTTTAATAGCGTAAAAACTGAATGCTATAGCGCCGATTAGACTCGCGCAATTGCGCATAAAGAATACTGACATTTTCCCCCCTTTAGACTCATGCAATCGCGCTCAAAGAATACTTATCTATTCTCTTCTCTACCAATTGAATGTACAGTTTCAGCTCAATTGATCAATACACAAGGTGGGATTTGGAAGAGGATGGTGTCGATGATGACTGGGAAGTTTCTTCAATTTCTTGATTGTGGTCTTTTTCCTTGGCATTGTTGGTCTCTGTGAATTATTGGTTGCAAGCAACAGTGGAAGCTTAGAGGACTTGGCAACAATTTGATCATAATGTATACATATCTGGTAAAATGATCACATCAGGTATTCTTCTAATTTGGTATACATATTTTACAACTTATCCAATTGTGTTATTTCAAGTGATTTATATGGACAACTTTTTTACTAAAAATATTAATATTATGGTCGCATTCTAAAAATGCCATCAAAGTAGTTTAATAGCATGTTCGTATTGCTATGCGAAAATATATGTTATAGTGTTTTATAAATGCTATTAGACCAGTTTAAAAAAATTAATAAAATGGGCTAACTTAGAATTCTTGTAAATGTTATCTTTTACTTTTTATAGCATTCTTTGCAAGCTATATATGAGATGCAGTATTTGTTGTAATGGGCCCTCTTTTTTCTTTTTGATACGGTTGATTACAATTTATACGTGTCTTTATTTGTCAAAATAAATGTATGTGGAAAAGACTAACAAGATATATTAAGTTCGAAACTATAAACAAAAGTAAACAATTATTACCGAAATATAAAATGCATAAATAACTACTGAAGTCAAAGAATGTACAAATCAAATATGATTTGATTTGAGCATTAAAGCTCTCATAGAAAGAAAAAATGAAAAGAAAGAAAGTATTTTAGAAGAATTATAAGAAAATTACATTGACATCTTTTGTAAAAGCAAATGAGTCACTGCAAAAAATGTCATAATAATTTAATTCGTTTTATGAAGTATGTTGGGTCGAGAATATACATGTGCATTCCTTTTAAAAGAATCTGTATATAGAAGAAGAAAATAACAAGATAACTCACGTGGTATTGCAATAAAATGCATAGTTGATCATAAAAATTTGATTAATATAACCAAAGTCTAATCTGGTTCAAAATTTAAGAGTCCAATTAGAATAAAAAAATTAGTCATTTCGTTCATCTAATATTTCAAGGACATTTAGTGATTTATTAGCCAAAATTAAATGATTGACGGAAAAAGAGAACGTAGAAAATACTTTGTAAAGTAGAGTTTTAATAATTATCAAAAATCTGATCAAGAGAGATATATGTGTGATTTATCCATGATTCTAATGCGTAGTATCTTTAGTCTCGCATATGGGTGTCTAACCAGTTGTTTTTCCCATTTGCTTCAGTGTTCCAACGGCTATCCAACAACAATTACTGATTTAGAGGCCAATTACATAATTACAGCTAATAGCTAGCAGAAACTACAGTAATGTCCTATGTGTGAGCTAGACTGATCTTGTACGGCTGTAAGAAAAAACGAAATAATTGTTGAACCAGTCAAAACCGAATCAACCCGTACATTTTGGCATATATCCATGGATTAATGGCCCTAGCTTTGCCCCACTTATCAAGTTCAAATGCTTAGCTCTTGAAAGTAGGATGCTAAGTCCCTCTGCTGCGATGATGTATAGAAAGGGTGATAGTGGATCCCCCTGTCTAATCCCTTTTTCCATAGGAAACTCAGCTGTTGGTGATCCATTGACTAACACAGATAGGTAGGCTAATGAGATGCACTCTTTCATCCAAGCAATCCATTTTGGTGGGAAACCCATGTTCTTCATCATAGATAGAATAAAGTTCCAATTTAAGTTATCATATGCATTTTCAAAGTCTAACTTGATCTCCACAAAAGTTGATTGGAATTTACCGATTAAGGTGGGCAAAGGTGAGGACAATCTCTTTGCCAACACCTTGGCCAAAATCTTATAGGCACTACCAATCAAGCTAATTGGTCTGTATTCTCCAAGGACTACTGGGTTCTCAACCTTTGGGATGAGGGTAATGAAGGCTGAATTCAATCCCTTAACCAATCTGCCATTGAGGTGGAATTCACTAAAGACTTGCAGCACATTATCTTTGATTATGGGCCAACATTTCTTATAGAACATGAAATTGAAACCATTCGGACCCAGAGCCTTATTTCCATCTGATTTGGATATCACTCCCCAGATTTCCTCTTCAGTGAAAGGCAATAGAAGTTGATCCCCCAATGTCTGGCTGATAGTGGTTTGGTCCTGCATCTCTAGCTAGTTATAGATATGTGCTCATATTCTCTCTCAATCAATAAGTGAGAGCATGAGACTGGTAGTTAACAAAATTAATCTTGCGTAGTCCAAGTTAGAGGTAGAACCATGATCTGATCCATAATCGAACCATTATTTGCGAATTGATTTGCTTCAACCCATGAGACTTTTGCTCTAAACACGGTCCACGATTTTAACGTGAGTAATGGTTCTCTTCCCAAACTTCTACAAAACGAGACTAATCCATAGATTTCAGTGATCACATTTAATACACCGAAGTCTTTCAGTTACTTAGCAATCGATCTTGCGTATATGATCTTTTTTGTTTAATTCATCGTGATGGTGCTTTCTAATTTTTTGTTTTTTTGCAGGTGGACTTAAAGCCTATAAGGTTGCCAGTTTGAAAGCTTCATGTCTAAAGTGTTTTTTCTCTCCTCGTGCTTGTTGAGGATGTTGGTTATTGTTGTTTTGGCTTTTTGTGCTCATGATAGTTGTTTGATGCTTGCTCCTTTGCGATGTTTTCTTTGGTTGTTGTAGTTCTTATGGGATTTGTGATTTTCTTTCTTTCTTATGTGAGTTATGTAGTAATATATACTTTCTTGTTGTTTATAAATGAAGTTGTCATATTTAACTTACAAATAAACTTTCAATGCGCTATTATCAATGTCCATTTGAAAATGGACGAAGAAAGAAAAGCTATTAAAGCCCATACTTCATATCAAACACTTAAACATCTCGTTTCATTTTGATCATATACACCACTTGTCTTGTAGTATCATTATTGGAGAAAGATTTTGTAAAGATGGGAATTTAAAGTCTCTTGAATTTTAAAAGTAATTTGGTTGCAACTCCGAGGCTACAATTCTCTTTGGATAGTATAGAGTTAGTAACTTTTTCAATTTCTGGTTCGATCGCTACAAGAAAATAGGGATTTCCCAACGGTTTTTATCCCAACGGTATAAATAACCGATGGTATAAGTAGAAAATAGCAACAGTTTCAAAACGTTATTAAAAATGAATTTTTAGTGACAGTTTTTTTACAGAACGTTGCTATATTTTTACTATTTAGTAACAGCTCATAATTAATTACAAACCGTCGGTAGCTTATATATGTATAATATTATAATATATCCTTTGTCGCAACATTTCCCAAAATTCCCAGTCCCATTTCCCGCATAATAGAAAGAGCGAGCAAGCGACCACCGTCCACCAAGTTCGCAAACACCACATGGCATTACCACAACAAACTATCACCACCAACGCTTCCCTCTTCCTCCCATAAATCTCTCTCTCTCTCTCTCTCTCTCTCTCTCTCTCTGACATATACAAACAATTTACTGAGGTCGCAACTTAAGAGATCTCTTTGCAAAGAGTTGTTGTTCTTCCGATTTGATCTGTACCGAGGAGTGTATCCATTGTTTGATTGTTCGATCTTCAGAGGCGTTTTCTACTATTTCGATTGTTCGTTGTTCGTCCGATTGTTCGTCTGATTTGATGTTCGTTATTCGATCAAAGGTATGTATCCCTTTTTATGAACATTTTGTCCAAACTTCCTCGGTTATCCGATCAACATGATGCTATCTGTGTATCAATTTTTAATCCTGATCTTCCCGCTGTTAGTTGTCTGATCAACATTAAGCTATTTGTGTATCAAGGATCTTTCTTATTCAACAAATTTGCATATGCATACATATATACCAAGTACATATGTTGAGATTTGTCACTAATTGTCAGCAACAATGGCTTTGATTATGGTAACAGTTGGATAGCTAGTATGATAAGTCATATTTCAGAGGCATATCATAGAATTATGCGGTGAATTAAATGTGTAATTTGTGGTTCCTCTGGGTTTGAATCAATTGGTTATCTTTTTCGCTCAATCATTGTTGCTGGTCCTTTAGGCATTTGTCTTGTAGTTGCTTGAAGATGTGTCAACTAGCACTACGTTTCGCTTGCCTTGCAAGCGTTTGATATAACGTGTCAACCAGCCCTGCTATGCACTTGACTTCTAACTGTTTGAGAGAGAACAACTTTTAAAGAACAGTGCTCCCCAAGTTACATATTCTGAAAACAGTTCAATTGTGCTGGTTATGAACTTGACGAGGCTTAAGCTTAAACATAAATTTATTGGTTGCTTTGATCAATGTTCTGTAACTTGTTGAACCAAGATTGGGCGCATGCAGTAAGCTTTAGAAGATGTCTCATGGGCAAAGAGTGTTAGTAAATGTCTCAAAAGGAGAACTGGTAGAAGATGTCTCTTACGCACTTAGAGCTCATTCATGAAAGTTAAGGTGCATTTCAACATTTGTACCCGATTAGTGGATTAAAAAACTAGATGGAAGTAAATTTTATCTGGAACCAGCCTGATCCGGTATTTGGAATAGAACATTGAACAGTTGTGATTCATTAGTTATATTTATTTGTATAGAAGAATGGATGGCTGTGTAATATTTACAATAGGCAAGACGAGAATGGAATGGCTGTGTAATTTCTTAAACCTATATGTATAACTAATTGGGTCACCATCTAAACTCTTTAGTCTTTTGACATTATTTGATTAAAGCTTTTGGCCAAAGGTGGAAAACCGTCGAATTGTATAGCCAATTAACTTTTTCTTTTTTCTTTTTTCTTTTTGGGTACATGATAATGTTCTGTATTTTTTGAAAAACTCGGTTGTGAAATGGATACCATGTTATCTGAAGATCTTTCCTTTTTTTCCTGGAATTGTGGGCAGTGAGTGCTTTGAACTTTATGTTTAGGCAAGGGGGTATATCGGCATGAGTTCAAATAACTATCCTGGTGTTGTTAACTTGCTAATTTTGCAAGAGCATTAGTTCAAATAACTTCTCTGGCTCTCTGCCATTAGTATTGGGAATTTGACAAATATAGAGCAACTGTAAATGCCAAGACATTCCACACTCTTTGTTTCGTTATCCAGAAGAATGCGACTTTTCTTGAAGTCTGTCACTTCATCTCTTTCTTTTACCTTTTCAATTTGGGATGGCAACAATACGGTTTTACACCATCACACTTTCGCTATTCCAGAGAATGTGCTGCCTGCTCCAGATATTAAATCTGCTGTTGGTCGAAATTGGGGTCTGAAATTACGATTTTTCAGCAAATCTTCTATATTTATGAATATGATTTTTCAGCAAATCGTATGAATTCGCTAGATTTTATTATGAAACATGGGTTGAACTTTTAAGATCAAAATATGGTAATAGGCTAGAATCTTGATGAAATATTTGATTTCTCAACGAATCTTCCATGCTTACTATCAAATTACCATATAAAAACCAAATTCACCATCACTTTACTAACTATAGATTATACCAAAACAGATTATACAAAAATCTGGTATAGTTATGGATCTATACTATTATAATCAAATTTACCATTGTAATCAAATATACAATTACTATCAAATTTACCATGTAAAAACTAAATTCACAATGACAGAATTTACCTCTCTTTTTCTACACTACATATCCTTGTATTCAATCCTTCTGTTAGTACAATTCGAAACACATCAACAGAATGCGATAAATTTTAGTACAATAGATGTTAAATTCTTCCATCAATGGTAAATTTCCGTACAATGGTTATTTTATAACAAATAGTTTTGATGAACGTAGAACATGGTAAATTTGTCCAAATGAAATTTGGTTGCTTTGGAACGATGTCATCAATCGGAATATTGCACATTCCAAAATCTGTCATTTATGCTAATGCCCAAAAAATACTAGAATTCATTAGATGGTCAGCATTTATGCTAATGCCCAAAAAAATAGATAGGAATTGATGTGCAGAATCTACTCATTCTTTTCATAAATTTGATCTGAATATATGATAAATTTGTACAAACCGTTCACAGCATTAAGTACTTATGGTAAATTTGATTAGAATATGATAAATTTGTACGTATAGTTCACAACAATAAGTACTTATGGTAAATTTGACCTGTACATGGTAAATTTGTACATACAGTTCATACATGTACAACATGGTAAATTTGCATAGAACTATACATCATCTAGCATGCAACAACATGATAATTTTCAAATGCAGGATGACGACCACACATAAAACCCATTTAGTTCCAAAAACCACGATCAAAATTACAGAAACAAAAATACAGTTCTTAAACCATTTCGTGTAAATCAGTACATAAGGGCCCCGTTTGTTAAAATTCTTCGTTGCTTGGGATTCGTAAGGTGGTGGGATTAGGATGTGATTCGTAATACCAAGGGATTATTAAAACCAGTATTGTATGTTTGTTTGTACTTGGGATAGAATTAATAGTGCATGGTTGGTGTTTGTTTGCAAAAAAAGAGATGAGATTAAAAAACATAGTTTCCAATTTTACCCTTAACATGTATGTTTTGTTTTTTTATTGTTCATTGCAATTAAAATGGAAAAAAAACTATTACGCTTATAAAATTGCAAGCAATCTTCTCAGGTTTTTTCTTGATATGGCTTGATGATCTCTCACGTTTTTTTCTTGTTCATCTAATCATATAAATATCATGCAAAATAAAAATAAAAATAATGCCCAAACCATGGAAAAAACAAACAGAAACAGATGTAAAAACTAGGGACAAACCAATACCATGAAATACAAAAATTTATGTTCTCATATATTTATTTCTTTAACATCGCAAAATAAGAAACATAAAAATTAACACATAATGAAATTCATAGAACACAAAATGACGATAGGAAAAAAAAGTAACACGCAAAAATAGAAAACAAAACATAAAATGAATAGAAAACATTGAACAAAAATTTAAATAACGAAAAACTGGAAAATAGATAAGAAAAGTGAAAATAAAAAATAGAAATAAGAAACACACCGAACAAGACAATTGAGAATAAATACACTGATCACTGGACATTTTTGTCTTTATGCAATAGCCTCCCCGGACTGGATTACGAATACCATGTCCAGGGAGGGATTACCAATCCTCTATTTTGTAGGCTTGATCATTCCATGGGATTCACAGTCCTAAGTAAACTTGTGTTACCAAACAAAGAATTTGGAGACCCTTGGGTTTGATAGTCTTATCCCAAGCCCTTCCCTAATTATCAAACAGGGCCAAGGAGAATACAAACAAATAGAGGATGGATTAAATCGTAACTCAGATACCAGCACAAATTGATTCGTAAATCAGAAATCAATTACAGGTTCATTAAAACCAACATTACAATCCAGCCAGTTCATGATGTTTGCGGATGAGTCGTATTGCCCCGGTGACATAATGGAACGATGGTCGGTCGGATGACGATATTCTCTCCCGTATATAACCCAACCCCGTCAGTACGCACAAACGGTCGAACGTCGACAACAGTTCAGGACCTAGATCGCTGTTGTTCAGCACGTTGCTCCGATTTTGGAACCCTAGGACGAAGAATTAAAACCCAAAACGACAATACGCATCAACGGTTAGATGGTCGATCGGAATACAACTCAGACCCGTTAATACGCACCAACGGTTGACCATTGACGGTAGTTCGGGACCCTAGATCGCCGGTCTTCAGCACACTGCTCCTATTTTGGAACCCCATGAACGGAGAATGAAACCCAGAACGACAGAAGATGAACCGTCGGAGGATGTGTTTTGGTAATAAAGGTAAGATATTAAACAAATCTCTTATTTTTAGGATCAAAATGCTGATTTTGTGCTCAATGTGTTTTAAGGGCAATTTGGGTATTTTTTAAATTATAGGATGAAAAAATAACTTTGAAAAGTGTATAGGATCAAACACTAAATTTGTCTTATAGATAGGACTGAACATTAAGTACCCCATTTAGTAACAGCCTAAACCATCACAAAAGATCCTTAAAACTGCTGCTATAGACCCAAAAAGACTATACCAACAGTTGAGAAAGTGTCACCTAAACCATTGCGAGATAACCGTTGTTGTAGGTTTATAGTGACACTTTTTGCAAGTGCTGGTACAAGTCCTTTTTACTAACAGTTCTATTTAGCGACACTTAAACCGTTGTTAAGTACAAAAAGTGAAACGTTTCTAGGGACGCTTGTGGAAGCGTCGCTATAGTTCAAATTGATTCAATTATTTTTCTACAATTTGAATAATATTAAACCTAGTCTTATTACATCCATAAACTAAGTGAGCTAACTACTGATTCCAACAGACTTTAGCACTACAAAATACAACAAACACTTTTTTTTTGTATTGGCAAATAATACGATATATATATATATATATATATATATATATATATATATATATATCAAAGAAAAGAAAATGATTACAGTATAAACCAATTGGTTGACAAGGAGCTAAACAAATAGGAGTAGAAAAGAAAAGAGTATTACAACTCTTACAATCCTTGTGAACAAAATCAAACTACTAAAATCTGAGGTACCAATGGAATCAAGAAAATAGGGAAAAGGCAACCAAATGTGATTAGACTCCTTAGGAAAGACAATAGCTCGACCACAACAACTAGCACCATTACCAGTAGACCAAAAGCAAAAATCACAATTTGGCAGCAACAAACCTTCATCAGCAAACCAAAGAAGTAAATACTGCATTTCTAAATAATGCAAAAACCTGTATTGATCCTTTGAAGACATCACCAGTGGAACAATGTAGCATGAAACGACCAATTCAAAGAGACCAAAATAGCTCTGCTACTGATCCCAAACAACATATACCCGAACAAACCATCCTGGGACAAGGTGGTAGATATCCTCCATGGTTGCTTTACTTTTCCTCGTCGAATTCTGAAAAAGTAGCATCCACTAGCTCAACGTCACGGTTGTTTTTGTGTACTTGCCAAGGCTGAAAGTAGGGAAGCTTAAAATGTCATAAGAATCATATAACATATCCATTAAAAAATCTGGCAAATTGATTCCATAATAAAATATGGTAAATTTTGTCACGAATTTAGCATATTCTATTGCATATCCATTGAAAATATCTAACGAATTGATTCTATAAACAGTTAAATTTTTTACCTTATCTAATCCCATAATTTTAGCCATATTTATTATTATGATTATAAACATACCAAAACATAATATAGGTTCTAAATTAAAAAGAGATAATAGGGTAATCTAACACTCGAAAATAAGGGCAAACTTGTCAAACTATATAAAATGGGGATGAAAACATAAGTTGAAAAAGTGTATAGGATGAAACACTATACTGTAAGAGTAAATAGAATCCTGATGTAATTTACCCTTACTGGATCTTAAATTTCCTGTAGTGGATCTAGTGTGACGCTTAATTGTGGTCTGAAATTGTCGGAAATGAGTTTGATGCAAAAGGAATTTTGAATAATAACTAACCAAACTCATCAAAATAATAATTAGAGAGAAAATTAGCCTATGGGGTCATCAAGGCACGCGAATAGGGCTACTCTCCTTAGAAAAAATACATCACCTTATACACAGAGTTGAATGATGCTCTTTCCTCAAGATATAATGATCTTCAAGTCTTCTTATATGCAGTAAAGAATGAACTTTCATAAAGAGCGTACCTTGTATCATACAATATACGTGATTAGTATGTCATATCCATAAATTGATAGATATCCCACACTAACATAGAATGAACTATTTTAAAAGTGCTCTGTTGCATGGAGACAGAGATCTTTATCACCTAGCCCAGCTATTTAGTCTAAGTTAATATTATGTATGTGTTCCTATCCATAGGAAAACAATTCCCAGCAGTGGGAATCATATTCCGCGATCTAACATTTGATTCTGCAATACCAAAAATAAAAAGCCTGTTCTCTATGTCTTATTTTAGACAAACGTTACGGATATCAACAAAATGCACAGAAAATTTTACTTCATACACATAATATTAGGGGGGAATTACACTTTATCCCTTTTAACTGTGACCCTTTTCACATTGCCCCCTTTATCTTTTTTTATTACAGCTTACCCCCTTCAACTATAGAAAAATAACATAATACACGGCTGTTAGTTTACCCTCTTCATCGCTTTCACTAGAACCAGAGTCATAGAGACACTTTTTGTTTTTCCTTCATTAAGTCCAGGGACAACCCCCTATGTTTTTCCGTGGAGCACAGAATTTTTCTTAATCGATGAGATACAATCTATGCCGCTGGCAAGAGCATGATTTAGGGCTTTATACTGTGGTCTGTAACTCTTCAATTGGTCATTGGCTCTACCTTCAGTCCCTTCATATTCTGCATCGTACTGCTTCTTTGCTTGCTTTTCTCAATCAAGCATTCTTGTGCTTAGCTATTTAGTTAGTTGATTTGGCGATGACGCTTTTGGCATGCTTCAATAGAACGACTGAGCATATGTATCCTTAGAAATATTTATTGCGACTGGAATACCTTTCATATAAACATACACAACATAATACGTATTTTATAGTATATAGATCGATTAACTTAGTTAATATTAATTTTTATTTAATTTAATTTGCATTGTAAATTAGTTTTAGTTATGACACATCATAATAGTTTAACACATTGTAATATCTTAACGTTATTTTACAACAAAATATGAACAAAAATGTCATGTCACCTTATGTGCTTTGGTTAAATATCTTTTAAAAAAACTTAATAAACATTCTTATTTTAGTGTCTACAGAGTATATATAATTTAATTACTTTGTATTCATAATATTTTGTATAAAATTTCATAACATTTGAAAAAAATAGGTAACTTTTGTGGAAAAAATTATAAATTTTGTTTAAAAATTTATAAAACTTACAAAATAAAACATATCGAGAAACTTACAGATTGGTACATCATGAAATAAATGGATCAAAGTTTGGTTTAACGCTATGAATCTATGTCCGGATATTATGAATTTAACATGTAAATAATGCAAATTAAATAAAATAAAAATTAAGATTAGCTAATTTAATCCATAAATTATATATTATGCATAATATTTTGTGTGTGCGTGCGCGCGCGAGCACGCACGCAAGTGTAGGGCATTACAGTCACAATAAGTATTTTTAAGGGCACGTGTGCACATCACATGACCTTCATTGTTAAATATTGGACAAAAAATTAAGGGCAATGTATTATGTCATTTTCCTATAGTTGCAGGAGATAAGTTGTAGGAAAAAAAAACATAAAGGACCATACTAACCCTAATATTAATTATTTGTGTGAAACCCACATGGAGTGTAACTATAAAAGCAGAGTTTTTTTAATGGTTTTTTTTTTTTTTTTTGGTAATCATCGCTTATTAGAAGGTTTCTGTCCTCCCTTCTTAGCGACTGGAGGACCCTTCCCCTGATTCTTCTAAACCAAACACCATACCAAAAGTGCAGTTACACCTGAGCCAAGAACATCAGATTTAGCAAATACAATATTCTCATTACCTTCCGTATTTGCCAGATGAAGAATGGTTTCCTCATCATTATCAACATGAGAAGTAGTTTCTGATTCATCCATACTCAAAACTTATCAGCAGAACTAGGATCAGCATTCCTGGAGCATGCACCACTAGATTGACTGGGCAAGCTATCACGTACATGGCCTTCATTTCTTTGAGTCTTCGAAGCACCATTTAAAATGCCTAAAATACAGGCATTACATTCTCTGTGACTCAAGTTTGATTCAGAGTCAACAGAAACAAAACACCAAATTTATTCGTAGAACTAGAAGCAATTTTGCCAGAACAAACACCTTTAGTTGGACTAAACTTGACCACTATGAAAAGGGAATAGGAGAAGATTGGCCCAAGATTGATCGCCCACGAACTCGAAATTCATAATGATTGGCGACAAGATAGGCTGTTATGAAAGACTCTGTCAGAAATCAGACATTTTGCTCGAGCGGCGCCTATAGCGTGTGAGTGAGCTGTCTTTTCCAACGGCTCTGTTTTTCTGGTTCTTGTCAAAAACTGAACATACTCGAACCCTAATCTATCATTCTGGTCTTAGAACAGAAAGTAACCAAAATATGAAAAACTATGTAAGTTGGAGAACATTTGTCCCTTATTATTTTGACAATCCAAACTACAAGTTAAACAAATTTCTTGCGTAGCTATCAATGAACAGAAAATCCTAAACTCTAGCATGCTTTTCAAAATCAGAAATTGACAATCGATCCTACTGTATACTACAACCTAAGAGTTGGAAGAGGTTTTCCCTATCTCAATTGAAGAATCCAACAAAAGATTGAGCACCGATTTGAAAGAATTGGGCAAAGCTACGATTAGGCCTTCTTTTCTCTCAAGAACGCCAAGAACAACCTCACAATTTTTTTATATTCTCTAGATTATGAAATTTAGGTGCAAAATTATTAGGATTCGAGTCTAGTTTATATAGAATTTGAGGAAAAAATCCCTCTTAATTCCCAATTCAATTCTATTAAACACAACAATGAATTCTCCTAATCAATTTCTCAATTAAACCCAATATGATATAAATCCTCAAATAAATTTGTTTATTCGTATTAAAACCAAAGGAATCCGATGTTGGATCATAAGTTCTCCAAAAATACCAAATCAATAGCCATAAATGCAAATAAAATCCTAAAAATTTCTTTCGCGATGTTGCTGTAACACAATAGGCCACTCAAGCGGCCTCCAAATTTTAAAATTCCAAAAATTAAATAATTAAAATTTAAGATTATATACTTAATATAAATTTTAAATTCTTATTAAAAATTACGGATTATTACACATAGTGGTACATGATTAACGGTTGGTCAAGAAATTATACTCCCCTAATCGTTCTGATACCGCATACTGTGTATCCTTGTAGTTATTGTAAATCTTTTCCAATGATTAATAAACTTTTCTTGCTGAGCAAAAAAAAGAAAGAACTTGTGGTTGATTTTGTTGTCATAAAAATTTACATGCCTTCCAGAAAAGGGATCAGTAAATGGATTTTAGATGTAAATTTTTTTTTGGTGATTTTGTTTTAAAAATTAAATGGAACCTTAATACTAATTGATGTGGGTCGAAATGTGTTTATGTAGTCCTAAACAAGGGGTTTAAGTAATGAAAAGGATAAATTCATCAAGTATTGAATAAAATAAAAATTGCGTATGAAATTTTTACTATCCCAAAAAAATTGGTGGATTTACAACACCCACTTAATGTGTATCCCAGAAAGCAAATGGAATTGTTCATTTCCCATACTGTGGACAAAAGCATCTGCTGGTGTACGGAAAAACTTATTATAATGTTGGAGCATTGTGCCCTGCCAGATGGATTTGGCCTATGGTTTTTATTGAAATTTTTTTTTGTTCTTATGTTAAATTTTTTTGTAATTTTTTATTTTTCATCAATTTTTTGTGATTATTGGTTCATCTCAACAAGAGCTTTCAGATAGTTATCAATCATCGGCCAAATTTGAAAAAAGTTCAGAAAAGACAAAAATAAATCAAAAACAGAGTTTTTTTTACTTATTCGTCGCCTTTAGTGACCTTTTTTTAATTTTTGGACATAATTTTATACTTTTTAGATTTCTTTCATCAAGACGGACCAATAAACTACAAAACATTGAGATTTAAATAACAAATGCAAAAAAGAAAAGAATAAAGACAAAAAAAATAAATAAATAAAAACCATAGGCCAAATCCACCCATAGTCTATTTTCTCATATTTACAGAGTTCAGTACTAAGGATCTGAGTTTTATAGTTCTTATATTATACATTTTTTATGATTGCGTTTGTTACGTAATCTTTTCATTCATTTGCCTGGTTACGAAAACATTTATTACAAGTTACAAATTGTTTTGATTAAGTTGCTCAAATATTGGTGGAAGTTGTATTGTGAGCTTCTCCTTTGAATTTACCATTGTATAATTTATGAACCGATTTTTGATCAAAATTTATGCTCAAAATTTACCCTTTTTTTCTCCCTTTCACAAAATCCTCCCCCGTCCCTTTTACAAAATCCTCCCATGTGCAACACTTCCGTTGGGCCTTTTAGTACCCAAGCAATATAGAGTACGGGAGTAATATATCATTTTAAACAAGGCAAAATTTGGTATGGTACCTATGGATTAACTCTTGCTTAAGTGGTGGTAGTTGAGAGGAGGAAACATCCACCACACGAAGTTTCAACCTTATCTCTATTAACATCCAATTGGGTTCATTTCCCTTCTACGTTAGAGCCAGACTTTCTCTATGGCAGAGGTAATTTTGTTCAACTTTGCTGAAAATATCTTGTCAAAGTTGGGTTCCATTGCAGTCCAACAGATTGGATTCGCATGGGGTGTGAAGAAGGAGCTGAGGAAACTGAAAGATACTATCTCCACCATTAAAAATGTTCTTTTGGATGCACAAGAGCAGCAGATCAAAAACCTTGCAGTAAAAGAATGGCTTCGAAGGCTAAAATATGTAATTTATGATGCTGATGACTTGTTGGATGATGTTACAACAGAGGCTTTAAGAAGGCAAGTTGAAACTCACAAGAGCATGTTGAGAGAGGTATGCGACTTCTTTACATGCTCAAATCCAATCCTATTTCGTTATGTACTGGGTCGTAAAATAAAGGACATCCGAGAGAGCCTAGATGAGATTGTCTTAGAGATGAGAAATTTTCAGTTTGTTGTGAAACATGTAGATGGGCCGATTCAGATCAAAAGAAGGGAAGAAACCCACTCCTTCGTATATGGTCCCGAGGTTATCGGAAGAGAAAGTGATAGAGAATGTTTAATAAATATGTTATTGTCATCAGGAAATGAAGAGAACCTGCACATCATCCCCATAGTGGGAATGGGAGGTCTAGGAAAGACCACACTCGCACAGTTGGTATACAAAGATGATAGGATTCGACACCATTTTACCAAAAAAATGTGGGTGTGCGTGTCTAATGATTTTGACATCAAAACAATCCTGATAAAGGTGTTGGAAACAGTATGAGACAATAGTTGTAGTAATCAAGGAATTGAGCAGGTTATAAATCATGCTCAAGAAGTATTACGCGATAACAAATTTTTTCTTGTTTTGGATGACGTTTGGAATGAGGACCGTGTGAAATGGGTAGAATTGCGAGATTTGTTGATAATGGGAGCAAGAGGAAGTAGAATTGTTGTAACTACCCGCAGTAAGAGTGTTGCTTCAATTGTCCGCACCAGCACCATGAAATCATATGAACTTGAGGGTCTTTCAGAAAAGCAATGTTTAGATATATTGCTGAAGTGGGCATTTGAAAAAGGGGAAGAGAGCAAATATCAGGACCTAATAGACATCGGTTGGGAAATTGTGAAAAAGTGTGGAGGCATACCCCTTGCAGCAAGGACCTTAGGAGCACTATTATTTTCTAAAACTAATATGCGTGATTGGTTGTCAGTAAGGGACAGTGAAATTTGGACTATTGTTCAAAAGGAGAATGATATCCTACCTATACTGAAGTTGAGTTATGACCAAATGCCTTCATATTTAAAACAATGCTTTGGATATTGCTCACTCTTTGAGAAAAATGAGCGTATGAGTAAATATAAGTTGATATATGGTTGGATGGCACATGGATTCTTACAATCTTCAGACAGGAATAATGAATTAGAAGATGTAGGTGAAGATTATATACTCGAGCTGGTGAGGAGGTCTTTTCTTCAACCAACTAGATTCTTACACTTGTATACAATGCATGATCTTGTTCATGACCTTGCAAAATATGTGGGAGATAATGAATACATGACTATTAAAGAGGAACATACCAAGGCAATTCCAGATAGCGTCCGGCATGTATCATTTGGCTCGAACAGATATTGCAAATTTCCAGCACCTTTGATTGAAGCCAAAAAGTTGCGGACCATGTTTTTACCAAACAGAGCATCGGACGAGTTTAGATCTTCATTTGCTAAGCTAGCAAGCTCAAGTTTTAAATGCTTACGTGTGCTAGAGGTCCTCAGTCGTCACCATTCAATTAACTCCTGGACAACGTATTCCTTGCCAAAAAATGTAGGGACATTGAAACATTTAAGGTTTCTTAGTTTCACGACAAAACAAGAACTCCCTAATTCTTTTTGCAAGCTATTGATCAACTTGCAGTACCTGGATCTTGGTGGATCATCATTCTCTGAATTGCCTCGAGATTTTGGAAATTTAGTCAACCTCCGATTTTTGTTCTTACCATCACGATTGACACGCTTACCAGAAAAAGGTATCAGTGAATTATCTTCTCTCAAGACACTAATTCTTGTGGGTAATAATAAATTGAGATCTTTGGGTGGAGGAATACGACAACTCACCTGTCTTCGGAATTTGGTAGTCTCTGATTGTTACAAGTTTGAATTTTCTGACGATGATTTCAAGGGGCTGAGAAGCCTTAAGGCACTTACACTCCTCAAACTCCCAAGCTTGGAGATTTTGCCTACGGGGCTTCAAGATGCTGCAACTACACTCACTCATTTGGAAATTTTCAAGTGCTCGAATATGAAGTCCCTGTCAGACTCCGTACTGCCAAAACTCGAATCACTTCAATCCCTTACAATTCAATCTTGTCCTGAAATCAGGTCATTGCCAGAAGGGATGCAAGGCCTCACTAAGCTGCATTCTTTGAGCATTGCGATGTGCCCAGACTTGACTAGAAGATGTGAACAAGGAGTAGGAGAGGATTGGCCGAAGGTTGCCCACATTCCCCAAATTCAACTTGACGTCGAAATTGATCTTGAAATCTACTCATTTGTCCATTACCGGTGCGCACATTCTCTGCCTTTCATACTTAGACTTGTTTCCACTCACTAAGTTGTAGTTTGTTACACCAAAAGACCTAGCAACACACACATACAATGTACACAATGCCCATGCAAATGCAAAAACCGTTCTTTTTTTATTATTTAATAGCATGAGATATGGATGTGCATCTACATTACATACAGGATGAAGCAAAAAATATTACGAGATATAGCAAGTAAAAGAATCTAAAGAGGGAGAAAAAAGCCTTTAAAAAAATTAACATGGGAAATTAAAATGACAACAAAACTCCCGATGTTTTATAACAGTTTTTGGGCCTTCAAATTTGATCATGATGTGTGAAGCAAAATGACCACATCAGGTATACATACGTATTTGGATAATTCTTCTAATTTGGTGTACATATTTTTCAACTTATCCAATTGTGGTATTAAAAGTGATTTATATGGACAATTTTTATTAAAAATATTAATATTATGGTAGCATTCTAAAAATACTATCACAGTACTTTAATAGCATGTTCATGTTGCTACGCGAAAAATATATGTTATAGCGCACAACGAATGTTACCAAAATAGCTACACTATAGCATTTGATAAATGCTATAAGAACTAGAAATTTTTAATAACATGAGTTAACTTAGAATTCTTATGAATGTTGTCTTTTACTTTTAATAGCATTCTTTGCAAGTTATGAGAGTCAGTATTTGTCAAAATTGTTAATCACAAGGACCTTAGTTCAAATATTAGAAATTAGTATTTCCTTTCTGTTCTTCATAAACAGATAAGGGGTGTGTGTGTGCTCTTCTGTTTATTTGTTCTTCTGTTTTCTTTGAATGCCGAATGTTAGGCAAAAGGTTAAAATCTGTTAGTTTGTTAGAATTTGTTAGGATCTGTTAGAAGATGGTTGGGTTGTTGCAAATCAGGGGAAGAAAGCCAGGGTGCTCGGGTATAAAAGGTTCTGAAGTGTGGTTTGTAAGAAAGCAAGATGGAATACAATTTTGAGAGTTTTTGACAATGAAAATACTGAGCATTTCTTCCTTATTTTCTGAGCATTTCTCCCTTAATTTCTGCCCAACTGAGCTTTAAAGTTCTATATGGTATCAGAGCCTCATGACTAGAGTCAATGAGGAAAGTCCTGGAGCAATAACAACAACTGAAGATTGAGATAAATCGATTCAGCTATCATGGATTCATCAAACCTGGTGACCATGCCTCAGTCCCTTCTGTTTCTGGTATCAAACTTTCACTCATTAGTTACAATAAAACTTGATTCCACAAATTATCTCATGTGGAAAGCTCAAGTCCATAATGCCACTCGTGCTAATGGGTACTATGGCTACATTGATGGATCTGTGGAATGTCCTCAACTAGAAACCAGAGATGAAACAGGATCATTAACTTCTACTCCTGCCTATACTCTCTGGAATCTGATTGATTGTCAATTGCTATCATGCCTTACAGCTTCTCTTACTGCTAGTGCATTATCTCAAGTGTTGGATTGTAATCATGTTCATGATGTGTGGAAGTCACTTGAAATCAAGTATAACACAATCTCTAGATCACATGTGCATGATCTTAAACAGCAATTGTATAACCTACGAAAAACTTCCACAATGGAAAACTACATAGATACAATAAGAGAGTGTGCTCAAAAACTTTTAGCTGCTAGGTATACTTTAGATGATGATGATTTGATATTCTATACCCTACATGGACTTCCTGAAGAATTCGATCAACTTAAAACCTCCATTAGAACCAGAGGTGATACAATTAAGTTTGACGAATTGATTGGTATTTTAAATGCTGAAGATAGGCATATCATCAGGAAATCTGATAATCTGCATGAAGGAAGAACTGAAGTGTTCATGACCACTAACAAATTGAGCACTGACTCCTCTAATGCTGCATCAGTTGGTAAGTCTGATCCCAGTCAAGCTTTGCAGCAAGGAATCCAAAATATCTCTCTTCAAGAACAGCCAAACATTCAGTATTTTCCTCAAACTTTGACATCTCAAGCTGCAGGTTACAATCAGAATTTTGGGAATCCAAATAGAGGCAGAGGTAACAGATTTTTGGAGATAAAGTTAGCTGTCAAATTTGTGGTAAAAACAATCATACTGCTGTAAACTGTCATCACAGATTAAACCTTAATTACCAAATGTCAGATCAGTGGAAATGGAGAAATGGCTCTTCCTTCTCTTTTCCTATTCAGCCATCTCAAGGAAGAGGATTTGTTCCTTATAATAACACTCGACCAATGCAGCAATCAATGCAGCCTAATCATGGACCAGGGATGATGGTTCATTCAAGGCCAAATGCAACTGTTCAAGGACAAGTTCATATGGCAGGTTGGTCTGAGGCTTCTAATCCCTTCTGCCAGAATCAGACTCAAGGATATCAGTATCCATCATATTACACTACTTCTGACATGAGTAATTCTGGTGTTTATATGCCACACTTGTCACCTCAGCAAGTATTTGACTCTCCTCCTCATCAGCCAAATTGGTTTTTAGACAGTGGTGCAACCAACCATGTCACTCATGACATCACAAATATATCTCATCCTCAGACTGCTATAAATTCTGGAGGCCTCATGGTCGGAAATGGATCATCTCTCCCAGTGATTCATTCTGGTAAGAGTAATATCTCCATCTCCAACAGATTTCTCAAGCTGAACACCATTCTCCATACTCCAAATATCTCTCACAACTTGTTATCTGTATATCACCTTGCTAAAGATAACAATTGCCGTCTGATTTTTTATTCTGATGGTTACCTTATTCAGGACAAGGAATCTAATCAGGTTCTTCATCAGGGCCCATGCCTCCAAGGGCTATATCCCATTCAGGACCCCTCTAAACAGAGAACTTCTGGCGTGGCTCTTTCAGCTTCTGCTAAGCTGTGGCATGCAAAGCTTGGACATCCAAGTGATAAACTATTTCATTCTGTCATAACACAATTTTCTTTACCTGTTGCTAAGACCTCTTGTGGTGCCTGCTGCAGCTGCAAGTCAGCTAAAAGTCATAAGTTGGTTTTCCCTACGTCTACTACTGTAACTTCATCTCCGTTTGAATTACTACACATGGATGTATGGGGCCCAGCTCCTATTGGTTCCTTTAAAGGCTATAGATATTATCTTTTGATCATTGATAATTATACCAGATATACTTGGCTGTTTCCCTTGAAATACAAATCTGAAGTCAAGAATTCCATTTCTCAGTTCAAAGCCTATGTACAAAATCAGTTTAATTGCTCCATTAAGACAGTTAGAACTGATAATGGGAAGGAGTTTGTAAACCAATTTCTCACTCAATTATATCTGGATAAAGGCATCATTCATCAAACAACTTGCCCATACACGACTGAGCAAAATGGTCTGGTGGAAAGAAAGCATAGGCATCTCATTGAAACCACGGTTACTTTACTTATTCATGCCTCTCTTCCTATTTCCTTTTGGTTAGAAACCCTTCTAACCACGGTGTATTTAGTCAATAGATTGCCTCACACATCTTTGGATTTCAGAGTTCCTTATGCTGCTCTATTTCACAAATCTCCAGATTACCACTTCTTGAAAACTTTTGGTTGTGAGTGCTATCCTTGGCTCAAACCTTACACTCCTCATAAACTTCTTCCTAAATCTACTACCTGCATCTTCTTGGGATATTGTGAGCATACAAAAGGCTATCGTTGTTATGATCCTAAGACTAAAAAGGTATACATTTCTCGTCATGTCCAATTTATTGAAACATCTTTTCCCTACTCTGCTATTGCATCTTCTTCTCTCAGTGATGCATCTTCCAGCAGCCCTAGTACCTTTTCTGTTCCCCTCACTACCTTTGATGCCTATCCCATGCTCTTTCCTCAACATTACCCTCAGACACCTGTGATATCACCTCTCAGTGTTCCTACTGTTGACAATGTATCTGATATCCCCAATTCCCAGTCTCAGCCTATAATTACTTCAACCAGTCCTGATCCAACAGCTCCTATCATTTCTTTACCTACCACCTCTCACCATCCTATGGTTACTCGTTCTAAATCAGGGATATTTAAACCAAAATACCCCCTGTCCCTTCTTTCTGTTTCTACTGAGATCCCTTCAACATCACAGCTGTCCCATGAACCTAAGCATTTTGGAGAAGCAATCCATCATTTTGTTTGGAAGAAAGCTATGGCTGAAGAGTACGAAGCTCTGGTCAAACAAGGAACATGGACCTTGGTTCCTCCTCCTATCAGTGGTCAAATTATTAATTGTCAGTGGCTCTATAAAATCAAGAAGCATTCTGATGGAACCATTGCTCGTTATAAGGCTCGCCTCGTTGCTAATGGAAATCAGCAGTCTGCAGGATTGGACTATACAGAAACTTTTAGTCCTGTCATTAAGCATCCTACCATTCGAATTGTGTTGAGTCTTGCTGTTCATCATCATTGGCCTTTGCGGCAATTGGATGTTTCCAATGCTTTTCTTCATGGAACCCTTGAAGAAGATGTGTTCATGAAACAACCTATGGGCTATAGAAGTGTTGAGTATCCTCATTATGTTTGCAAATTGAACAAAGCTTTGTATGGGTTACGTCAAGCTCCTCGTGCATGGTTTTCTACCTTCTCTGCATATCTTCTCCAGCATGGATTTCAATCTAGTACTGCTGATTCTTCTCTTTTTGTGCTTAAACATGATGCTAAAATTGTCTATGTTTTGATCTATGTTGATGACATTATTGTCACTGGTTCTGACTCTTCTCACATAGATGACCTGATTCATCTGCTATCTTCCAAATTCCTCATGAAGGACCTTGGCTGTTTAAATTACTTCCTTGGCATCGAAGTTGTTACTCAGGCCTCTGGAATATTTCTATCTCAGTCAAACTATGCTTCAGAATTGTTGATCAAAGCTGGTATGTCTGATTGCAAACCCAGTGACTCACCTGCCTCAGTAAAACCTAGTTCCTTGGTCTCTGATCCCCCATTTGAGGATCCTCAATTATATCGCACACTTGTGGGTAGTCTGCAATATTTAACTCTCACTCGTCCTGAGCTTGCACATTCTGTGAATATAGCATGCCAACATATGCATGCTCCCACCTTAAGCCACTTTATTGCTGTTAAGCGAATTTTAAGATACATCAAAGGTTCTCTTGCTCATGGGTTGCAATTTAAGCCTGGTCCTCTTGTCCTGGAAGCCTACTCAGATGCTGATGGGCTGGAGACTCCTCTGATCGCAGGTCTACCTCTGGATCTGCTGTCTTTTTTTGTTCCAATTTAGTCTCTTGGAGTGGTAAAAAGCAGCATACGGTTGCCCGCTCATCCACTGAGGCAGAATATCGTGCCTTGGCTCATGTTGCTGCTGACATCTCCTGGATTACTCAATTGTTACTTGATTTGGGTATTAGCTTATCATCTGTTCCTCATATTTGGTGTGACAATCTCTCTGCCCTGGCTTTGGCTGCCAATCCGGTCTTTCATGCTAGGACCAAACACATTGAAGTTGATTATCACTTCATCCGTGAAAAAGTTCTTTCCAAACAAATTCAGGTATCACATATTGGATCTTCAAGTCAAATTGCTGATATATTTACCAAGCCATTATCTGTGGGCCGGTTCTTATATCTTAAGTCCAAACTTCTGGTTGAATCCTCCCCCATCAGTTTGCCAGGGGGTGTTAATCACAAGGACCTTAGTTCAAATATTAGAAATTAGTAGTTCCTTTCTGTTCTTCATAAACAGATAAGGGGTGTGTGTGTGCTCTTCTGTTTATTTGTTCTTCTGTTTTCTTTGAATGCCGAATGTTAGGCAAAAGGTTAAAATCTGTTAGTTTGTTAGAATTTGTTAGGATCTGTTAGAAGATGGTTGGGTTGTTGCAAATCAGGGGAAGAAAGCCAGGGTGCTCGGGTATAAAAGGTTCTGAAGTGTGGTTTGTAAGAAAGCAAGATGGAATACAATTTTGAGAGTTTTTGAAAATGAAAATACTGAGCATTTCTTCCTTATTTTCTGAGCATTTCTCCCTTAATTTCTGCCCAACTGAGCTTTAAAGTTCTATAAAAATAAATGTACGAGGGAAAAAGTAACAAGATATATTAAGTTCGAAACTGTAAACAAAGATACTAATATGGTTCAAAAACCTCACGAGTGATATGTGTGCGTAGTATCTTTAGTCTTGCATATGGGTGTCTGGTTCTTTGGTACGAAACTGTGAATTAATTGGATCGGACCGTATATACTTAACTAAATTCTTATTTTTTCAGTCATGAATTTTTTTGCATGCCTTTTTTATTTTCTTTATTATCATCTGAATTTTTTATCTTTATTTTTTCATCAGTTCATGTGTTGCTAAATTGCGAATTAAAATAACAAAATATATAAGTGGATCCACTATTTATACCTTTATTCAAAAAATTTAATTAGATTTTTTTGACACTTGGCGCGATGTTTTAACAGTTAGAGATATGTGCTCATATTCTCTCGCAATCAATAAGTGAGAGCATGAGACTGACAGTTAACAAAATTGATCTTGCGCAGTCCAAGTTAGATGTAGAACCATGAACCGAACCGTAATTGAACCATGATTCGCGA
This sequence comes from Arctostaphylos glauca, assembly GCA_019985065.2. Taxonomy (NCBI): domain Eukaryota; kingdom Viridiplantae; phylum Streptophyta; class Magnoliopsida; order Ericales; family Ericaceae; genus Arctostaphylos; species Arctostaphylos glauca. The sequence continues at coordinate 31,691,332 of JAHSPW020000002.1, forward strand.
ATTAGTAATTGGTTCGACACATAAGACTTTTGGTCTAAACACCGTCCTTGATATTGTAAAAACTTGAGTCGTGGTTCCATTCCCGAATTTCTACGAAATGGGACTAATTCAAACCATATCTACCCCTACATTTAATACACCGAAGTCTTTTAGTTACTTACCAATAGATCTTGTGTGTGTCTGATCTTTTACCTTAATTCATTGTGGTTGTACTTTCAAACTTTTTGTGTTTTTTTGCAGGCAGCGGATCTGGGATCTCTTTTAGTGTTCTCCGGTGGAGCTCGAGTGTTTCAGCTTCTTTGAGCTTGTATATTGTGGGTGTTGGTTATTGTTATTTTGGCTTTTTGTGCTCGTGATAATTGTTTGGTGTTTGTGATGGCTGGCGCTTGCACTTTTGGGATATTTTCTTTGGTTGTTCGAGTTCTAATGTGATATTAAACTTGGCAATACTTGGATCTTGACATAGAGTTTTCCGATCACATATTTATTGACTCAGTGAAAATTGGATGCAAATAGATTTTCTGCTAGGTTATAGAAACCACACAAGTATAATAGTCAATCAAAATCAGCAAAATAAATAATCAGAGAGAAAAGATTAGAAAAGCCTGTAAGGTGGTCGAGGCACGCGAATAGCGCTTTCCTCAAGAAAAATGCACCCTCTCCTGCACAAGGTTGAATGGTGCTTCTTTCCCAAAATACAACGACTTTCGAATCTTCTTCTGTGCAGCGAAATCGACTCATGAACCAATTATAATTTTCCAACACTCTTACAAGCAAGTAAAGATAATCAAAAATAAAGGAGAAAAATTTCTTTGATTTTGCACAAGGCAATATCTTCGTTTCTACATACCAACATATAGTATGTTTAGTCTTGAGTTCTCTCTAATCTTTGTAATTGATGTAATCTATTTTGGAGTTTAATATATATAGTACCACTTTTGCCGAGAAAAAAAATCTAACATTAAAACAATGGCAAATAAATAAGAGTCAAATTTCTCTAAGTGTTCCAACTCAGGGTCAAATTCATATGTAGCTGAACCAAGACTTAAATAACATGGAATAAGTGGACAATTGCAAGCATTTGAAAATTGACATGCACGAATTATTGGTAGCCAAAAACTAATGAGTCTTCCCCTTACTGGATAAGATATTGATTGAGCACCAAGAAAATTGCGTTGGTAACACTAATTAATCCGACCCAAAATTATCAATCTCGTACTGAAAAACGTACCATTTTATTACTAGTACGGTATGCACTGTTGTGTTTCGATGTACCGTTTTAAATTTATCGCTAAAAAATAATATACATTTCTTAAATAAATTTTTTAACATAAAATCTTATTCAACATATAAAATAAAATCTTACAACTTAAAAATAAATCAACAAACGTGAAAGGGGATGATTTTAGTCCCAATTTATTTGAAATTACCCAACAAATTATCAACTAATTTTTTTTTAGACAAAATGTACAACCCAGTATGTTGACCAGTACGGTACGCGGGTTGGTTGGTACCCTTTTTGGTCTGGTACTGTACATGTCACCCAATAGTGGACGGTACGGTATTCCTAACATTGATCTGAGCTCATGAGTCAGTAATCCAAAGACTAGCCATGCATCAGAACTGTACTCTGTAATTTTAGTGCTGCTGCAACAGGAAATCTTAGAGACAAGATTAGATCATTAGGGACTCATCATTTATCCTCTTAGTTGTCTGTTTTTGCTTACCCCTTATAGTTCATACCAGGAAAGATGACGTAACATTTACTCGCAAAAGTTTTTAAGTCTTTTAAGTGCCTGCTTTCTACCTTTCCAGATTTCATAGCAAGTTTCAGGCCTAACATAAACACGATTTATAACCTCAAAACATACTATATTCACGACTTCAGCCCAAACTTTATTGGAACTTTTCAAGCATGTAAATGTAACATGAATCATCTCCTGAAATACATGATTTTTTTTTTTTTAACAACTACATTCTGTTGAGGTGTTTTAGGAGGAGAAAATTCGCGATGAGTACCAAGTTTATTACAAAATCTAATAATTCAAAATTCTCTAATTCTTTACTACTATGATCGGATCAAATTCTTGTAATTAATGCACGCAATTTCTCATTGTGAGTGTGACACCTCAACTTTTTTTGTCTAATAGTTCAAATGTCTATTTATTAATTGGAATTTTATGAGTTGGGATCTGATTAAATCTTTTATGTATATTGTTCCATTTATGGCATGATTACAATTTTAGAAGTACAAGTTCGTTTTGGGATAAATTTATTGTATGGGGTTAATTATTTAATTTTGTATTAGATTATATTTCTATTATATGTTTTTTTTTAACTTATATGCATCAATTATTAGTATTATTAATTAACTGGTATTTAAGGACACAAGGGTTAGAGTTTTTACATTACCATAGAAACTCAATAGTTAGGGTTTTATTTGGAGAAAACGTTGTTAGAGAGAGAGCATCGGCTGTTATTTGCAAGAATTCTTGACGATAGTTGAGCAACTCCTTTTGGCTTCTCGATCAATGGGTTGCGTTCAGGACAGAGCCGGCCCCGGGGTAAGCCCCGCAAGCCCCGGGGCTTGGGCAACCCCCCGGCACGGGGCAACCAAAAAAAATAATTTTTTTTGCATATATAAAAAAATATTTTAATTATTTTGTAAAAAATTATTTTAGAATTGTCTATTTCCTTCACATCATTGATCAAGCTTTTACATTACTTAGGCTCCGTTCAATTGTCGAAAACATTGTATGAGAAAATTGTTCTAAAAAAAATTAAAGTGAAGTCAAGTAAAATAAGAGGAAATCTATATTCTTGTGTGTGTTCATTTACCAAAAAAATCTTGTAAACAATAAAAATTCACTTGTTCATTTATCAAAAAAAAACACCGGGAATATTTTTTTTCCTGAATTCAATGGTTAGTTAAGAACAAAATTAATTTTGAGAGCTATACTTTTAAAAAAATTCTTTCAAACCATCATGAAACTATTTCATAAAAATCAAAATGTCGTCATGCAAGTTTAAATAATAAAAAATATATATTTGCAGTCCACTAAATTAAACAAATAACAATATAAACATATACTTTCATTCCAGTAACTAAACTAATGAGAGAAATAATATGTATTTAATATATTAGATATGTATATCATATATAAATATAATAGAATATATATATTATGTAACATAGTAGATGAACTTAGATATATATACATAATTTATTAAATACGTTACACTAACATACATGATATAAAAAACTAATATGCTTTTACTTTTTGGCAACTTTCACTTTGAACCCATTATATAAAATATAATATATGACTATAATATATATTAAATATGTATAACATATGTATTACTATAGTTTTGGTATATATTCTACCGTGTAAAAAAAAAGCAAGATATCGTAAACTGAATATATTTTAAAATACATTTATAGTTATTGTATCGCTTGGTGTAACATTGTATTTAAATAGATTAATTATTTTTTATCCAATTTGTTTTGTATTTTTTTTTTATTAATATTTTGTGAAATATTAGTTCATCTCCAAAAAAAGAATCTAAAAAATACAAAATTATATCTAAAAGTTAATTCTTTTTTTTACTAAATATGAATAATAAACTAAAACATATCATATTTTGGTTATTTTTTGTATTTTCTAAGTTTTCTTATTTTTGAACATAATTTTATAGTTTTTTGAATCTTTTGTTGAGACAACTCAATAACCCACAAAAATAGATGGAAAACAAAAATTATGGATTGTCATGCTTCGACGGAGAAGGACATTTTGAAGTTGAAATTGATAAAAACTTATATTCGGACTACCATGTCACATGAGAGATTAAGTGAATTGTCTATGATTTTAATTGACAATGAACACTTGAATAAGTTAAACTACAATGATTTAATTGAAAATTTTGTTTCAAAAAATACAAGAATAAATTTTTTTTCTTTGAATCGGATCGTGGTAATCATAAAGCACTATGACCAGAGTTGTATTTTGATTTTGAATTTTTTATGTAAATCAACCTAAAAGTGTAATGTAGCCTTATTTTTATTCTTGTTTTGTTGTTTGATTATATTTTTTTTAATTTTATTATGACTTAATAATATTAAGTGGGCAACTAATTTAAGACCGGGCTTGGGCAACCCAAATGTCGGGGCCGGCTCTGGTTCAGGAAGTGGCAGAGAGAGGAAAGGCTGAGCCTAGTCGACTAAGATTTGAGTTGGAATGATTTTAAATGGTGGAAGGATGTCCAAGCGTTGGAGTCCTAAAAAGATGGTCCCTTGGCGGTGCATATTTTGTTGTGTTATTGACCAAGGAATGGATGTAGAAGGCGGCTCCAAGAGAAAGAACTTACTGAGGCATATGTGGAGCCATTGGTTCCTGATCTAACTCTCAGCAATCTTAGGAAAGCTATTTCATGATTGTATTCTCGAAGGAGGTGAGTGTGGGCTTATGATTATGACATTAGTTTGTTTAGGTTTTGATTTAATTAGTTTTAGGTTTGGTTAGTATTTTGTTCTTATTGTAGGCCTAGTTTAACATAGGAAAGCATTTTTTTTTTTACAATCTTTTTAGGTTTTATACATGTATTAATGATTTTTATGATAATTTATTTTCTACAGGTTAGTCTCTTTTCCCATAGGCAGATTTCATTATCATCTTCGAACCAGGTGAGTGCTTAAGCATGTTATGTACTTTCAAAATCTATCCGTTCCCTTAAAAATATTTTATCAAAAATTACATTTTATTTCTTATGAATTGGAAAGTGTATTTGATTATTAAAAAGGCATGTGGTTAATATTTGATGAACCAATTAATTCTCCCAATGGTCTTTTGGTAAATACTTTGTGGATATTATTTGGGAACATATTTTGAAAGTTCAGGAAAATTAATCCTCTGTGTGCGGGTAACTCTGGTCATTAGGGAAGATTCTCGGGTTAGGCCGGATGACTCTAATGCTCAACGGTTAAAGAAAAAGTTCCTGGTGCGTCCTGGTGACCTTAACCAGATCGTCTTAGGGAAAAGTTCCACGGGCTGCCTACTCGTGGTGACTCTATGTTCGATATTGGATCCAATTTTTGAGTTATTTATTTCACTGGTATTTGGCAATATTTGGTATTTGTGGTTCCCCTTGTTGTTTGGTTGGATATCGGGTTGTGATCACCATTGAGATTTATTATTGGTTACATGGAACATTGTTTATTTTTTTTGGTTATGGTACGCTCTTATGCCTTATTTTATGTAGATAACTTAAATTATTTTAATCCCTCTTTTAGAAACTTATTGTAATATACATGCTTTGCCATTCACTGAGCTTTCAGCTAACGGATTTATTCCACATCATTTTTCAGGCAAGTCAGGACGTTAGGGAAGGACTTTGGCGGTATTGTGGGATTTGTTTTATTGATCTCCATAGGACATTGCATTTAGTGTTAGGATTTTATTTATTTGCTTCCGCATATTATTTTTGAACTCTTGGTAACCAGATTTTGTTATTCTATTTATCGTTTGGAGGTACATTTTTATTGAATGGTCTGTGAGATGGTTATGTCTCACGATTGGTTTGGAACATTTGGTTGGAATTCTCTAAAATGAAAACTTGGTCTTTTGATAATCGATATTATTTAATAATTTAATTTAATTTTTATTATTTTAAGGCTGCGTGTTTTGCAAGTTAAGACCTTGCGGTTCACGGCCGGTCACGTCCTCTATTTTGTGGTGTGACATTGAGCATTTTAAACAAGATTTTTAAAGACACCCTGTGTTCGGTTGAGTGTTTCTGAAACGATTTTTGGGAAAAAAATTCTGAGATATTATTTGGTGTAAGTGTTTTGGAAAAAATTTAACTCTTGAAAGTTAAATTTTTTCGGCGTTTTTGAGGTGCTCTCTTTCTCTCTCTTTTTTTATAGTAAGGTGAAGTTGTTTAGGAAAAAAATAAAAGTGTTCGGAAAAAAAATTTCCAAACAAGTTTCCAAAATATTTTTAGAAAATTTTCAGAAAATATTTTAGGAACTTCTAACCGAACACAGCCATGTTTCAGATTTTCTTAGAAAAAAACTTACTCAAGAAAATCAAGAGAAATCATCACAGCAACAGAAATGTACTTTTTAGGGCCTATGCATTCAACTCATTAGGGTGCCATCAAGTCTATGTGAACAAGCTCTAGAGGCCTTTTATGACAAGGCTGTTAGATATATTCTGATGGGTTTTGGTTTGTTTTCCAATTGACATGACTCGCACACACGATTCACAATTTTTTTCAATTCAAGGACACCTCTAACCATCTCTTTCATGGATATTTTGGACAAGTTTTTAAAATTCATGTCCTAGCTTTTGGTGCCACATCTCAGCATCATCAAATTTTGTCAAGTAACAAGTTAGGCCATTGTTGATACCACAACAATTATTAAATGTGTGATTACCCTCCATGACATTCTTTTCACATTCCTTTCGTTTTTGTCTAAGATATAACAATTATTTTTTGAAAGACCATCAACAAATATGACGTCTTCTAGGTCTGGTATACTGGAGACATGTATTGTTCCTTTTCCTACGACTCTTGAGGTATTACCATCACCAAACCTAACTAGTCATCCAACATATTTATTAAGTTTTGTGAAGACAAACTTGTCACCAGAAATATGTAGAGAATAATCATTATCAAATACCACATGTGAGAATTAAGAGCTTTGAAGGCAGTATGAATGACAAGACACCTCAAATCGTTTTTCCTTACCCAAACTTTCCTAGTCTTGATTTTTTTAACTTTCTAGAAAGAACAATAGTTTTTTCAAATCATTTTTCCTTACCCTAACGACTCGACTTCTAGATCTAAGACAGATGCAAAACTGGATGCAATAAAAGAATGTGAAGCACCCGTGTCAAACAAGACACTAGCCTAGGTGCAAAATAATAAGAATGTACCTTGGACCACATAAGTCTTTGTTGCTGCCTTTGGTGCCGCAACTGCATAGGCATGACCCTTGGTCCCTTGCCTCTGTTGGACGAACCAAGCGGACAGGGTTGGCCAAGCTACCCCGCCTGCAGCACTGGAGCCAACTATGTGGATCGAGTCTGCACTGAACCCCCTGCACAGCCACTGCCTTGTCCCTGAGGAAAAAATCGCTGAATGTGCCCCTCTTGATTATAATTATAACAGACAAGTGGCCGAACAATTGGAGTAATAGTCTGAGGGGGTTGTGTCCCTTGTTGGCACTCTGTCCTCCTATGGCGAGGTTCCCACACTTGTAACATACCAATTCCCCCTATGCATTCATCCCAATTGAAACAATATATGGTGCAAAAATAACTTGTCGCTAATATCCTCGAAATTGCGAGCTAACCTCCCTCTATCTCTTCTTCCCATGACCTCCTATCTCCACTACCACAGCTTTGTCCTTCTCTTGACTATTTGCTTCCACAACCATCGTTTGCTCCACCAAGTCCCATAGTCTTAGACCTTGAGTGGTATTACCTTTTCTCGAATATTTGGTCTGAGGCCCTCTTCAAACCTCTTGCACCTCTGGTTGTCACTATCAATCATGTCTATAGGAAAATGGAACAGTGATGTGAGCTTGATCTAATACTCAATTATTGTGATCTCTCCGTGTTTGAGGTCATAGAACTCCTATCTAACCAATCTTGGAGAAATAGCGGTCAAGAAATAGTTCCTTAAAAGCTTCCCAAGTTATGCTTTTTACCTCATAGGCCGCCTTAATCATTTCCCACCACTGGGTTGCCTTACTTTTGAACTTGTAGGCCGCTACAGAAATCTCAGATCGTCCTCTTTAATCTAAAGTGTATCCAATGCTTTCTCGACCTGCTCATCCCAATCATTAGTTATGGATGGATCGGAACCACTGATGAACTCAATAGGATTCATACGGCAGAACTCACGCATCACCATCATAGCCATGTTCTCATTCCCTGGCTAATTTGTTGTTATAGTTTGGTTAGACTGAACCAAATGCTGCAAGGCCCTAGTCTTAACCGGCACTAGATCATCTCTATTAGCTACTCCACTTCTAAGTTCTACCCCTACCATTAGCTCGACGTGATGACATGATCCTACATGAAGGAGATTGACAGCAAACTTATCGATATTGGGTAAACACATAAGCACAAAGCATGTAAACACGTAATGAGAAGTACTCACAATAATTTCAACCAAGTTTTCAATTAACTTTTCGAACCTCAAGCTAGAAGACACAGTGATCAAACGTCTCTTTTAACTAGATTTCATGAGTAGTGGCATGAATGTCTGAACACAAGATACAAAATCCTCATAGCACAAATCCACATGATGCATAAAACCACCTGGGAGTATCCTATCTCATGGACTCTAGGTATTCGAATGTTCTAATATCAAGTTATCACACCCCAAACTCTAAAGGTATGAACTATACATAAATAAACCATAAACCATCCCAATAAATAAAAATCCAAATAAAACTTAAACAATTACATCAAGTTTTCAAATAAACGAGTATCTAATCAGAACTGGGCCCATAATTGCCCAACAAATGCAACATTAATATAGCAGTGTTTTAAACTCCTAAATACTAAGGCGCAATCACCAATGCTCTAACCCTTTGAATCTATATCGTTAACTAAAACATAATTATTAACAAAATATAAATCGGAGCTTGTATAGGATAACAAGTTGAACAATTATTTAAAGAGATTTAAAATATGTCTCGTGCCAAAACACACACACACACACACACACACACACATACATACATACATACATATATATATATATATATATATATATATATATATATGTGTGTTTTCCATTTGTACAACAGTATGCATTTCGCAAATATTATCTTCATACAACCATACAAGTGAAAACCACATGCATCTCATTAGACCCTGCCACAACTGCCGATCAATGCGTTCTATATGAAACCTTAGTTCCATTCCAGTCTCCAATAATTTAGGCACTCTGACTGTAAGAATAGCCACACAAGGGAAATTTTTGTTAGATTTACGGGCTCTCACTGCAAGAATACCCATACACGGAACACCTTCGTTAGTTGAACATGCAACAATTCTCATAATGTTTTGAAAAAAAATATCTTCACAGTAGCATAATTTAAGAAAAATGGGTTTTCTACCGATTGAAAACATAGTTCTAAAGGTAGAAAAGTTTTTGGAAAAATATTTCAAAAATAGTTTCTACCGGTAGAAAACTCCATTCTAACAATTCAAAAGGCTACTGGATTAACATTTTTCAAAATAACTTCTACCGGTTTAAAACAACCTTCTACCAATTCTGAAAAATTATGATCAAACCACTTCTACCGGTTGAAAAAAATCTCTTCTACCAGTAGAACGTATCTTTACATGAAAAATTCAGAATACACATAGGACTTGAAACAAACCCTCATGTTCACGCAAGGCACATCTCAGAATCATCAAAATCATACAAAATAAGATACTAACGATGAATTTTTGAACTACTCTAAATATATTAAGTTTACAAGTAATCATACCTCGATACGAAGACGATCCGTACGTGAATCCTAAGAAAGTTGTGATTCTTCCGATTGTCCGCGAGCACAACCAATCTTTGGCTCAATTCAAAACTCTCGACACACAAATTGATGTTTCTTCTTTGCACTCTCCGAGAATCCAAAAGATAGACACTCGTAATCGATCCAACACCCAAGAGGAGAATGGAAGACTCGAGAGTTTTACACTCAATTTGGGTTTTGACAGAATGAACAAACTAGGGTTAAAATGTGATTATGTACTTATTAATAATCAAATAACACTTCAAGCCCCAAAACTCATCAATATCTTAGATTTAGTCCCTAACATTCCAAAAACTACAATAAAGCTCCTGATTCCTCAATCGTTCATAATAACAACAAATTAAAATAAACAAGATCGAGACAACCGTGTCATGTGCTGCCTAGGATAGAACTGCAAGTTATTTTTTTCCACTCAAGCTCAGTTGAGGGGCCTTCCGAATTTTGTTATAATTGATCAATCACTACAAGAAAACTCACAATTGCCGACCAAATCCTTAGTCGGCCAATGGTATCCATTTTGTCGGGAATAACCATTGCCGACCAAATATGTTGGTCGCCCCGTTTGTCGCGAATATGCTGTCGGCAATAGTAATGGCCAACTAAATAATCGTTGGTCGGTAAATAGCGGACCATCACCGACCAAATTTTCGGTCGGCCATAGGTATACTCTTTGCCGACCAAAAATCTGGTCGGTAAATAGAGGACCATCGTCGACTAAGAATTTGGTCGGCAATAGTAACTATTGCCGACTAAAGATTGGGTCGGAAAATAGCAAACCATCGCCGACCAAAATTGGGTCGAGAAATATGAGAGCATTGCCGACCACATATTTGGTCGGGAAATATGGTACTACTACCGACGCATGACGTTGGTCGGCAATAGTATAACCATCGCCGACGAACATGTTTGTCGGCAAATGCATGGATTATAACACATGAATAGATGGAACAATCGCCGACTAACTCATTTGGTCGGCAAATAATTGAGCTATATATTTTTTTTACAAAAATATTACCCTCTTAATAATTATTTTTTGTTTCTAACATATTCAAGCTACAAACCATTCTTCCAATAAAATCATCAATTACGACAAATTAATTGAAATCATCAAGTACAGATAATTTGCAACCTTGTTTACTATGGACAAATCAAATACTTAATAAATCAATATCTAAATACATGAATCCAAACATAATTATAAGTTCAAAGGCCAAAGGCTATAACTAAAAAATGAACTTAAGAGAAAATCTATAACGAAAAACTAAATTGCTGGGATATCTAAGAGTGAACAACTATAAGAGAGTTTGTTCTCAAAAGTCCAACAAAGACAAGAGACCCATTAGCAAAAGTAAATCCATGTGAACTCTATTTTTTACCTGTAAAAAAAACAAACCACAATCAAAATTCATCAAACTAATATAATGCAAAGCAATGTACATGAAAGATGAAAAATAAACAAGTAAATCATACAATATGTATAGAATTAACGTATTAAACCCGCAAATTTGATATATTGGATTCAAACTATGTTTTAAACCCGCAAATTTAAGTAAGAAAAAACGTCACAATTTCTTGGTGTGCATTTCCAACTTCAAGGAGGAGTTCAAATTCTTAAGTTACTTAGTAGTTAGTCAACCAAATTGAGACAATAAGCTGGAAAAAAAAATGGTGCTGAGAGAATACCATTGTACATTTTGTAATATCAGGTTGCGACTGTTCCTCAATTCTTTCCACAATCTCATCCTACATCAACATACATGTAGAGAAAACATGATATTATTAAGAAAAGTAGCATACATATAACACTCCACCGATCTTCACAAATATGAGTATACATTTTGTTGGATACTTATTCACAATAAATATTCGTAGAAAGGAAGTCATACAATTTTGTAGAGAGGAAGACTTACCGTCTCAATCAAACATATCATTAGTTTGTAGAACATAAAACTCAGGTGATTGCAGCTGATGTGACTAGAAACTCAATAAGTTCTCCTCATAATAGCATATTTTTTTTCTAGGAGGAATTACAATAAAAATGGCAACTTTCCCTCGAAACCAAAGTAAACATTGTATCCCAGTCAATCAGGATTGGCTACATGAATAATTTTCCTCCATTCTTTTCTCAAGGGGAATATCACAAATTTACCTGTGCTTGTCTCGACGACACTTTGAGAGATATCACAATCATAACGTGGGAGCCAAGACTTCATATTCACTGTGTGAAACAAGGAAACAAAAAGATGAGCAAGTTACTTGAAAAAAATAACAACGCAAACAAAACTAAGAAAATGCAGTATACTTTTCCCAGCACAACATTGTCACACAAAACAAAAAAAAAAAATCTCGATCAACATGACATCAAATTATTATATATGTCAAACATATTATACACCCCCTCCCACATGCCTCCCCCAATTACCCAATACAATGTTTTTAAAAATGAAAGTAATTTTCTCCTACTTTGCCTTCTCCTTCACTGACTATACATCCATCACAATAAGAAAACAGATGAGAGACACTTTTCGAGGAAATGACCTGATTGAAACTAACTTAGAATGCTTGTATAGGCTCCAATTAATGGCATTCATTATATAATCTAAAAAATCGTGCTCATGAATCTAAATTTAGGATTTTTAATAAGAGAAACAAAGTGAAATTGAAAAGCAATTTGTAGACAAATCACAGTATCAAACCTTAAAAAAAACGGTAGCCTGTGTTGGACCATTAGCCTGTATACACATTTGCTTTTCATGCCAAGGAACATGATCTAAACAAAGGAAACAGAGATGAAACAAGGTAGTGAGTACACAAATAAGAAACATGGATCAAACTTACCAAGCGCCTAGCGAATATGTAAAATATGTCTATGAACCTAATTCAACATCAAACAGTGGAATACTAAATCACAATTTACAAAAGTTGCAATATGCGAAGATCTAATTGTCCGAATGTGTCCGTTCTTGTGTCTAAATTTAGCTAAGACCTTAGGCTACGTCACCGTAAAGGTCTGGGGTTAATCTAAGCTGCCAAAAATTCTAGAAAGACCCGGGAACTGGTCTGCCCAAAAACAGTCCAGAAACTATTTCGTCCGGTTGTGAACAGTTCTGGTATTTTGGCCATAACTTCTTACTCCGTACTCCGATTGAGACGATTTATATATGAAACTTTAAGAGAATTCCGAGAGCTACAACTTTGTAGTTATACACTTTTCCTATTTCGGCTTCTAAATGCCTCAAAACGCATGAACAGTATAGAATCGTGTTCTAACTTTCCAGATTTTCGTTTTGTTCATTGTGTTCTTAGTGTTCTTGGTAAAACTCATCCCAAAATTTCTGGAAAAACAGCCCAACTGATTTTTCACTCCAAAGAAGCATAGGATTTAAAACTAAGAACAACATTACCATGTATTATACAACTTAAATCAAAAGTTTAACACAAATCCTTACAATAGAGAACAAGATAGGAAGAATGCTATTTTAGTTCGTAGAGAACAAGTACTAGGACGAGATACGCACAGTAAAAGGGAAATAAGAACGTTGTTTCTCTTCGATTCTTCGATTGAGTTCCCGTCAGTTTCAGTTCTTTGCCCCTCTTCGATTCTTCGATCGATTCCAACTCTTCGATTGTTCGATTCTTCAATGGAATAGAAGGAGGCTAGGTATTTCGTTCTGTAAGGAGAGTTCAGTCGATGGATTTGAGGGAGGCCAGGATTTCGTTCAAACGATAGAGAGGGGAAAGAGAAATTAGGGTGCGAAAAAATAAATTTTGGAAACTTTTTAGGTTAACTTTTTATTACAGTGTATATTAAAACTAAGATAAATAAAAAACAAGGGCCTTGTTTGGCTCCTAAATTTTCAGTGACACTCCAAAAAAAATTCAGTGACAACCTCAAAATTTCAATGACCACCAAAAAAAAAAAAATTCCTACTTGCACCTAAATTGAGATAATTAGTGACAAAACGTAATTGTCACAAAAAATTAAACATTCTGTGACATCAACACTTGTCATTAAAATCAAAATATTGTCACCATAAATTGCTTTCATTTGTCGCGCAGAACTCAATATCTTTGGTGACAAGGTCAGACGGCCTTGTCACTGTTTGTTATATTTAGTGACAAGTTGTACTCTAAGGGTGTCACCGTTGATGTTTTCTCTTGTAGTGTTATTTTATCTCTCACAAATTATTTCTTTATTTTGAATTATTTTTCATCTTTAATAAAAATTTTATATTTTTGAACATAATTTTTTATTTTTCAATTAAAATAACGACTTAAAAAATACAAATAAAAATAAAAACATTATATAAAAAAACGCGAGTCCTAATTAGGGCCAAGAAATATACTACCAAAATAGATAGTAATGAAAAAGAGAGAGATAGAGAGAGAGAGGTGATGGGGTGGCGCTTTACCACTATTTATGTTGAACACATCCATGACAAAAATAGAAGGAAGACGGAGTGCTGCAAGGAAAGGAGCAGGAGAAGAAAAGAGCAATAACTACAACTAAGGTTAATCGGATCAGAAGAGCAAACAAGGAGATACATACTATTTTTGAATTTTAACTTAGACTAATTTTAGAAAACCAACACCTGTTAAAGGAATCCTATAGCCTATTGCATAGTTAGGATTCAAAAATAAAAAATGCAATAATGACTTAACTAGAAAATCAAAAACCATGATACGTTTGGGGTTTTAGAGTTTAGGATATTAGGATTTTAAGAGCCGTGGTTTGCTTTTAGGATTTAAGGTTTAGGGTTCCACGTCTGTGGTCGATGGTTCAGGGCTTCAAGATTCGAGACTCGATTTTGGGGTTTAGGGTATTGACTTTGTTAGATATAATTGATTTTGATTTATGACAAAATTGATTTCTTGAAAAACAATGTTAATTCATTTTCTTTTAACCAATAGAATTGTTCTCAACGTTCACTTTTTAAAATACTAAAGATCAATTCTTGCAGAAAGATTTTTGCAACGGATACATCCCAAACTAGCGCTCTCTTCCCAAATGGAAATTCTTCTCAAAGGAAATGTTTCCAACGGTCATATTTTCTTCTCAAAGGAAATGTTTCCAACGGTCATATTTTTTTTCAAAGGAAATATTTCCAACGGTCATATTTTTTTTAAGGAAATATTTCCAACGGTCATATTTTTTTTAAGGAAATATTTCCAACGGTCATTTTTTTTTTCATGCTATATAATGGAAGCTTCAGCAGAAGAGAAGGTGCCAAGCAAATTCAGAGCAATACAAGTCCAGAAACTTCAACACAGAGCAATCACTTTCACATTTTTTTGAGAGACATTTGTGTATCTACTCTTTCAGAGAGTTTTCCACTTCATAATTTCTTCTCACTTTTAGTATTGAGAATTTGCATAATTCTCAGTGAGGTTCTGCTACGGTTACAAAACTGGGTTTGGTTTTGGCAACGTAGTGATTTTAGAGTTTGGGGATAAACTCTAGCGGTTCCGCTAACTCCTCGGGAAAGTTAGCAGTTGCGGTTGTAAGGTTTAATCGGCACCCGAAGCTGGTTATTGGATTAGTAAAACAGCGACTCCTTAGGCCAGTGGACTAGGCTGAGCAGTGGACAAAGCTCAGACCGAACCACTATATATATCTGCGTGACATCTCTCTCCCTTATCTCATTTATTTTTGTCGTGCAAATTATTACTTTATTTGCTTTGCTATTTATTGATCTCATTCAATCAATATATTTTTTATTTAGGCATTATTGTTAGCAACCCTATTCACCCCCCCCCCCCCCCTCTAGGTTGCCTTTTGGGTAACAATTGGTATCAAAGCCTCGGCTCTTGTTAATTTTTTTTTCTTGACTTAACAGTCTAAGAGAGATCCATGGCAACCCTTAGTAACGTTTCTAATGTCGAGGGACAATCGTCCCATAGACCTCCTTTGTTCACGGGAACAAATTACAGTTATTGGAAAAATAGAATGAGAATATTTGTCACATCTACTGATTATGACTTGTGGAGAATTATTACCAATGGTCCTACTATCCCGACTAAGAAGTCCGGAGACCATACTGTCCCTAAGCTAGAAGATGAATGGACCGACGCCGAAAAAATCAAAATTGAAAAGAATGCTAGAGCTATTAATCTTCTTTATTGTGCATTGAGTACTGATGAGTATAATAGAATATCTGCTTGTGAAACGGCTAAAGAAATTTGGGATAAATTAGAAATAGCCTATGAAGGGAATAGTCAAGTTAAGGAGTCCAAAATAGATATTCTTGTTCATAGCTATGAGCTTTTCAAAATGCAACCGGATGAATCTATATCTCAAATGTTTTCGAGATTTACTAATATTACTAATGGTTTGAAATCTCTTGGTAAGTCTTATACTGAATCTGAGATGGCAAGGAAGGTTCTTAGATCTATGCCACAGAATTGGGATACTACAACTTCCATCATTCTGCAGTCAAAGGACTTCTCAACTTATACAATGGACATGCTTATGGGATCCCTTATGACGGAGGAAATCCATCGCAAAATGAATGAGGAGGTTGACAAGAAAAGAAAAGATATTGCTCTTAAAGGAACTACAAGCAAATCAAAGAGCAATGACGATTCAAGCGATGAAAGTGAAGATGGAGATATGGCTCTCATCACCAAGAACTTCAAAAAGTACCTCAAGAGTAAAAATGATCGGAAAGATAGACGGTTTCCGAGGAAAGATGGAAACAAGGAAGAAACTAGCAAAAGAGATCCAATCATTTGCTACGAATGCAAGAAGCCCGGCCACATAAAATCCGAATGTCCCCAAGCAAGGAAATATTCAAAGAAAGACAGAAGGAAAGCTATGTTAGCGGCTTGGGACAATAGTGATGATAGCAGCTTTGACAGTGATGACGAGAAGCAAGAAATTGCAAATTTGTGCTTCATGGCAAAAGAAAAAATTGAGGTATATCTTGACCCCTCTGCTCTGTCTTTTAATGAATTATTAGATGCTTTTCAAAGTTTGCAACATAATTTTCAAAAAGTCAGTTCTAAAAATATTAGTCTTAAGAAACTCGCAAAAGATCTTTCAAAAGAGTTGGATGATTTGATTGAAGAGAAAAATATTTTGAAAGAAGAAAATGAGGATTTGAAAAAGATGTCTAATGTTGATTTTCTGCATGAACAAATTAGAGATTTGATTCAAGAGAAAAATATTTTGGAAGAAGAAAATGACGATTTGAGAAAGAAATCTAATGTTGATTCATTGCATGAACAAATAAATGATCTGACTGAGTCTCTTTCAAAATTCACTAAAGGAAAGGATGGCTTGGATTTACTTCTTGGAAAACAAAGATGCTTTTTTCATAAAACTGGAATTGGCTATAACCCAAACGAGCATAAGAATTTTTACAAGAATCTTTTTGAGAAAAATCCTTCATCTGGTCATTCTAAACTCACATGTCATTATTGTGGTAAATTAGGACATATTTCACCTTCTTGTCCTATGAAGGGATATTCATTTACTTGTGTCAACAAAACTTGGGTTCAAAAGAACCAAACATATTTTGCTCAAGCTAACCCTCATGGACCCAAGATGATTTGGGTACCAAAAATCAAATCTTGACTTGCTATTGTAGGTATGCCTCAAGTCCACATCAACTATAGGAAAGTGGTACCTCGATAGTGGATGTTCAAGGCATATGACGGGCGATGAAAAAGCTTTCAACTCTCTAACACCAAAAGATGAAGGATTCGTGACTTTTGGTGATAATAGCAAAGGAAAAATCATCGGTGTAGGTAACATCGGTAATACCCCGTCTACCATTATAGAAGATGTGTTACTTGTTGATGGTTTAAAACACAATCTTCTAAGTATTAGTCAACTTTGTGACAAGGGTAATCGAGTTACTTTTGAAAAATCTGAATGCATTATTGAGAACATAGAAAACAACAAGGTACTTTTCGTCGGTCAAAGACTTGAAAATGTTTATGTTTTTAACTTAAATGATTTAAGCAAAAGAGGTGTAAAATGTTTTTCTGCAATGAGTGATAATAGTTGGCTATGGCATAGACGCCTTGGACATGCACACATGGATGCAATTTCAAAACTTTCTAGAAAAGAATTAGTTGTTGGTCTTCCAAAAATCAAATTTGAAAAAGATAGACTATGTGATGCTTGTCAACAAGGTAAACAAACCAAGGTTTCTTTTAAATCAAAAAAAGTTATTTCTACTGCAAGGCCATTACAACTATTACACATGGATTTATTTGGACCTACTAGAACACCGAGTCTTGGCGGCGGATACTATTGTCTTGTTGTTGTTGATGATTTCTCTAGATTTACATGGGTTATGTTCCTAGCACATAAAGACGAGGTTTTTCCATCATTTACTAAACTTTGTAGAAAAGTTCAAAATGAAAAAGGTTTTGTTATTTCAAACATTCGTACTGATCATGGTAGAGAACTTGAAAACTCTTTGTTTGAAAAATATTGTGATGATCATGGTATAGATCACAACTTTTCTGCACCTCGCACGCCTCAACAAAATGGAGTAGTTGAGAGGAAAAATAGAACTCTTGAAGAAATGGCAAGAACAATGCTTTGTGAAAACTCTCTACCTAAATATTTTTGGGCAGAAGCTGTCAATACCGCTTGCTATGTTTTAAATCGGGTCCTGATTAGACCCATCCTCAAAAAGACACCATATGAGCTATGGAATGGTAGAAAACCCAACATTAGTTACTTTCATGCTTTCGGATGTAAATGTTTTGTTTTAAACAATGGAAAAGATCATTTGGGAAAATTTGATTCAAAATCCGATGAATGAATTTTTGTTGGCTATTCTATTTCTAGCAAAGCATATAGAGTCTACAATAAACGTACTCATCTTATAGAAGAATCTATTCATGTGTCTTTTGATGAATCTAACACATCTATTCCCAAGATTGTTATTGATGATGATGAGGTAGATATCATAAAGGAAGTGCGAGACTTGTCCATTAGTAAGGAAAACGGCGAAAGCCAGCATGAAAGCACTCAAGTAAAGGATGACATGGTCCTTGATCAACCACAAAATCCTGTCAGCAATCAGGATCTACCAAAAGAATGGAGATTCGTGAAAACTCACCCAAAGGACTTAATTATTGGAGATCCTTCGAAAGGTATATGTACTCGCTCTTCTCTTAATAATATTTGCGGTAATTTAGCTTTTGTTTCTCAAATTGAGCCTAAAAATTTTTTAGAAGCTGAAAATGATGAAAATTGGATTTTAGCGATGCAAGAAGAATTGGGTCAATTTGAAAGAAATAAAGTTTGGGATTTAGTGCCTAGACCTTGTGATCACACTATTATTGGTACTAAATGGGTTTTTAGAAACAAATTGGACGAATCAGGAAATATTGTTAGAAATAAAGCTAGATTAGTTGCACAAGGTTATAATCAAGAAGAAGGCATTGATTTTGATGAGACCTTTGCTCCTGTTGCTAGATTAGAAGCTATTCGCATGTTGCTTGCATTTGCATGTTTTAAAAATTTTAAACTTTTTCAAATGGATGTAAAAAGTGCTTTTTTAAATGGTTTTATTTCAGAAGAAGTTTACGTAGCGCAACCTCCGGGTTTTGAAAATCATGAATTTCCTGATCATGTTTTTAAACTTTCTAAAGCACTTTATGGTTTAAAACAAGCTCCACGTGCATGGTATGATAGACTCAGCACCTTCTTACTTGCTAATGGTTTTTCTAGAAGAAAATTAGATACTACACTTTTTATAAAAACTGAAAATCATGACATGCTTATTATTCAAATTTATGTTGATGATATTATTTTCGGTGCTACTAATGAAAAGCTATGCAAAGAGTTTGCTAAATGTATGCAAGGTGAATTTGAAATGAGTATGATGGGAGAACTCAATTTCTTCCTTGGGCTTCAAATCAAACAATCAAATGATGGAATCTTTATCAATCAAGTAAAGTATACGAGAGAACTTCTCAAAAGATTCGAGATGGAAGATTCTAAAATCATGAAGACTCCAATGAGCCCGGCCACTAAACTCGACAAAGATGAAAATGGTAAATCAGTAGATACTAAAATGTATCGAGGTATGATTGGCTCATTACTTTATCTTACTGCTAGTAGACCCGATATCATGTTTAGTGTTTGTTTATGTGCTCGTTTTCAATCTAATCCAAAAGAGTCACATTTAGTAGCTGTCAAACGTATTTTTAGATATCTTGCGGGAACTCCTAATTTGGGGCTATTTTATCCTAAAAATACTTCTTTTGACTTAATTGGTTTTTCGGATGCTGATTATGCTGGTAGTGAAATTGATCGTAAGAGCACCAGTGGCACATGTCAATTTCTTGGAAATTCTTTAGTGTCGTGGTTTAGCAAAAAGCAAAATTCAGTTGCCTTGTCGACTGCCGAAGCTGAATACATAGCTGCTGGTAGTTGTTGTGCTCAATTATTATGGATCAAACAGCAAATGGAGGATTTTGATTTACATTATGATCATATTCCAATTAGATGTGATAACACAAGTGCGATTAATTTAACGAAAAATCCCATTCAACATTCTCGAACAAAACATATTGAAATTAGACATCATTTTATTCGTGATCATGTTCAAAAGGGGGATATCGTTCTTGATTTTATTAGTACCGACAAGCAATTGGTGGATATTTTTACAAAACCCCTTATTGAAGAGCAATTTTGTTTTATTCGAAGAGAACTCGGGATGTCTAATCCATTTTAAAATATTCTTTGGGAATTTTTAGTTAAAATAATTATTACTTGTTTCATCACTTTTAAAATTGGAGTAGTTACCGTCATAATGTCTATATAAATCTTACTCCAAACATTTTTTTTTGATGATGCCACAGGGGGAGAAAAAGGGAGTTTAGTCTATCCTTGTTATTAGCATTTGTTATGTACGCTTGAGATATTTTGCTAATTATACTATATGGTGCGTACCATGTTAGATTATGTTGGTTATTATAAATGCCATTTATTCTTTATTGCTCGTAATTGCTAAATTTCTTTATTGCTCGTAATTGCTAAATATTTCTTATGGCATATGTTAAGGGGGAGCATATACATAGGGGGAGCACTTGTTTAAAATTTCACTTGTCATTATTTTTAGAAATCATATTTTGTGTCATCATCAAAAAGGGGGAGATTGTTAGATATAATTGATTTTGATTTATGACAAAATTGATTTCTTGAAAAACAATGTTAATTCATTTTCTTTTAACCAATAGAATTGTTCTCAACGTTCACTTTTTAAAATACTAAAGATCAATTCTTGCAGAAAGATTTTTACAACGGATACATCCCAAACTAGCGCTCTCTTCCCAAATGGAAATTCTTCTCAAAGGAAATATTTCCAACGGTCATATTTTCTTTTCAAAGGAAATGTTTCCAACGGTCATATTTTCTTCTCAAAGGAAATGTTTCCAACGGTCATATTTTTTTTCAAAGGAAATATTTCCAACGGTCATATTTTTTTTAAGGAAATATTTCCAACGGTCATATTTTTTTTAAGGAAATATTTCCAACGGTCATTTTTTTTTTCATGCTATATAATGGAAGCTTCAGCAGAAGAGAAGGTGCCAAGCAAATTCAGAGCAATACAAGTCCAGAAACTTCAACACAGAGCAATCACTTTCACATTTTTTTTTGAGAGACATTTGTGTATCTACTCTTTCAGAGAGTTTTCCACTTCATAATTTCTTCTCACTTTTAGTATTGAGAATTTGCATAATTCTCAGTGAGGTTCTGCTACGGTTACAAAACTGGGTTTGGTTTTGGCAACGTAGTGATTTTAGAGTTTGGGGATAAACTCTAGCGGTTCCGCTAACTCCTCGGGAAAGTTAGCAGTTGCGGTTGTAAGGTTTAATCGGCACCCGAAGCTGGTTATTGGATTAGTAAAACAGCGACTCCTTAGGCCAGTGGACTAGGCTGAGCAGTGGACAAAGCTCAGACCGAACCACTATATATATCTGCGTGACATCTCTCTCCCTTATCTCATTTATTTTTGTCGTGCAAATTATTACTTTATTTGCTTTGCTATTTATTGATCTCATTCAATCAATATATTTTTTATTTAGGCATTATTGTTAGCAACCCTATTCACCCCCCCTCTAGGTTGCCTTTTGGGTAACAGACTTTTAGGTTTTTATGATTTCGAGTAAAGATAATAGGGTGTAAGGTTTAAAATAATGATTAAAAAAAATAATGAATTGACTTTTAGGTTTTTATGATTTCGTGGTATTCGATACTAGGGCTCATTTTCGGTGGTGCGGACCAAATTGATTAAAATAACGAATTGTGTAACACCTACGCCGACCAACATTTGGTCGGCAATTGTCTTAAAAAAATTGGTACACACCTACGCCGACCAAAATTTGGTCGGCAATGGTGTTAAAAAAATGGCGCGCTTCGTCCCTCTGATGGCGGGATTACCATTGCCGACGAAAGCGGAATTTGGTCGGCCATTCATTCGTATGTTGCCGACTAAATATGTTTTGTCGGGAAAGGTAACATGTTGGGCGACCAAATTTTATTTGGTCGGCATTTGTGGTCGGCAATTCTGTTTTTTGTTGTAGTGAATGTACAGAGACTTAATCCCATTTGAGACCTAACTTCTCAGGATTGACTTCGACTACCTCAATCCAAACCACATATATATTTCTATTGAATCTCAATTCTACCTAATTCTAAATTCAATTGAATGTAAATCCTAATTAAATGCAAAGTTGAATCTCAGTAAATCACAAATTGCACTGAATTCTCAATTCATAAATTAAGGAATTAACAAACTCGCACTATGATTTCTAGCAATTTTGAAATAAATTCTAAGGACCACAGTTTTCAATTTCCCTTTACAAAACCAACGAGGATAACACAAAGTAGTGATCATGTTGAGAGCGTCACTCAAATACAAGGCAAACAGGATCCATCGAAGATTATGATTTCAATCGAAGCATGTGCCATCAATTTGGTTGTTGTCTGCAAGAAAAAGACCTTGCTCCTAACTACCACAGCACAAATATAACCACATTCCTACCGACACAGATGCAAAGCAACAAACTAGAAAATAAATGTGCTTATTTTGTTCTGAAATTTTACGCGTAATTTTTAAAAATAAATCTCACTGTCAACTACAAAGAGGAGTCTAAGTAAAGTCGAGGTAAAGACTCGTATGAATTGGTGAAACAAAAGTTAATAATAACTAAGAAATTCCAGATCCAAGAAAGTTGTCAAGTGCACATGAATTTCACATGATATGCACGTAAGAACCTACACGCATTAGACAGTTCCGCTCATCTTTGTATCTGAATCTATGTTCTAAATATTTTTTTAAATTGGGACATCCCTTTGAATTAGGTGATTTGATTAGAAAAAATAGTAGTTTTTTTTTTTTTTAATCCAACCACTTGTTTGGATTGAGTGATTTGGCTAAACAAAAAAAAACATATATATGTAAATATTTTCTGATTAAGTCGTTCTCTAAATTCTCTCATGCTCTTCAATGTTATTTTAGAAGGTTTATTGTATCATATTACCATATTCAATAATACAAAAAATTCCACGGTTGGAATAAATATTCTCAACTTACTACTTATAAAAGATATATAAAAATGCTCTTTTATTGGGAATGACTACATTTGGTTGGTGCAGTTGGATTCTTCAGTTATTGGGAATGATTAAAAGCCCTTAAAATGACCGAGCTCTGCTGTGCATTGAACATATTGTGAATCAAAATTAAATTAAATTGGCGTAAAAAAATATTCAAACAGGCCAACAGTATTTGCAGGGGCGGACTCAGGATTTGAGCCTGGGGGTGTCACCATCAAAATAAATGAACAACTAAAAATTAAATTTGTATTCAATAACAAAAAAATATAGGTATTCAAAATTTAATGAACTAAATTAGGGAGAATTTGACTGAACAAAAGAGTATGAGGGTGTCACAGTGTTACACGATAAACTTAATTTACTCTTAAAATCTTAAAAAAAAAAAAAATTTTGCTTGAAGTGGAGCATGGGGGGGTGGCACGTGACCCCTCCCCCCCTTAGTAGGTCCGCCACTGAGTATTTGAACAATTTTTTTTTATATCAAAACGATATCATTTTGACACACAACACGTTTTGTTGTGCATACTGTACAAAATCCCATTTCCTTAAAAATCTTGAAGGGTAATACTAAGGGGGTATTCGGAAGCCAATTTTTTTCCTTTTTATTTTCGGCTTTTTGGATTATAGCTAGAATGAGTTTTGAATTTGGAAGGAGTATTTTATGCAGAACGCATTTTGCAAAGTAGTAAAATAAAAAATGCAAAATGAAAATGAAAATGCAAAAAAGAGCTCTAGACGTCCTTTTGAGTTTTTACTCGTAAAGTCCAAAATAAAAAATGAGTTCTAAAAAATTTATTCTGGAAATGTGACTCCCAAACAACCAAAATCCAAAAATAAGAATAGAAAAATACAAAAAAGAAGCTCCCAAACACCACCTAAACTTAATTGGTAATTAGCAATAGTTATTTCTAATTGAAAGCTATTCCTAGAAAAGAACATTTTGATCTAGTACTCGTAGCTACATAGTTGTCACTGGCGATTAGGATCACATTGCAGGCCTTCAGTATATATAGGACACTAAAGCATCACATTTTAGATCACTTCCGATAGAATTCAGTTTTGTTTACTCTCAGTTGCGTGAGATCATTTTGAGATATCACTTCGATGATCAAAATTATTTATTTGTTTAGATTAATTTCTTAGGTTATCATAACAAAAATAAGCTCAATCAAATATCATTAAGTGGTTAATCTTGAAATTTAATTTCTTAACCTAAAAAATTAAAAGTTTTAAAGTAAAGAATTAAATTTTTAGATCAAGTACTTACTGATATTCGATTGAACTAAAATTTATTGTGGAATACTAAAAAATTAATTTGAACAAATAAACAATGTCGATTATCAACGTGTAATCTTAAAATGATCCCACGTAGTTAAAGGTGAACAAAGTTTATCTACAACACGTTAACAAAATTGACCTCCTTGCCATATTCCCTTCCTTTAACACAACTATTAAAGTGAGTGATAGAATATCTTCACTGCTGGATATGACCTAATTTAAGAACATTAAGATCTTGTGTGATTTTTTTTTTTTAATCCCCTCTCTCTCTTCTTTTATATCTTCTTTTATAACCTCCACGATGAATCACCCACCACAATCGCCACCAAAGCCCAACAGTGCACATGTAGTGCAAGTAAAATGACATAATTTTATTTATTTTGTCTTCAAAACTGTATCGTTTAAACTTATCACGCGAATTGTTATGAAGATACATAGAATTAAAACGATGTAATTTTGAGAGTAAAACGGATAAAATTATATTATTTGTCCACATTACACACGCATTATAAGAAATTACACTGCAACCTTTCAGAATCCTCTCACCCCACCCACAAAACAACACACACCCAACCCAAAAAAAGAAAAGAAAAAATTCCAAACCCCAACAAATCAAATGCCTTCACGTTATATTGAAGATGAGTGGAGCAAGCGTAGGACGGACAATAAGAATGATTTATTCTATTGTTGATTGAGTTTGAAGAAAAAAAAATTGTTAAAAAATATCTATATCCTTCATAATGTCGCATGCAACTCACAAGACTATTGTTTATCACTTATTTAATTCTTGTCTTAATAGAAAAGTATATTTTATCTATTAAGGGTCAAGTGGGGTCAAGAAAACCCATTCAATTATTTAAATTTTCAATTATTGCTAGGGGTTTAAAAGTTTATTAATAAATTAATTTGATCCTATTAAAATTATGAGATTGTCCTAGCAATATTTCGCATAAAGTATACAAATTATATTATACATTTCGCCTAGTGTATAACATTGTACCAAACAATTTATCCAAACATAAAATAAGTACTTTTACTTTTGCATATTGTGAAAATTACATCGGATTTGAATAAAATAATATTTTATGCATCTATAATTAAAAAGATATTTTAATTTTAATTTAATGAATGACACTTTCCTAAATCTTTTCGTAAGTAGAAAAAAATCATCAAATATTATTTTAAATTAACATGTATGTAAATTTTTATTTATTAGAAAAAAATTTATTGTGTAATTTTAATTAAAATTTTGACTCCACTAATCAAAATTTCTACGTCCATCTCTCTTACTAACTTTGAAGAGCTTGCGAGAGAGAAGCACAACAACTACGTTCCTCAAATCTGGTAAATTTGCTCCAATTTGAAATGAGGATCATCACAAGTTTTATGTTGTTGATTCAAGACATTTATAGGTTTAAATGTATAAATAATTATATAAAAGATCAAATTGATCGGATATCGATATGAATCTTTTATAATTGATTATTGAGAACTTTTAAAGTATCTTGTGACACCATTTATGTGGTATTCACGGTCAAAGAGTTAGCATCAAACTGTGTAGATCACCTTTATCCCTAAAAAACCACCAACAAATGTATGTAATGATATTTAAATAGAAAAAAAATTTATTGCTACGTAATTTGTTAGGTAAAAATATTACATGGCACTTCAAGAGCTTTCTTTAGTTAGTTGATCCAAATTTTTACCTTTCATTTCTTCTCAAAATAACTAGTATTGTTCACTTATTTATCTTTGTTCGATCGATTTAATTTTCTTACATTAATAACTTCTAAATTAATGGTCTATTTAGAAGTTAGGTAAAGGAAGAGAAATGAAAACAAAATAAAAAGTTTTCTCTCATATTTGTTTAGTTTTTAGTGTAGAAAAGAAAGAAAGAATACAAGAGAAAAACAATAAGAATCCTCTAGAAATAGCAAGAAAAAATGAGAGAAAAAATTTTAAATTTTAGTTAAAAATTTAGAGACATTTAGTTAATTTTAAGTTTTTCTTCTTTATTTTCTCTTTGAAACTAAACAAAGAAAATTATTTTTCTCTTTCACTTCCATTTTTTTTTTGAAGTCAAACAAGGAAAAATAATTAATTTTCTTCATAATTTTTTCCTCAAATATTTTCCCTTCTTTTCCGTTTCTTTTTACAAGTTTCAAATAAAGCGTAAAATAAACATAAAGAATTGTGTTATATATATATATAGAGAGAGAGAGAGATAGCGGGCCCTACTTTTGATAAACGTAGGATTAGAGCAGAGGATGCCGTGCGCAGAAGGGAGAAGGGTAAAGTTAACCAAAGGGGTACGATCATCAAAGCAGGCGACAGCCAAAAACCGCGTCTTTCTTTCTACAGAGCGATTCATTCATTTCGCTTTCTTCCATCTGCCCTCCAGCTCCTCCACCTATCCCGCCTCCCAACCATTTCTCTCTCTCTCTCTCTCTCTCTCTCTTTCTCTTCGTTTAAGGTTCCAGAAAGTACTCGTCAATCTCTAGAGCACTACCCCCTCTCTCTCTCGCCCTCTGAATGCAAGGAAAATACCTCAGAAAGCAATACTAACAGAGAAACAGAGATTGGAAAAGGGCTTTTCAGAGATAGCGAAGGTAGGGAACAGATTTTAATCAATTTTGGCTGTACACTTTTTAATACTGAGATGGGCTGTTCTGCTTCTCGTTCCCACGCCGTCTTCACCAGACCCACCGCAGAAGAAGAACAACCGCCACCACTCTCCCACCCATCCTCTTCTTCTTCCCACTCTTCCTCTTGGTACTCTCTCTCTCCAACCCCAATCTCTCGAACTCTCTCTCTCCCCACCCCTCTCGTCTACCACCCCCCTCTCTGCAAAGGCGACACCAACCACTTGGTTTCTCTCACCTCCACCACCTACGGCTCTCTCCTCCTCATCGACCCTATCCCAAACCCTAATTTCAACAAAACCCTAACCCTAGAAAACCCAAAAGAGCTGTCATCTCCTGACTCTGTAATCAACACTTGGGAGCTCATGGAAGGCCTCGACGAATTGGACTTCGAGTTTGTTCAGAAACCAGATTCTGCAATTCAAGACTGTCAATTAGTGGATAGTATCAATGGGTCTGCCAACAAAGGAGAGATCACTTTAGAATCGCTGGGTTCTTTTGAAATCGTGGAGAAGAATAGTACTGATTCGAAGCCGTTGTGGAAGCATTTGTCTGAGGAGTCGTTGCTAGCAAAAATGGATTCCAATGTGGTTTCGAGTTATAGGCGGGCTTTGACCTTGAAGCAACTGGGGTTCAGAGATACAAAGCCCAAGCCAACTAGTAAGATCTCTTTATCATCCAGTAGTCAATTGTCTTTACCACGGACTGAAGACAGAATTGTTCTGTACTATACTAGTTTGCGTGGAATTCGTAGGACTTACGAAGATTGTTGTGCTGTGAGGATGATTTTTAAGGGATTTAGGGTGTACGTCGATGAAAGGGATATATCTATGGACTCAGCGTATAGACAGGAGTTGCAGAGTCTGTTGGGAGGGAAAACAATGAGTTTACCGCGAGTTTTTATTGGAGAGAAGTATATTGGGGGTGCAGATGAGATTAAGCAACTTCATGAGTGTGGTGAATTGGGGAAGATTTTGGAAGGTTTTCCAGTTAGGGATTTGGGTTATGTTTGTGAGAGCTGTGGCGATGTGAGGTTTATGCCATGCCCTAATTGCAACGGCAGTAGGAAGGTGTTTGAGGAAGAGGAAGGGAAATTGAGGATATGCACAGACTGCAACGAGAATGGGTTGATTCGATGCCGGAGTTGCTGCTCTTGAATGATGCTGTGTGTTCACAACACGTGCACATTCCATGAGAAATTTCATGGGTAAGTGGTGAATATCTGTCTTATTTTAGGATATTTGTTTGTAACCTATTTGACCTGTGTATGTAGTTAGGTCTTGGGTATTTATGTTCCTTGGCTCAATGAACAAACTCAAAAATAATCAACACTATCCGATCTTTTTCCGCTTCAGTGTCGATGATTGTGTAGCGTTCACTAGTTTTTTAGCTGTCTTTATTTCTTAGTGGCATGTAAAGTTTGTTTTTGTGTGTGTCTATTAAATGTGAATGGGATAGAGATGTACAGTTGGTTTATTTGATTCTTTTGCTGGTGCGTACTGTGTACTAATTCATTTCCCTTGATTTTCTTTTTAATATGCATCTCCAACCGAGTAGCTATACATGCCCTTTTAGCAATAATCGCTAGTCCAGACATTATTTCCATCCCCAACCCACTCTTTATTAGGCTAGTCATTTTGCTTTAGCCTCTCTTGGATAGCTACATTGACTAGTCTGGAGATGCTAGGCAAATGATATGAATAGTTCAGATTATTTCGTCTTACTCTACAAAGTACAAATCCAACATTGATGTAAGGTTGGATAGCAAAAATAGAGAGTAGGGTTGGAATACATTGATAAAAAGCAAATAGGCAAATATAGATTGCCATTTTTTTATACTTTTGGATAGGTAAAGTAAAGAGTTGGGTTGGAAATGCACTAGGCATTCAAATATATATATATGGTGTCTAATCTTATATTTTGAGCATGAAAAAACAAGAACTATATTTCAGTTATTGATTTTGAGAAACATGCATATTGGCATCTGTCATGAGAAATTTCATGGAAAAGAATGGCTATTGCAAGAAGTGAACGTGTCTTATTTTAGGGTTTTTGTTTGTGACTTATTCAAGGGTCCATTTGGCCTGTGGTTATTATTGGATTATTCTGTTTAGTTTTTGTCCTTATTTGAAATTTTTTTTTAATTTTTTGTTTTTCATCAATTTTTTGATGATTATTGGTTCGTCTCGACAAGAGCTTTCAGAAAAGTTATCAACCATCAGCTAAATTTGAAAAAAGTTTAGAAAAGACAAAAAAAAGTCAAAAACAGCGTCCGTGTTGGCTTATTTTCGTTTTTAGTGACTTTTTTTAACTTTTGGACATAATTTTATACTTTTTAGATTCCTTTCGTCGATACGAACCAATAATCCACGAAAAAATGACATAAAAATAACAAATACAAAAAAAATTTGAATAAAGAT
The DNA here is from genome assembly GCA_019985065.2 of Arctostaphylos glauca. Taxonomy (NCBI): domain Eukaryota; kingdom Viridiplantae; phylum Streptophyta; class Magnoliopsida; order Ericales; family Ericaceae; genus Arctostaphylos; species Arctostaphylos glauca. The sequence continues at coordinate 31,720,816 of JAHSPW020000002.1, forward strand.
AAAAAAAAAAAGCCAAAAACAAAATTTTGGCCAAATAGACCCTTGATTTGTCTATATTATTTAGCTTTTGGTATTATTGCTCGTCATTTTTCTGAAAAAGATTGACAAAATCAATAGAAATCAATGTCGTTCCAGTTTAGTGTCAGCGATTGTGAAGCTTTCCCTTATTTGTTAGCGGTGTGAAAAATGTGTGTGGGTGTGTGCACCAGTTGGTGTTAGGTTATGTGTTTTTGAACTTTCTTTGGACCATGAACAATCGAGAAGACTTTTTTTTATTAATTGTAAGAAACATGCATATTGGTAATTGTCATGAGAATTTTTCATGGAAAAGCTGGGCGAGATCGTTTCTCCATTTTATGTTGACTGTTAAGTTTTATTTGTTGTGTGTAGTTGTTAAGTGGGACTAGAATAGATATGTATAGCTGGTTGATTTGGTCACTAATGTCCGTGTATAATTAATCCATTGCTATGATTGTGGATCTCTTTCACAGGGAATTGGACTCTGTATTTCAGGTCCAAATTCCATCTTGGGGGCATGACCAATAAAGAGCTGTACTTGTATGTCATATAGTTATTAGGATTCGTGTTGTGTATTTCTATTGCCTATGTCTAGTGCTAGAAATGGTTTGTACGTAAGAGGTGTGGGTATTCTTTGAAAGCTTAAGGATCTTTAAGGTTGAAAGACCTTAAAGTAAAACCTTGGAAGGGTAAATTTTTTGTTTGCATATTCAGCACCCGTAGTAGGATTAACTTAAGACTACAAAAACACGAGCAGAAAACCGTTGTAGTTTACAAGAGAATACCCATTCTATGCGCCGGACGTCTTAAAGAATAGCATTACTTGATAGCATAAACCAAAAAAAATAGCAGACCAATTACAATGTGAAACACTTTAGTTGAATGAGCATCACACACAAGTCAGAATGTGAAGTCTGTTAATATGTTTTTTTCCAGAAAGGTTTCTAAACACTATTTTCGAACTTGACAGCATTCTGTTATGTGAAAATAAGACAGGCTCTGTTTTAATACGAGTTTTTCCTTTGGAAGAAAACACAACTACTAGAAAAATATGCAATGGAAGTCTAATTTTTGTTTGTATCTCATCAGTTGTACTTTGCTTCAATATGCTTATTTTCCTTTTCGCGAGATTAGACTGTTAAGGCTGGTCTTCGAAATGTATTCACTAGAGTCATCAATAATCAAGAATTGATCGGGCAAAACTACGGTGTCTTTGCTTAGAATACGGCCTTTACTCAAAGAGTTGGAAAGATGACACTGGACTACGCTTGTTGTATAGCATAGATGGTTTTCTGGAAGAGGATTTTACTTGAACTGTTGAAGCCTATTGTTATTGAATCTGCTGAGACACCTGTAGCATGTCTTTCTTTCTAAAGTAAGAGAAGTTCGATACTTTTTCCTGCCGGGAATCCCAGAAATCAGACACAAGATCTTATATTCGTTAGACAAAAGTTCAGAACACATAAATTTGTATGTTTGGGACTGGGTAACAATGTTTATCTAGAACTTGTCTGAAAACTCTCATTGCACACATGCGTTATGTTCTGATTTTTGACCACTCACTAGGGAAACTTGTCATGGCATATCCCAACCTTTCACAAAGGCCTTTGGCCACCACTGGCTATTTTCATTTTCTTTATCGGTTGCATTGCATACTGCGGTCAAATGGTGAAGTATGGGATTTATGGTAGAATTGGGTCTGGATCTGGTATCCTGTTCCTTAGTGTATGTTAAACACCCGGTATGACTTAGTTGCTTATGGAAGACATCACTTTGCATAGATGGTTTTCTGGAAGAAGATTTTACTTGGAACTGTTGAACCGTATTGTTATTGAATTTGTTGAGACACTCCAGTAGCATGTCTTTTCCAAAAATTTCTCTTACTTTTTACCTGCCAGGAAATCCTAGACATCAGACAGAATAAGAAGATCCTATATCTGTTAGAGAAAAGTTCTGAACACATAAATTTGTATGTTGGGTCTGAATAACAATGTTTATCTAGTACTTGTCTGAAAACTCTCATTCCATGTGCCTTCTGTTCCGATTTTTTACCACTCACTAGAGAAACTTGTAATGGCATAGCCCAACCTTTCACAAAGGCCTGTGGCCACCATTGGTTATTTTCATCTTCTAGAGAGAGAGAGATAGCGGGCCCTACTTTTGATAAACGTAGGATTAGAGCAGAGGATGCCGTGCGCAGAAGGGAGAAGGGTAAAGTTAACCAAAGGGGTACGATCATCAACGCAGGCGACAGCCAAAAACCACGTCTTTCTTCCTACAGAGCGATTCATTCATTTCGCTTTCTTCCATCTGCCCTCCAGCTCCTCCACCTATCCCGCCTCCCAACCATTTCTCTCTCTCTCTCTCTTCGTTTAAGCTTCCAGAAAGTACTCGTCAATCTCTAGAGCACTACCCCCTCTCTCTCGCCCCCTGAATGCAAGGAAAATACCCCAGAAAGCAATACTAAAAGAGAAACAGATATTGGAAAAGGGCTTTTCAGAGATAGCGAAGGTAGGGAACAGAGTTTAATCAATTTCGGCTGTACACTTTTTAATACTGAGATGGGCTGTTCTGCTTCTCGTTCCCACGCCGTCTTCACCAGACCCACCGCAGAAGAAGAACAACCGCCACCACTCTCCCACCCATCCTCTTCTTCTTCCCACTCTTCCTCTTGGTACTCTCTCTCTCCAACCCCAATCTCTCGAACTCTCTCTCTCCCCACCCCTCTCGTCTACCACCCCCCTCTCTGCAAAGGCGACACCAACCACTTGGTTTCTCTCACCTCCACCACCTACGGCTCTGTCCTCCTCATCGACCCTATCCCAAACCCTAATTTCAACAAAACCCTAACCCTAGAAAACCCAAAAGAGCTGTCATCTCCTGACTCTGTAATCAACACTTGGGAGCTCATGGAAGGCCTCGACGAATTGGACTTCGAGTTTGTTCAGAAACCAGATTCTGCAATTCAAGACTGTCAATTAGTGGATAGTATCAATGGGTCTGCCAACAAAGGAGAGATCACGTTAGAATCGCTGGGTTCTTTTGAAATCGTGGAGAAGAATAGTACTGATTCGAAGCCGTTGTGGAAGCATTTGTCTGAGGAGTCGTTGCTAGCAAAAATGGATTCCAATGTGGTTTCGAGTTATAGGCGGGCTTTGACCTTGAAGCAACTGGGGTTCAGAGATACAAAGCCGAAGCCAACTAGTACGATCTCTTTATCATCCAGTAGTCAATTGTCTTTACCACGGACTGAAGACAGAATTGTTCTGTATTATACTAGTTTGCGTGGAATTCGTAGGACTTACGAAGATTGTTGTGCTGTGAGGATGATTTTTAAGGGATTTAGGGTGTACGTCGATGAAAGGGATATATCTATGGACTCAGCGTATAGACAGGAGTTGCAGAGTCTGTTGGGAGGGAAAACAATGAGTTTACCGCGAGTTTTTATTGGAGAGAAGTATATTGGGGGTGCAGATGAGATTAAACAACTTCATGAGTGTGGTGAATTGGGGAAGATTTTGGAAGGTTTTCCAGTTAGGGATTTGGGTTATGTTTGTGAGAGCTGTGGCGATGTGAGGTTTATGCCATGCCCTAATTGCAATGGCAGTAGGAAGGTGTTTGAGGAAGAGGAAGGGAAATTGAGGATATGCACAGACTGCAACGAGAATGGGTTGATTCGATGCCGGAGTTGCTGCTCTTGAATGATGCTGTGTGTTCACAACACGTGCACATTCCATGAGAAATTTCATGGGTAAGTGGTGAATATCTGTCTTATTTTAGGATATTTGTTTGTAACCTATTTGAACTGTGTATGTAGTTAGGTCTTGGGTATTTATGTTCCTTGGCTCAATGAACAAACTCAAAAATAATCAACACTATCCGATCTTTTTCCGCTTCAGTGTCGATGATTGTGTAGCGTTCACAAGTTTTTTAGCTGTCTTTATTTCTTAGTGGCATGTAAAGTTTGTTTTTGTGTGTGTCTATTAAATGTGAATGGGATAGAGATGTACAGTTGGTTTATTTGATTCTTTTGCTGGTGCGTACTGTGTACTAATTCATTTCCCTTGATTTTCTTTTTAATATGCATCTCCAACCGAGTAGCTATACATGCCCTGTTAGCAATAATCGCTAGTCCAGACATTATTTCCATCCCCAACCCACTCTTTATTAGGCTAGTCATTTTGCTTTAGCCTCTCTTGGATAGCTACATTGACTAGTCTGGAGATGCTAGGCAAATGATATGAATAGTTCAGATTATTTCATCTTACTCTACAAAGTACAAATCCAACATTGATGTAAGGTTGGATAGCAAAAATAGAGAGTAGGGTTGGAATACATTGATAAAAAAGCAAATAGGCAAATATAGATTGCCATTTTTTTATACTTTTGGATAGGTAAAGTAAAGAGTTGGGTTGGAAATGCACTAGGCATTCAAATATATATATATATGGTGTCTAATCTTATATTTTGAGCATGAAAAAACAAGAACTATATTTCAGTTATTGATTGTGATAAACATGCATATTGGCATCTGTCATGAGAAATTTCATGGAAAAGAATGACTATTGCAAGAAGTGAACGTGTCTTATTTTAGGGTTTTTGTTTGTGACTTATTTGATTTGTCTATATTATTTAGCTTTTGGTATTATTGCTCGTCATTTTTCTGAAAAAGATTGACAAAATCAATAGAAATCAATGTCGTTCCAGTTTAGTGTCAGCGATTGTGAAGCTTTCCCTTATTTGTTAGCGGTGTGAAATGTGTGTGTGGGTGTGTGCACCAGTTGGTGTTAGGTTATGTGTTTTTGAACTTTCTTTGGACCATGAACAATCGAGAAGACTTTTTTTTATTAATTGTAAGAAACATGCATATTGGTAATTGTCATGAGAATTTTTCATGGAAAAGCTGGGCGAGATCGTTTCTCCATTTTATGTTGACTGTTAAGTTTTATTTGTTGTGTGTAGTTGTTAAGTGGGACTAGAATAGATATGTATAGCTGGTTGATTTGGTCACTAATGTCCGTGTATAATTAATCCATTGCTATGATTGTGGATCTCTTTCACAGGGAATTGGACTCTGTATTTCAGGTCCAAATTCCATCTTGGGAGCATGACCAATAAAGAGCTGTACTTGTATGTCATATAGTTATTAGGATTCGTGTTGTGTATTTCTATTGCCTATGTCTAGTGCTAGAAATGGTTTGTACGTAAGAGGTGTGGGTATTCTTTGAAAGCTGAAGGATCTTTAAGGTTGAAAGACCTTAAAGTAAAACCTTGGAAGGGTAAATTTTTTGTTTGCATATTCAGCACCCGTAGTAGGATTAACTTAAGACTACAAAAACACGAGCAGAAAACCATTGTAGTTTACAAGAGAATACCCATTCTATGCGCCGGACGTCTTAAAGAATAGCATTACTTGATAGCATAAACCAAAAAAAATAGCAGACTAATTAAAATGTGAAACACTTTAGTTGAATGAGCATCACACACAAGTCAGAATGTGAAGTCTGTTAATATGTTTTTTTCGAGAAAGGTTTCTAAACACTATTTTCGAACTTGACAGCATTCTGTTATGTGAAAATAAGACAGGCTCTGTTTTAATACGAGTTTTTCCTTTGGAAGAAAACACAACTACTAGAAAAATATGCAATGGAAGTCTAATTTTTGTTTGTATCTCATCAGTTGTACTTTGCTTCAGTATGCTTATTTTCCTTTTCGCAAGATTAGACTGTTAAGGCTGGTCTTCGAAATGTATTCACTAGAGTCATCAATAATCAAGAATTGATCGGGCAAAACTACGATGTCTTTGCTTAGAATACGGCCTTTACTCAAAGAGTTGGAAAGATGACACTGGACTACGCTTGTTGTATAGCATAGATGGTTTTCTGGAAGAGGATTTTACTTGAACTGTTGAAGCCTATTGTTATTGAATCTGCTGAGACACCTGTAGCATGTCTTTCTTTCTAAAGTAAGAGAAGTTCGATACTTTTTCCTGCCGGGAATCCCAGAAATCAGACACAAGATCTTATATTCGTTAGACAAAAGTTCAGAACACATAAATTTGTATGTTGGGACTGGATAACAATGTTTATCTAGAACTTGTCTGAAAACTCTCATTGCACACATTCGTTATGTTCTGATTTTTGACCACTCACTAGGGAAACTTGTCATGACTCATGGCATATCCCAACATTTCACAAAGGCCTTTGGCCACCACTGGCTATTTTCATTTTGTTTATCGGTTGCATTGCATACTGCGGTCAAATGGTGAAGTATGGGATTTGTGGTAGAATTGGGTCTGGATCTGGTATCCTGTTCCTTAGTGTATGTTAAACACCCGGTATGACTTAGTTGCTTATGGAAGACATCACTTTGCATAGATGGTTTTCTGGAAGAAGATTTTACTTGGAACTGTTGAACCGTATTGTTATTGAATTTGTTGAGACACTCCAGTAGCATGTCTTTTCCAAAAATTTCTTACTTTTTACCTGCCAGGAAATCCCAGACATCAGACAGAATAAGAAGATCCTATATCTGTTAGAGAAAAGTTCTGAACACATAAATTTGTATGTTGGGTCTGAATAACAATGTTTATCTAGTACTTGTCTGAAAACTCTCATTCCATGTGCGTTCTGTTCCGATTTTTTACCACTCACTAGAGAAACTTGTAATGGCATAGCCCAACCTTTCACAAAGGCCTTTGGCCACCATTGATTATTTTCATCTTCTTTATGGGTTATGCTGCATACTGTGGTCATATGGTGAACTATGGGATTTATGGTAGAATTCGGTCTGAATCTGGTATTCTGTTCCTTAGTGGATGTTAAACAGCCGATACAACTTAGTTGCTTACACAAAATGTCACTTTGCGTATTTGCTAATCGTTGTAAGTTTGGCTTAGAAGATGTTTGTTTTAGGAATGAGTAACTGATCTGAAATTGACACTCATGAGATAGAAAACATTTTCTTTTGATAAATGGGACTGAAAACTCTCTCCTAGTTTTCACAGGTAAAACCTTTAGCTGGTTCCCTTTTTGGCTGTTCTGTTTACCATCCCAAATTTGACTTGAATCAATTGAATATGTTAGATGCATACATAACTTGGGCTGCTCTAGCTGCAGACTCTTGCCTTCTGAGATTTCAATTGAGACTTTAACTCTGATTTTTTTGTCTATTTTCCTGATATATCTATCATAGTTCATTTTGGAGCCAACTGTTTTGCGATCCAGCTATGTAACGACAGTATAAATTCGTGTTCCTGGTAGGGTATGTTTCTTTTTCCTGTTGAGATTCTCCATAAAGTCTTGATGTCTGCTGGCCTCGGTGTTTATTTGTTTGGATAATTTAAATCAGGTCCTATTAGTCCAGACAGCGTAGATTTTTATATCCCATCCCAAATTTTGTTCACCTGTTTGTCCATCCCAAATTTCTTTTACTCACCATGTGTGGAGCTTAAAAAAATTTGGGATTGTAGCACTTCTCATGTAATAATGTGGATTGGTACTTCAGGAATACGGTTCAATTTGGCTTAAGGAAATTATTGACTTTTTAAATTGTTTGGACAAAAAATGTTTTGCCTATTTGGGTTAAATTGTAAAGATTAAAGAAATATTTTTGGCTTGTCTAAAAAATAAAATTACTCTCCTGAGCCGAATAAATAAAGTCCAAGAAGAATAATTTTGAGGGCATTTTTATTATTATACCTCCTAAGTCAATTTTTAAATTTAAAAAGCAATTATGATTTTTAGTTTAAAAAAATTACGTAGATTTTGAGATTCGAGGAATGTTTATAACCTGAAAAATAGTCTTAAACTTAATTCTAGAAAAGCTAGTTTGAGGTGTTTTTTGTACCACATTTTGAAGTCTAAATACTTGAAAATTTGATTTTTCAGCCTTCTGCAATATAGACTGGTAGTTTTTGTTATTACTTGACTATAATATCAGAACCGTGGTAAGTAATTTATTCGATTTTATTAAAATTCAAAATTTAATAATTTAAAATAGAATATAAAGTCACAAATCGATGTTCTTAGAATATATTGGTGATACACAAAATGATTTAAATTTTTCACAAAAAAACATATATTATCTATATACTGGATCTTATCTGAGTTTACTTAAATGATCTTGTCTATGTAGTAAGACTCAATGTGTAATTTATCTATAAAAAATTATTCTAAATAAATATAATGAAATACTTGATTCAAATACAAAATAAAGTTTGATTAAAATAATTCTTTTTGAATGAACTCAACATTAACTCTTAAAAATTGTCGAACCAACAGAGTAAGACGCGAGTGATAGAAAAAAAGTAAGACAGTGTAATCCCCACACTCATTGCATGGTGCTGTCTTAATGGCCAATCTAGAGAACTTTGATCGCTGATCGTGAAATCATATAAAATGTTAAATAAAAACAAAACTTGCATGCAAGTAAAAAACACGTGAGAACAAGTGTTTACTCACGTGATTTTTTAGTAGTATTTTTCAATCTCATTTTCAATCCTTATTTGACGAGCATGTTTTCCATTCTCGCTTTCATAATTTTTTGTAGTTTGAATTATTTTAAAAGACACTTTTGTTTGCACTCACATTCTTACTCATATCGTGCAATTGCATTACATAACTTATAGCACTTTTAATCCTTTTTGAACTAAAAAATGTAAGTAAATTTTCTAAATCCTACTCAAGACTAAAACTTGTACCAAATTAAGTTTTATTCGAATTTTGACTTTAAATTAAGGAAGACTCATCCATGTCTATCCTCTCAAATTTACAATTATGCTATTAATAGAGCTTTTACTCAAATTTTGCCTACATTTGAGTTTACTAATGGAGGAAATTTCATACCAAACGAAATTTGTACTTAAAATTTTACTCAAAATTAAACAAAATTTTGAGTAAGAGCTGAAATTACACTCAGTTAGCCTGAAAGAAAAGAATTGTACAGGCATCTCTATTTTTTTTGTATTATTATGTGTTCAGTTAGTACAAAAATTGTGGAATTTACGTTTTTAACTTTTCTAGTGAGATTAGTTTTTTCTCAAAATATGTTCGGAAAAACACACAAGATTTAACAGAAATCTTACCTTTACATTTATTTCTTAAATAATTAAACTATTAATTTTTAATTTTTGCATAAATTCTCTTTTATTAAATGAACACAGAAAAAAAAAATTCGTTGATCTCATTTCCATTTCTTACCAAAAAAAATAAAAAATGGGGAGTAGGGGCAAATTGGGGATCAGAATTTGATGGGCAATTGGGGAGAAGCAGCTGTGGGCAGCTCTGAACACACAGTCTCACTGAACACAACACTAGACCTCGTGCTTCCCGTTCAAGTAAGAAACCAGTGTCCTCTTCCCTATCAGTTTGTTTTTGATCTCCTAATTCGAGGGGAGAGAGGAAGAGGGAGAGAGAGAAATGGAGGGCACTGGGCAGCAGCAAGACATGGATTTGAACGGCGAGCCCTACGGGCGGTGCCTGAGCAGCTATGTGGACGAAGGTAGCACCGAGAGTCACAGATACTACCTGTCTCGGAGAACTGTGCTGGAGATGCTGAGAGACAGGGGCTACTCCGTTCCCAACTCCGAAATCGAACTTTCTCTTCAGGATTTCCGTTCTCTTCACGGTCAAACCCCCGACATCGAGCGCCTTCGGATCTCCGCCTCTCGCCTATCCGACCCCTCAGATAAGGTCTGAGAAATTCGCAATCCCTGATACATGTTTTGGTTTCCTAGAAATTGAAAAGATAAAACTTTGCATGCCTTGTTGTGCTGTGTGTTAGTTTTGTGAATTTTTGGATACCTATTGTTTGTTTGCATAGAAAAATTGACGGAATGCTTCGAATGAACTTTTCTATTTTCAAAGTCGAACAAGTGAATAACTGTACGGCTCGGTTAAGGATGTGTTTGTCTTCTCTATTTTGGTGAAAATTAAAATGCCACCTAAAATTGGCCAAATAAGTTGGCTTGTTTAGCTTCATTGTTTTCTCCAAAAGCAAAAAAAAAAAACACCAAGTTACTGCAAAAAAAACTTAGTTTTAGCCCCTTTTCTTTCTGTGAAAATCCAAAAATCAAAATATCTTTTAATTTTTTAGACATCCAGAGTCCAGACAGCTTAAGTGGGAGTGTGCGTTTTTTGTTTTGTTCTAAATTGTTTTTCTTTTTCGTTTTGTTGGGGGACTTGGGGCCCCTGTTGTGCACACCACACAGCAGGCTTCATGTGCCTCAAACTGAAGACATCATTTTTGCACCCAAGAAACTGCCCCCGAAATGGGGGTTGTTGTGATAATTGATAAGAAAATTATACCTTCCTCTTGGCTATTTTGAGTGTGTTCTTTTCTTCTGGGTTATTTGATTACTGGCAATGAATGCGTGATGTGTAATTACGAAAAAAGTTTACTGATGATTTCTCTAATAAAAATAAGTGGAGAATAAATTTAAACTCTACAAAACTTCAAAACAAGGAAAATAATGCATTTACAAGAATCAAAAAATACTATGGCATCAAATTTTTATTTTGAAATATAAAAAAATACAACCATCCATCAGGATTCTAACTTTATGTCTTTGTCAAAAGCTAAACTTTAGCTGTGCATGTCTACACATGGTAGGTGAATTGCCTATAAGTTGCAGACGTGCAGTTGTTTTTTTAATAGAAAACTCTCTCTCACGGTCTCACCTTAAAATGTAATTTCACCGTGAGGAGTTTAATTTCACCTTGGGAGATATGGTGGCAAATAGAAACTGCTGGAAAATCTCCCTCCATATTTACTTCATAAATTACTTCAAAATCTTCATGGCTTACAGTCATGTATGTTGGTGTATGTTCTTCACACGCATTCAGATCCTTCACTAGCCTTATTATACAAATGTGGCAGACCTCTAGAAAAATGGCCGAGATTCTTCACAAAAAAAAAACCCCTAAAAAACGCATCTTACAAAGCAGTACATAGTTTAATACATAGTTCATAAAAGCACCCATATGATAAATGCGAAAATGATCTTTTGTTCAGTCACCCATATGATAAATGCGCTAGGTACGACCATAGCACTCAGAAAAGCAATTTGGTTCTCTGCAAAATCAAAACTTTAAGCACCTTGGTTAAGAACCATGATTCCAAATCTAGTAATAACCAGTAAAAACTATCAGCACGGGGTACATACATGCCAGTGTTATCTGTTAAGCATTCTCTCCAGTATTTGCAGAAAGTCCGGAGTTAGAATTTTGATGATACTCATAATGGGCGTTGGACCAGTAAACCAAGATGTTTATGCAGCGGAATCAAATATTGGACGCGAGTCTTTGGGGAGGAGATTGATTACGATAGGCTTTCTTTGTCTACTTTTTTTTTTTTTTTTTTGGGGGGGGGGGGGGGTGGGGGGTGGGGGGGGAAGTAGTTTATTTTTTAGGAGAGGAAATAAGGGAATAAGATACTAGAAGAGTTTCTTTTTTTTATCCTATTATCAATGTAATATGTCACATCCCCTTTGGAATTTGAATTTGAATTTGAAGTATACGGTCAAGATTAATATCACTATTATTGCCTCGGGTGATATTTCCATGTAATATATCTTGAAAATCATTTCTACTTATCAACATCATCCGTACATGTATCTATGTCATTATTTACAGCAATATCTTTGGTTTGAAGGCTACAATAAATTTTCCCCCATTTGATGTTAAAAGGACATAGATACATGTAAATTTATGGGATAGCAAGATTTAATTCTTCGGAGTTCTAAAAAGATTTATGAATGGTTTAAATGTGGTAAGATTATATGTCATGCATCACTTTAAAATTTAAGTAGACATCCAATGAAGTCTTGCCATGTGTCGCTCTCACTCAAGGCTCTTCTCACTAAAAGTCGCCATGCAATACTACATAGTATATATCAAACGTGAAGGTACTCCTAATGGGTTGAAGACCATATCGATTAGGAAATGTTGTAGTCTTTTCTTGCAACCAAACAGAGTTTCTCTTTGAGACAGAAGGAAAAAAAACTTCTGAGTGCATGTGTAGTTTTAGCCGAAGTATAACCTGAGGTCTAATACAATTTCATTACTACTGCATCTATGGGTTCAATATCCACTACTGGAGATCCACAATTTAGCAGCCATTGATATCATCTGTTACTGTTTACTTTTACTTATCTCTGCAGTTAGAAGTTGGAACATTCTCAATTTAAACGATTTTGAGAGTAGATGCATTTAATAAATCTGTTTGTTATCTTGATTGCAGATTCTCGTTATATTCTGTGGACCAGGTGTGGTAAAAGTAAATGTTATCCGTATCATCGGAACTATGATAGGTAACAAAGACGCTTTGAGTCGGCTGGTATTAATTGTGCAAAACCGAGTAACAAACCAAGCTATGAAAGCTATGGATCTTTTTAACTTCAAGGTGGAGGTTTTCCAAGTGAGTTTTGGTCCTTCTAGTTTCTGCATTTTGGCTTTCATTCTTCATATAGACATTTGTGACTATCATGGTTGATTTGTGTATTGAGTCTATTGACAATGATTAACCTGAGTTTTCCAAGTGATTCTAGATTGTCATTTACAGCTATCATGGTTCATTTGTGTATTGACAATGATTGACCTGTGAAAATTCAAGTCTCCCTGCATGCCCGCGGTGCCAAATTATTAGCACCTTTTGGGAATTCCAACTGTTTAAAGGGACATGTATCCTTGAAATTAACCCAAAAGTCATTTGTTTCAAAATAGAAAATTAAAGAAAGGCTTTGTTCCCACTTTCTCGTTGCATTTGTAACCATTTGTGTACTAATAGGGTTGAAGAATAAATAACGCCTATGTTTTGACACCTCAAGGAGGATCTTATTTCTTGACATTCCAAAGAATTCAAACTAGTCAGATGCAAAAACAATTTGGTACCAAGAATAGGCACAAAGACATTGCGTGAAGACTTTTCTTGTGCTTGGATTGCATGATTAGCATGGTTTTGACTTTTGAGAACTTTGGCATCTCCTGTGGGAATTTGTTGGCATCTATAAAGGCAGTCAAAAATATTCTGTGGTTGTATAACCAGTAGCAATCAGTGGTCTTGCAAACTCTGTCCATCTTATTACAATCCTATCAAGGCGAGACTTGGCAATCCTATCAAGGTGTGATAATGTGATTTATTGTGGCTTACGTAATTACTTGAAGTCTTTGTTCTTTGTTGTTGAGTCGTTGACCTCACTTACACTATATTTTATGTAGTTTCCCACGATGTGATAGAGTTTGATTGCATGCCTTTAATGTCATAGCTCTGTTCATGTAGATTACTGAATTGCTTGTTAACATCACAAAGCATGCGTTAAAGCCCAAGCACCGTGTACTGACTGATGAAGAGAAAAAGAAGCTTTTAAAGAAGTTTAGTTTGGAGGAAAAACAGGTGAGTTGTTAACTATTAAGTACGTGATCTTTTTTCTAGTACACAGTTAGAAATTGATGTTGCCATTTGAAGAAAAGTTATCTGTTGTGTAGTTGTTGTCATCTTGAAGATTTATATGACTTTCATGTTATCAAATACCATTATCTTGTAACACTGAAAATGGTAATATATGTATTTCCTAGTTGATCTTGATTCTTGACAAGGTGATATCACAATTCGCAGGGTGTGATGCTTAGTGCATAGAAGTAGGCAAGTAGCCGTGCTCATTTTTAGATACTAGTGTGATTTGTCCAGTGGTTTTAGACAAGTACCCATATTTATATCTATGGACCTCTTCTGTTTTTTAGAACTGGAGTTTCGGATTGTTCGACATGTTAATTTGTTTATAAATTATATCAAATGTAATCAAGTTGAACATAGTGGATAGTATCATCCGTGTAGGATAAACGGTAGACAATGAAGATTTAATATCCTGAAGTGATGCTCAGTTGCCTTGACAGATCAATTATTTGTGAAATACCCCTCTTAATTGTTTCCTTAAGGTTCTGATGGCTGTTGGGTGTCCTAAAATGGAAACTTCTCATATGATTGTACGATAATGCTCCTTATTGGCTGTTAGCTTATTGCCATTAATATTTTGGAAACTAGAATAGGAATTTGAGGTTTCTTTCAATGACAGAAGGCTGAGAACACCAAGCCTGGAAGTGGTGATCCTAGACCGAGATTTAGAGATTATTCACCAGCCTAACTTACGCAAAAGAGAAACTGAGAACCATAATTTCTTGAATTCTTTAATGCCCACAAAAATCACGTGTCCATGGCCGGTGTCCCTACTCCAGCTTCAAAAGTTACCCTAGCTTATTTCCATGCTCATTCCGACTGCAGTTTGCATGCTTTCAACTTTTGAAAACCCATGCTCTATGCTAGCCTTTGTTAGTGTCTCATTCGGAATTCACCTTTAGTTCTCCTTTATTGGGTGCCCTTAGGGCATTAGCAGATAAGCCCCAACTCATTGAGAGTGGCTCGTACGGTGCCCATCACTTTTTTGTTGGTGTTATGCCCGGCAACCTAGAAATAATCAAATTGTATACCTCTTGAATTAGCAGCTTTTTCGTCTGTTCTAAAAAATATGCATATGGGAAAAAGTTTCTGTGGATATCCGGTAAGATGCAGCAGACAGTAGATTGTTTAAATGGGGGAATGCCCTTGACCCTTATACTTTCCACAAGTCTAGATGTCAATGGTTGACTTGATTTAGATCAAGTCACATTTTTTAGCCATGGTGAGATCCTGCATAAAGGATCACAGCTCAGGATAGATATTGGCATTAATCAAGCTACAATACATGTCTTAATGCCTTTCAAACTGAATAACACACATCTTTTGCTCATTTCGTATAGGTTAAGTTGCCCTGGATCTTAATTCATGTTTTTACTTTTTGCAGCTTCCTCGGATGTTGCTGAAAGATGCGATTTCACGATATTATGGACTGGAGAAGGGGCAAGTGGTTAAGGTTTCTTACAGCGGCGAAATTACAGAATCTCATGTCACTTACCGCTGCGTTTGGTGATGGATGCATCTAAAACTCATCATCCCTGTGAAAATTGTAGGATTGCTTGTTTATTGCTGATGTGTATGCTTAACCTATCGTCGATCAGGATTTGCGAAAATGGTGGAACTCTTTTACCAGCTGTGTCTCCGATGTGTTCAACAAATGCTATGAAACATTGGTTGATCAAACGTTCATGGTGGTGTGCTCATCATGTCTTCATTATTCTCCTGTTATTTACTACAATAATGTTATTTTACCTAATCCAGAGGGGGAGTTTCCGTCTTTTCACTGATATATAAGGGGCCAGAAGTCTACTACGATCCATTTATTTGCTGTCAAAATTTTAGAAAAAATATAGAATATATAATTAGAGAGGATATAGAAAAAAGAGATTTATTATAAAGAGATGAATAATTATAAAGAGATTGTTTTGAGTATTTTTTAGCAAAGAAAATGTGAACAGAGAGAGAATATTTTTGTAATTAATATTATTTTTTTGTTAATACTTAATTATGATATTTTTGTAATTTACTCGAAATGAGTGAAAAACTTGTACCTTATGAACAACATAATATTGTGGGAAAACTGTTGTTAACTAATGCTGTAGTAAACTCTTATACTACAACGTTGTAGTGCTTATAATTTTATTTGTATTTAAAGTTGTTTACAATTTTAATTAAAGTTTAAATTACTATAGACAACTTCTGAATAACATTAAATGCAAATAAAATTATGACAACATTATACTTTTGTAATTCACCTCGATTATATTGTTTTTTCAGAAGATGTAATTGTGTGACAATGGTAAGTTTTGGTATGAAAATTGTAACTTTTGTGTGACAATGGTGAATAATGATGTGGAAGAAATAATTTTGATTTAGTGTTAGTGAATTTTAGTGTGTCAATAATAAAGTTGGATGTCGCAATAGTAAATTTCTAGCGTGATAATAGTGAATTTTGATGTAAAATTAATACTTCGATTTGACAATAGTAATATTGGTGTGTCATCAATAATTAAAAAAAGAATAAAATGATAATTTCTTAGTTCCTTTTATGAAATTGTTATTCCTTTATTTAAGTGAATAGTGATTTTATATGGAATGATATCATTATTGATGAACCAAAGATCCCATGCCAATCTTCATTCCATGACCAAAGATACTAATAAGTATACTGGCCCTATTTGGCCTCTGGTTTTTATTTATTCATAATTTTTGTCTTTATTCATTTTTTTTTTGCATTTGTTGTTTAAATCTCAATGTTTTGTAGTTTATTGGTCCGTCTTGATGAAAGGAATCTAATGAGTATAAAATTGTGTTCAAATGGTAAAAAAAAGTCACTAAAGACGACGAATAAGTACAAAAAACTCTGTTTTTTTATTTATTTTTGTCTTTTCTGAACTTTTTTCAAATGTAGCCGATGATTGATAACTTTTCTGAAAGCTCTTGTCGAGATGAACCAATAAATCAAAAAAAATTGATGAAAAACAAAAAATTGCAAAAAAATTTCAAATAAGAACGAAAAAAATTTCAATAAATAAACACATAAAAACCACAGCCCAAATAGGGCCCTATAAGAATAATCGTCCCATTCCAATCTTCATTCCATGCCCATGGAACTAAACAAATCCTAAATTTTTGGTCTAAATTTGAAAAATGATGTTGAGTATCAAAACTTTATCAACAGAATGAAAAACTAACAAAGAATGTAAACGTAAACAATGACGCCAGTACTATTAAATAAATGATGATGCAAGACATGCCGTCACATAACAAGACTTGAACACTAAATAGTCATTTTGAAGTCCGGAAAGGATATTTGAAAACACAATTAAAGTTTATATGTGGAACAAATTCATCCATACACACGTAAAAAACTTGTAAATCATTTAGAATAGAAAATGCTTGTTTAGTAAGCGTTCC
The DNA here is from genome assembly GCA_019985065.2 of Arctostaphylos glauca. NCBI lineage: Eukaryota > Viridiplantae > Streptophyta > Magnoliopsida > Ericales > Ericaceae > Arctostaphylos > Arctostaphylos glauca. The sequence goes on from JAHSPW020000002.1 coordinate 31,737,700, forward strand.
ACATATCCCACTTACCATATGTCTATAAGTATAAAGGATTATCACTAGGAAGTGACAGTACAAATTTGACCACTGCATTTTTCACTCCAATTCCTCTTTTTGAAAAGTTCCACCACAATTTTTCTTCTTATAATCTTCTTTATGTTATTTTATTTTGGTATAAGAGTCCCACTTAAACCATCTGTATTTACATATACTCACATAAGATGTGTGCCCAAACACATTAAAACCATATCCAAATTCAATATGTGTCAAAATAAGTATATATTAAATTTCAATTGACATTCAACATTGATAGAAAGCAAAATATAACAATCATGTTATTTAGTACAATGTAATTGATTGTTGTGACATTTGACAACAGAATCAAATGCAAGGAAAAACAAAGTTCACACATAAGTATCCTCTTACTCCGAATTCCCAATTTTCCCAATCCTCAGATAAACAGGTGACTTGAAAACCTTTTGACCAACACCATCTTCCCCCCAAGCTCTCTTGAAACTCTCAATCACATCATCTCTCAACAGTTCAACTCCCTTGTCTTTCGCCGTTTGATAAGCTGACCACGACCTTACGTACGTAAAAAAGCCCTCCAAATCCATCACCCTTTCCGTCGTGAACTCAAACGGTCCCGTGTGGTTGGCCCCATTCCCCACCGGCTCGAAAGGGAAGTCGATCCCTTTGTACTTGTCGTCCACCAACTTACGCGCCGAGTCCCAATAAGGCTTGGAGTCGGCATAAAACTGCAGGAAAACAGGGTCAAAGCTCTCGCTGACCAACGTAATGTTGTCCTTGGCCTCAGGAATGTTGTAGCACCAGGCGGCGATGACTCCGTGGGGTTTTTTGAGTACGCATTTGACTTGTTGGTAGAAGGTGGGTAGGTCAAACCAATGGAGGGCTTGGGCTATGGTGATTAGGTCAACCGATCCCGGGAGTGCCACAGTGGATTCGAGCTCGGACAGGGGGATGTTTGGAGGCGTGCATTGGTATCGCACGTTGGGGAGCTTGGGTGCGTGCTCCAGTTGCTCCTGGCTTGTGTCTGTGGCTACCACATTCTTGTACAGCTTAGCTAGCTGCAATTTTGTGTTTGAGCAAATATTTATTTGCATTCATTGTCGGTGGATTGATTAATGAAAGATGTTAATCACGGATTAATGTGGTGTTTTTAACTTAAATATATATGTGGGAAAAGTGCATAAAAAGTGTTTTCAAAATCATAAATTATGCATTACAAAGCTAAATTTTGTGGTTATTTATGTCCGTTAAACACAACTCATTTAGGGTGACTAATTTTTTATTCCAACTTTTTTGAAGTTGTGTAGTGTAGTTGCTTCACTAATAATAATTCCTAACACCGTTATTGTGATAACCCATGTGAATTCCTTGTTATATATGTCAAAATATTACTGGTCCATCCATTGGAAAATGTTTGGTCCAAACACGCGCGCAGTAGAATGGTAACAATTCGCACTACTACACTTCACAAGACATAACCACATAAGGATAACTTCTTTCGCAACAACGTCGCCGATCAAAAAGATCAATCTAGAGCATAAAAAATCCATGAGAAACCCTACACTCATGTTGAGATGAACAAGTATACGCAAAAACAAAATTGACCAAAAACTATGTAAAAAATTATAAAATATCAAATAATACCTGATCTTTTATAAAAAAAAAATGAAAATAATTTAGTTCAAAAAAACCATACCCTACACTCATGTATAAAGAAATCCTGGTCCAGGATTCGCTACTGATTCGTATCATAACATCATGTACGTATCTTTCTTTTTGTGGAATTTGGAGAAATAGACTCTTTATAGATTTCGTATTTAATTAAAATTGTAAGGTTCAAATTAAACTATATTAGATAGATACTATTTTGCAAAACGTGAAACACATAATAGTATGCAGTATTATCTTAATCACTAACAATGGTCCGATTGAAATTGCCTATCCCTTGTTCTCAACACCAGAAAATTTGAGAGAGAGAGAGAGAGAGAGAGAGAGGGGCTTACAGATTTAGCTGCTTGGCCACTGCCAGTGCCAACATCCCAAACAAGGTCGTGATTAGGAGTCTTTGACGCTATGAATTCAAACAGCTCTTCTGGGTAACTCGGTCGACTCTCCACGTAATTCTTCGCCTGCTTGTGGAACAAATCCGCCATCTCTCTCTAGATCTCTCTCTCTCTCTCTCTCTCTCTCAATTCATCAATGTCTGCTGTCAATTCAATTTAAAAGAACCCAGAGAAGAAGCTTCCTCAGCAATCGCACGCATTTTTAAGAGTAATTATTCAATGCTCTAGGAATATCTATAGGCGGGGCAAAATTTAGGATTAGAGTTTGGGAGACAAATTTTTTTATTTGAAAAGAGGAGGTGTTAAATGTAATTTAGTGTTGTAATTTTTTTATAATATTTAAAATTTAAGGCTTTAAATTATTTTTAAAATTTTTTGGAGGAACCGAGGCCTCTCGGTCTATACATGGTACGGCCCCTGTTTATAGGTGATGCTCCTTAAAAATTATATGCGGGCAAATTTTATAGGTGACACGTGAACACTTCCTTAATTATTACCTAATTGAGAAATAAGAAATAAATCAACAGCATTTTTTGTGTTCAATTATTATGTGAAAGTATAAAAATAAACGAGGGCATTTGTGGGCGGCATGAAAAGTGTCACGTGATACTTTGTGAATATTAAATAATTAATTCTTTTGAGGGCATGAAGACAATGGTACGTCTTCTCTAAACTGAAGGTTCCTCTTCGCAGCCATATTGTTTCTTGGAGGTTAGATAATGTTTTTTTATTTTTTACTAGAGAGTCTATCAAGTTAGTAACAGACTAAACCTAACTTGATTATTTAATTATTTTTTATCTTTATGTAAAATATTTTTGTAATTTTTTGTCTTTCGTCAGCTTTTTATAAATTATTTATTCGTCTCAACGAGAAGTTTCAGAAAAGTTATAAATAATAGACCAAATATTTTAATTTTTTTTTTGGCTTTTAAATATAATTTTATATTCAAAAGTGGAATTTCTTATCCATAAAAAACAGACTACAAGAGTCAAACCAGAGGATGGCTAGATCATGGGAAGGTTTTTCTGTGAAATTACCTATCTTCCAATAGACATCATGGATTGCGTAAGGTGTGGAGTCCCCTTTTGACCGAAGGGTAGTGTGATGGTGATCAAAATTGTTAGTTACACTGCAAAGCAGAATTGACTAATCAAACTACACGACTGGGTTTCCAACTCAGAGCCTGCCCTAGTTTTTCGGAATCCTAGCCGACTTGTTCATGAAAGAAGTGCACCAAAAAATCGGTTCGATTTCGTCGGTTTTTCCGTACGAAAAATCAAAACCAAGTGGTTCGTGAGAAAATTTTTACAAATCGATCCTGATCGAATTTTAGTAAGAATCAAAGTTGATTTGGACTAAGTCGGTCTAGTCCATTTCTAGGTTTTTCAGGTTCCCCAAATGGAAATTTGTTTCGCAGTTGATAACAAACCTTGGGTTTGAGATTTCTGTCTTCTTGGTTTCTGCATTTTGTACTCTATTGGAGAGAGAGGGCGAGGCCATGAGAGAGAGGGCAACCGAGAAATAGAAGTCCGAAATGTTCCGGTAGACTGGTAGAAGCTGGAGATTAATTAGGGTTTCAAGGTATCTTATTTCTAATCATTGGATTATATGGAAAATAAACGAATGAGATTAATTAAATAAAATCTGTGGTTCAATCGGTTTAAAACGAACGGTCAGACAGAAATCGAAGCAACGGACCAAAATAAATTTTATAAGAAAATCAAAACCGGTTGAACCCTTTTTCGGACTGAGTGAACCGTAATTTTTTCGATCGGTTCGGTTTTTTGGATTTCTCTTTCACCCCTAATTTTTTTTTTGTTTGAGAAAGTTCTTTCATATTTGGTTTGGTTTGAGTTTTGAAGAGAAATGCGGCTTTGATTTTAGTTTTCTAGGTCTAACCACCGGACCAGACCGGACCGGAAAAAAAAACATCAATTTTTTTTGTTAAAATTTGTATTTTTGAAATTTGTAGTTGTTTTGTCATATACATTTTTTGGTAATTTTTATTTTTTAAAATTTTGATTTTCTGCAATATGTATTTTTTTAATTTTGGGCTTAACTCTTTAATAGTTTAAATGATTATTTTTAATAAAAAAATCTATTTTTTTAATATTTGTTTTGATACAACTAGACTGGAAATCGAACCGAATTGGATTGAAACTGTAACACCCCATGTAAATCACTGACCCAACAACTTATTTGAGCCCAACCACATGGCCCAAAATACTTAAACCCAAGTTGTTAGTAGTAGTTTACATAGTTCTTTATATACACAGGATCACCCATGTAGACTTTCGATGTGGGACAAGATATCACAATCTCCTCACTTTTAAGACCTTGTGCCCTCACAAGGGGTTCACACTAGAGTCACCACGGCCTAACCCCGGGTCTGTTCCCTAGTGATCAAGCAAAGTCTCAGCCCCACACTTGATCGTGTACACGGGTCACTCTAATATACCATTTGTAACACCTCATATAAACCACCGACCCAACAACTTGTTTGAACCCAACCACATGACCCAAAATACTTAAGCCCAAATTGTTAGTAGTAGTTTACATGGTTCCTTATATACCAAGAATCACCCATGTAGACTTTCGATGTGGGATAGGACATCACAGAAACTGAAGAAATCAAACCAAACCAAACCAACCCGAAATAATTCGGTTCGAACGAAATTTTCAATTTTTCCCGAGTTTCTCTTCCAAATCGGACCAATCCGAATAATACCGGACTGGTTACACCTTGTTCTTGTTTATTTATTTATTTATTTACACGCTTTATGAATTACAGTAGATGAAGTACAAGTAATGAAAGGGTATGTATTAATATAAGAAGTATGAGCTACAAACATTTTTACGTCATAACTTTTATGCCTAACTTAAAATTTGCATCTAAACCTTTAACTTACATAATTTGAGATCCTGGCTATTTATATTGTGAATATTATACTCAGTAATGGCAGATTGAAATTTTTGGATAAAAGATTGATATTTTTGCAATTGAATGGTATGTGCAAGGACCCGAATTCTCGAATAAAAGGAGTTAAAATTTTCCCCACGCGCGCACACACACACACATATATATATATAATATTTGCATTTTTATTAATAAAAAGATCTTACTTATTCGTATATATACACATGAAGCTTCAACAGTGATAGAACCAAAATTCCCGAGATAGAAGATGATCTTTCTACTGATTGAAAACTCTTTTTTACCGATTCAAAAGCCTACTGTCTCATTTCTAAGAATATGGTTCTACAGGTTCAAACCTGACTTCTATCGATTCAAATCTTTACTGACTTATTTCAAAAGAAACTTTAACCTATTGAAATTATTTTTCTATAGGTATAAAATGCCACTGCCCAAAGTTAATTGATTAAACTTCAACCAGATAAAACCTCTCTTCTACCAGTACAAAGTGCAAATTTCAGTTTTTTATTCGCAGAACACTCCCTTCTACCAGTACAACTACTTATTAGTTTATATACTTCATTTTCAGTTAACTTTGAATTAACCTGTGAATTCTCTACATCATTGCAAATACTTAAGTAAATAGCACCTCAATGAAATTTAATCATCTTTGATCGATTTCATTGCATGCTCATGTGGTGGAAAATCATTATCTTAAACCTAATTTCTCCATGATCACCAACTTGAACTAAAGGCCATGTTACCTCGACCTAAACGGAATATAAAACCCCTAGCACAACAAATTCGTACGAAACTGCATGCTTAATAACATGATCCAAGTAGGACTTTTACCTCATATGCTTAATTGTATTAAACAGTGTGCAGCTTCATGTTTATGGTTGGACCACTTGCGTGTTAATTAAGGTACTTGGACTTAACACAGCACTTTAGGCTTAGCCCGAAACACACAATCGTATACATGCTAACATAAGAATATGTGACTCGGGCATTATGCAATACTCATTCCCATGACGAATGTCGAATTAAAGAATGTTAGGGCCACATCTCAAAGAGCTATGAACCTATTTTCTATGAGCTCAATGGTGATTTCTTAGATTGCTATATTGATGATATTGTTGTCAGGTCCCAGTCACATAAGAGCATCTGTAATACTTAACGAAATCATTTCAGAAAATAAGACATAACAAACTAAAATTGCTCAAATATGTATTGATGTGCTCTCTCATCTTCTTCCTTCGCAGACATTACCACCGCTCGTGCCGTGATCAATTTCATGAAAAAAGCTCTGATTTTCAAATAAATAAACTGGATTATGTCACATCTTCTCTCTCTACAAGTATATTAGAATAGATGTTTATACACATGTATATACATACACATATGAAATGACTGGAAATATTTAGAAACATAAAAGTTTGTATTATTAAAAAATAATAATACAATAACACAATTGTTTTTCGTATTTTTTATGACGTTCAGGTTGCATACCGCCTCACGCGTGCCCCGACCTCTATTGTTTTAAATGAACTTCTTGGAATACATGAGTTTTGAAATTGTTAATGAAACAGTATTAGTACTACCTAGTTCACATCCAGTGCTTTGACAAAGTAAATGAACTGATAGTAACATAAAACCCCTCTAAATCCAACAAAGGATTCAATTAGAGAGTGCTGAAGGACTAGCTTGGTAGTCATTCAATTTAGATTCCCCACTCTTCCCATCCTTAGATAAACAGGAAACTTAACAACCCTTCTGTCATCCCCTTCTTCATTCCAAGCTCCCTTGAATTCCTCGATCACATCATCAGTCAAAAGCTCGACACCCTGATCGCGTGCCGTTTGATACGCTGACCCTGATTTGGTATACGCAATGTACTCTTCCAAATCCATCAGTCGTTCGGTTTTAAACTCGAATGGGCCTGTGTGATCAGCTCCATCGACTGGCTCGAATGGAAAATCAATGGTCTTGTACTTTTCTACGATCAAGTTTCGCCCCCAACTCCAATGTGCTCTTGAATCAATGAAATACACTCGTTTGAAAATCGAGTCGACGCGATTGCTGACTTCTGGGGTGGTGTAGCACCACGCAGCGATCACTCCGTGGGGTCTTTTGAGTATCCATTTGACTTGCTGGTAGAATGTTGGAAGATCGAACCAATGCATCGCTTGAGCTACTGTCACAAGATCGACGCTTGCTTGATCTGATACCATGTTTTTGAGTTCGGCTAATGACATGTTGGGTGGCGAACACTTATATTGCACGTTGGGAAGCTTAATTGCAAAATCCAATTGACCTTGGCTGGTGTCTGTGGCTATGACATTCTTGTACTTCCTAGCTAGCTGAAAATGAGCTTGTCTTAGACTCACAATCACGTTCTAAAGATCCACTTTTTCATAATATCAAACATTCAGATTAATGAACATTGAACAAAAAAATACCATGGAAAGAAACCAAAAACAAATATGGCTAAGGTTCCTCACCCCCTCCCTGAACATTCTAAAGATGCAAAAATGCAAGAATCAAGAAAACGAAATCGAAAAAGAGTAATGCGAGAAATACAGATGTTCCGTACAATTCAGACACAGATGCAGTTGGATGTACGTGAAACCCTCAATAATTTGTGTGGACTTCACATGCATCCAACGGTTCTGTGTTCAAATGTATTCGAAACATCTATATTCTTACACTTCTGATCCAAAATATAGAGAGATGAGGGTGGAACTACATATACAGTGGGGCCAGGAGAGGGCTCCTACCACTCAAAACTTATATTTTTCAACAAAGAGTAGGTATAATTTTGAGTAAATTTGTATGTAACTAGTATATTAGTTTAAACATTGGGCAAAACTATATTTGAAAGAAAATAGGCTGAATCGCATTTGAGTCGTCTGCGGTACACACTTGGACAAAGACGATTGATTTTAGAAGCGAAACACAAACCAATTTCTGCTATTCCGGATTCGTAAACTGCACATTTTCTATAAGAGGGGGAGGGGAAAATGGGGAAAACTTCAGTAAAAAGGAGTCGTAGATTTGGGTTTTTGATATGATTTGAGCATGATCTAGTATATGTATCAGGGCGTATCTCAGTTTGCCAAGTCTCAACTCCCACCAAAACCGAATCCAGAGGGTAAAGAAAGTCGGATTTGAGTAAAGAATTAAGAAAGCGAAAATGAAGGACTTACAGAGGCTGCGGCCTGGCCGCTGCCGGTGCCCACATCCCAAGCAAGGTCATGGCAAGGTGTATTGGACGCAATAAATTGGAACAGCTCTTCCGGGTAACTCGGCCTACCCTTCCAGTACAGGTCTCCCTGCTTTTTATACAGATCTGCAGCCATCTCTCTCCCTCTCCCTCTCCCTCTCCCTCTCCCTCTCTCTCTCTCTCTCCCCCTCTCTCCAACGTACTGTGCGTATACCTACTCAAACACAAATACACTCATGCCTGTGTATATATAAATGTGGGTATACGGTTCAAAGCCACTAGCCATACATGACGAGGGATGTCAAGCACGCTATGGATTGGAGAGTCACGGGCATAAATTAAACAGAGAAAGTCACAGTATACGGTTCAAAGCAAAAAGCAAATTCCCTTCCTATTACTTTCAAATGGCTAGGGGCAGTCGTATATACGAAGCACATGGGCTCGTAGCTATTAAATATTTTGAAAAAAAATTTAAATAGTAATTACTTTAAATATTATTTTCTATACATTGAGTTAAGAAAATATAACAAAAAATGAAATTGTGAAGGCTAATCGGCAATCAAAAAAGACCCACTTACTAAACACGGCCCATTAGAAAATATTAAAAATAAAAAGGGTTTTGAGAAAAGTGTTTAAAAAAAAAAAAAAAAAAGAGTTTTCACTTTCCACTATCTATTAGTTCCTTCAGACCACGATTACAATGTCGTTTCAGCAATCGAGGTGACAACCATGGCGATAATGCGACAGTGATTGAATATCACCAATTGGGGCGTCAGTCGGTAATTCTTTCCTTCTCTCACCTAACCCCTCTCTCCCTATATTTATGCAGCGATGTTTCAATGTATGCTCTGATGCTCACATTATCTTTACTAAAAATTGACTAATCTATATTTATTTTAATCACAAAAGCAATCTATGTATATGTATCCTTATACCATTTTCATCCATTTTGACTATCTCACCCGCTCACAAGTCACAAATAGAATCCATCATCCATCATCACTATCCCACCTACAAAGACACTATACATGTATTTATATGATCACTTTATGTATGTAGAAGAATTAATTCAAGCCACAAGATTTCAATTTTCTTGAGTTTATCTAAATAAAGGAAATATATAATTACTGTTTAACTTTTTTTTTTAAAGCAAAATATAATATATTCAGAGAAAAGGGGACATGTACACGTATACTAAGGGGGAGTGATAACTTACCACTCGCCAACCACCCAAAATAAAGAAGAGCTCACCACATACAAGTTAAAACGCCTCACCCGCCCGCCCACCCACAAAACTGTTGTTACAAAACATCGAAGTCATCAGAGGATTTCACACGGGCGATCGCCCTATAGATATTTTCCCTATCAACTTTAGATCCCTAGCCTTCTATAGGAGGAAGCTCAAACCTTCTGCTACTAGGATATACAGGATAGGGGACAAGGGGTCCCTTTGTTTCAATTCTTTCTCCATAGAAAACTACCTAGTTTGAGACCCATTCACCAGGACTGACAAACTGGATGTGGAGATACACTCCTTTATCCACTTAATGCAAACAAAAAGGGAGACCAAAAACCTTCATCAAAGATAAAATGAAATGTCAATTGATATTATCATAAGCCTTTTCGAAATCTAACTTAATCACCAACCCTTTCTTTTTCCTAGCTTTCCAATGATGAACAACCTCTTTAGCAATTAGGATACCATCATGTATACCCTATTTTCCACAAAGGCAGATTGAAAATGGCCTATAATTGATGGTAGCACTGAGGACAACCTTCTGGCTAGGATCGGAATTGCTGTTTAAGTTTATTCGTCTATTTTTTCAAAACTATCATATTCTATTGCCAGGTAATCATGAGAAAAGAATAATAATAATTGACTCTTTCTTTAAGAAGAGAGGAATCATATTAGTTGGCTTATAATTACTGTTTAAGTTGATTCATCTGTTCTTTCAAAATTATCATATTCTATTGTCAGGTAATCATGAGAGAAAAAAAAAACAATTTACTCTTTCTTTAAGAATAGATGTTTGCAAAATGTTAAGGTTATGTAAACTCAGAACCGTTAAGTCATATTAGTGGAGTTTCGAACAGTTGAACCCAGACATCACTCTCTTAAAAGTCCTAGAGTTGAAATACAAGAATTTGATAAATTTACTTTTGTAAGGAATTCGGAGCTACTGATTCGCACGCAAATATGTGTTTTATACATACATGAACCCCTTAACTTGTGTGCGAATACCGTTTGATGAAGCGTATTTTATACGCGTTAATGAACTAATGTATGTCATGGGTGTTAGTATGTTTTCAATTTTTACTAGCATAATACACCACACACGGTTCCTTCCCACGCCTTTGACCTAAAACAGCCCCTAAGGCATAATCACTCGCATCACACATAAGTTCGAAAGGGAGGCTCCAATCGGGTGGCTGCATAATAGGTGGAGAAATTAGCAGCTCCTTTAGAGAGGTGAAAGCCTCATCACATGCTGTGGTCCACTCGAAAGGAGTGTCTTTGGCAAGTAGATTGCAAAGAGGGCGAGAAATGGCACTGAAGCCCTTAATAAAGCGCCGGTAGAACCCAGCATGGCCAAGAAAAGACCGAATGTCTTTAACACTCTTGGGGATTGGTAGATTAGAGATAAGACCAATTTTGGCTTTGTCTGCCTCAATCCCCTTTTCTGACACAATGTGGCCCAGAACAATGCCATTGGTCACCATAAAGTGACATTTCTCCCAATTGAGAATCAGATGTTTCTCCTCACATCGCTCTAAAACCAGCTCGAGATTGTGGAGGCAATGGTCAAAAGAAGTACCATAAACCGAGAAGTCATCCATAAAGACCTCCACAATCTTATCTAGCATATCGCTAAATATTCCCATCATGCATCGCTGGAAAGTACCAGGTGCATTACACAGTCCAAATGGCATTCGCCGGTAAGCAAAAGTACCAAAAGGACAAGTAAACGTAGTCTTTTCCTGATCCTCTAGGGCAATCTCAATCTGATTGTAGCCCGAGTAACCGTCCAGAAAACAGTAGAATGGATGGCCGGCTACTCATTCCAACACTTGGTCTATGAAGGGTAAGGGGAAATGATCCTTTCGGGTACAAGTGTTTAGTTTACGGTAATCAATGCATACCCGCCATCCGGTGATAGTGCGAGTAGGGATCAACTCATTATTCTCATTCTTGACTACCGTTAAACCAGATTTCTTTGGTACCACTTGTACCGGGCTGACCCACTGACTGTCAGAAATGGGGTAAATGATCCCCACATCAAGCAACTTTAAGACTTCAGCCCGCACAACCTTTTTCATGTTGGGATTCAGACGGCGTTGAGATTGGCGGGTTGGTTTAACATTTTCCTCAAGATAAATGCGATGGGTGCAAATTGAGGGATCAATACCCTTCAAATCCGCAATGGTCCACCCAATCGCCTTTTTGTGAGCTCTCAAAACTCTCAAAAGTGCAGCCTCTTGCTCTTCATGGAGACTAGAAGAGATAACAACTGGAAAAGTCTCCTCTCGTCCTAAGTAAGCATATTTCAATGAGGTAGGCAAGGGCTTTAGTTCAAGTTTCGGTGATTGGACATCCGAGGGAAGGATAGGAGTATCTGAAAGTGGGAGTTTTTCAAATCCCGGTGTCCAACCTCTTAGATTGAGTACCTCAGCATGGTCTAACAGATAGACCATCTCCACTTCTTCTGGGGAAGGAATATGATTCTCAACCCCAGCATTCAACAAACAAGACTCAAAAGGGTCCGAACGAATAATACATCCAGTGAAATTGGAAGTTTCAATGTTATTTACTTCGAACACCTCATCATCATCTCCCGGTTGCCTACAAACATTGAAAACATTCAATTCTACCGTCATATTACCAAAGGTCAATTGCATGATGCCTGACCTACAATTGATAAGAGCATTAGCTGTAGCAAGAAACGGACGGCCTAAAATGACGGGAATTTGTGCTGCGGGGTTGGCAACTGGTTGTGTGTCAAGAACAACAAAATCTACGGGAAAGTAGAATTTGTCAATCTGGACCAGAACATCCTCTACTATTCCTCTTGGTCTCTTCTCACTCCTATCAGCAAATTGGAGAGTTATGGAAGTTGGTTTAAGATCAGCGAGACCAAGGGACTGGTAAACATGGTAGGGAAGTAGGTTAACACTTGCCCCAATATCAAGTAAAGCCCTTTCAAGTGTATTTGCCCCCACAGTGATGGAAATCGTTGGACAACCAGGGTCCTTATATTTTGGGGGCGCATTAGCTTGCAGGATGGAGCTCACATGTTCAGTAAGGAAGGCTTTCTTTTGAAAATTTAGCTTCCTTTTCACAGTACACAAGTCCTTAAGGAACTTGGCATAGGTGGGCACTTGCCGGATAGCATCAAACAATGGTATATTGATCTTCACCTGTTTGAACAATTCAAAAATCTCAGCTTGATGATTTATTTTAGATGGAGGTCTCAACCGTTGTGGATATGGAGCAGGGATTGGGCAAGTTTCATCAACAACAAACTTTTCTTTCTTTTTTTCGGTATTGACCCTCTCACTCTTCTCACTTTCCTCAATGGTATCATCTTTCTCAGTAATAACAGGAGAACTAGGGCCAGATGCCCTGGTAGGGGAAAAAATGATGCCATTATCTATTGTTTTACCACTCCGAAGTGTAGTAACAGAATTGACCCCTTCTTAGCCTCACAAAAAGGCGATTGGGTGGACCATTGCGGATTTGAAGGGTATTGATCCCTCAATTTGCACCCACGCATTTATCTTGAGGAAAATGTTAAACCAACCCGCCAATCTCAACGCCGTCTGAATCCCAACATGAAAGAGGTTGTGCGGGCTGAAGTCTTAAAGTTGCTTGATGTGGGGATCATTTACCCCATTTCTGACAGTCAGTGGGTCAGCCCGGTATAAGTGGTACCAAAGAAATCTGGTTTAACGGTAGTCAAGAATGAGAATAATGAGTTGATCCCTACTCGCACTATCACCGGATGGCGGGTATGCATTGATTACCGTAAACTAAACACTTGTACCCGAAAGGATCATTTCCCCTTACCCTTCATAGACCAAGTGTTGGAACGAGTAGCCGGCCATCCATTCTACTGTTTTCTGGACGGTTACTCGGGCTACAATCAGATTGAGATTGCCCTAGAGGATCAGGAAAAGACTACGTTTACTTGTCCTTTTGGTACTTTTGCTTACCGGCGAATGCCATTTGGACTGTGTAATGCACCTGGTACTTTCCAGCGATGCATGATGGGAATATTTAGCGATATGCTAGATAAGATTGTGGAGGTCTTTATGGATGACTTCTCGGTTTATGGTACTTCTTTTGACCATTGCCTCCACAATCTCGAGCTGGTTTTAGAGCGATGTGAGGAGAAACATCTGATTCTCAATTGGGAGAAATGTCACTTTATGGTGACCAATGGCATTGTTCTGGGCCACATTGTGTCAGAAAAGGGGATTGAGGCAGACAAAGCCAAAATTGGTCTTATCTCTAATCTACCAATCCCCAAGAGTGTTAAAGACATTCGGTCTTTTCTTGGCCATGCTGGGTTCTACCGGCGCTTTATTAAGGGCTTCAGTGCCATTTCTCGCCCTCTTTGCAATCTACTTGCCAAAGACACTCCTTTCGAGTGGACCACATCATGTGATGAGGCTTTCACCTCTCTCAAGGAGCTGCTAATTTCTCCACCTATTATGCAGCCACCCGATTGGAGCCTCCCTTTCGAACTTATGTGTGATGCGAGTGATTATGCCTTAGGGGCTGTTTTAGGTCAAAGGCGTGGGAAGGAACCGTGTGTGGTGTATTATGCTAGTAAAAATTGAAAACATACTAACACCCATGACATACATTAGTTCATTAACGCGTATAAAATACGCTTCATCAAACGGTATTCGCACACAAGTTAAGGGGTTCATGTATGTATAAAACACATATTTGCGTGCGAATCAGCTACAAGAACCAATATTGAAGTTTTCGACATCTTTGCGTGATGAGGTTATTCGGGCTTATCTTGAAGTTAGACCATATTAACCTGAATTTCCAAAAGACCAATTTCTTAAAGAAAATCATGATCGTAGCTTGATAACATAAGCCTAGGGACTTGAACTTTGTGGTTGATCACCCGATATTATGGCTTCTATTTAGGATGTTTTTATAGTCGTATTACAAACCATAAGATGTCTTGAGTTGACTTGTATCTTTAGTCGTGTCATATCTTGAGCCGAGTTGTGTTCTTAAGCCATATCGTATTCGCTTTCATAAAGTCTAATTATAGTAGAAGTGGAAACATACCACCTAGCTCACTGTTGCAATATGTATTTTTCAGCTAGTATGATTCGGTCTGGTCCCATCATTCAGCCCCTCCTCTTTCGTTCTGTTTTCTACTTAGTCTTGTCCAATTTGGTTTATTTTTAAAACAACTGATTCAGTTTCGATTGTATGATCTTGAACACCAGATCGAGTCGGACCAAAGCGGACCCGACCGAAATACTTGCAATACCTTGTATACATGTTAATATCCTTTTTAGATAGTAAACATTTATATAAGAGTTAATATCATTTTATTTACATTTAACATGGCCCATTCATGCCCCAGCTAATTATTTGCATACTAAAAATTCAATTTTTTGTCATATTTGGCTTGGTCCATTCATGACTGGGTCACTCATTAAATCATAAACTGGACTAAAATCGAGCAAATCAAAAGCAAGCATATATAAATATTTTTATCAAAGGGTATCGAGAAGATTGTTATGTTTTTATCTACGGCTGCGTAGAAATTTCAATGACAGTGACATAAAGCATCCTTGAATTTTAACAAGTCCACAAAGTGCCAACAGCTTCCTCATCTGAAATTTCATGTCATGTCCTTTAAAACAATGAGGACTAGAAAAACACACACTAGCTTTATGGTCAGCATAATCTTAATAGCCTAACGTATCCCACCAACCATCTTTTATAATTATAAACTTAATGAATATGCTATTGTAGCTAGTAAGGTATACAATTTCCTGGACCAATTGCTGTAAAAATCACATCCAAATGACTCAAACAAGTGGAGATCATGGGGAAAGCAACAACAGAAGCAGCAATTACGCAGAGCAAAATTTCAAAATCAAAATCAACATAGTGAAGGAATCAAATGGAAATGATGATAAAACTTTCAAACGTCGAATTAAGAAAGTTCCGCTGGTGCTGCGAAGCATGGAAAACAACAAGGGAGAATATGATCCGAAGGTGGTTTCTTTAGGCCCATACCACCACGGAAAACCCGAGCTTCAGTTGGTGGAGAGCCTCAAGCCAATGGTGGCTAGACTGTTTGTTTCGGACAGCGACAAGGACATGGATGAGTTCTATCACAAGGTATTATTGACGGTTGATGATTCCAGAAGTTGCTATGATGAAGGTTCAACAGTTATATATAGCGACGATCAATTTGCGAAGATGATGCTATTGGATGGTTGTTTCATTTTAGGTATGATTGAGAGCTTTGGCCTATCAGATCAGAAACCAGATCGCGAAGCAAAATATGATGATTTCATAACTCACATAGGTGTGTTCGTGTGGTATTCTATCAATTCAGATATGGTTTTCTTGCTTGAGAATCAACTCCCGTTTCAAGTTCTTGAGTTGTTAATGAGTTTGAAATACAAAGATGATGAGGGGATGAAACGAATCGACGCGTTCTTGGAAAATCAGATTCCTTGGGATCTGCCATTTCAGATAAAGGAGGAAAAGAAAGCAAGTGGATATGAAAACCAGCTCCTTCATATCCTTCAATTGTTCTGGAAAAAATTGCTCTTAGACCATTGTGCTGAGGAAGTTAACCAATCCCTTAGTCACCTCAACTCATTGAGGGCCTCACAGAAAGAGAAACAAAAAGGTAAGGGCAAACTTAACATTAAGGATTATATGCATTCGTTTCGTTCTGTCACCGAGCTCAAAGCAAAGGGAATACAATTTAGGCCCATCAGTTCTAAATCTGTCAAGGCCATCAAGTTCAAATCCTTTTGGTTCGATGGATTACTCGAACTTCCTCCGTTTCTCGTTACTCCCAAGACAAAAACAATGTTATCAAATGTTATTGCTTATGAACTGTGTTCAGACAATACTAAAAACCTTGCTATTACATCTTACATCGGTTTCTTGAAATCCCTCATTGATCACCCGGACGATGTTAAAGAGTTGCGGTCAAGGCATATATTGTTCAACAGGCTTGGCAGTGACGAAGAACTGGCTAATGTTTTCAAAGAGATCTCTACTTTTGCAGTGGAGGACTACGGGATGTACGGGGATCTTACAATGAGCATTCAGGAGCACTACAATAGCAAGGTGAAGACATGGATGGCTGAATTCGTTCATAAGCATTTTAGCAGCCCGTGGACTGCCGTTGCTTTCATCGCTGCATCTTCTCTTGTTATCTCGAGTTTTATTCAAACCTACTTTACTGTATTCCCTCGATCCCGCAAATAGATGCATTGGGGGGATGATTAAATGACAAGACTCATAAATCCAGAATCAAATGATTCTTAGCTTTTAGATATCTCCTCTTGTTCTTCTTCATGTTCATTCTTTCTTTATGTATTCATGAGTGTTTTCACTTCTCACAAGCTTCTGAAAGGTGTTAAACACCTTTCAATTTTTGCCTCTTGTAACAAGAATACATGTTTTAGTGCACAAGACTGTGACACACCAGTCAGGTTATTGTGTCAATTGTTAGCCGAGCGTTCAGGGAGAGTCGGTGGACATCCAAATAAGTGATCAACGGTCTCACATCATTTAACAAATGTAAGTTCAATACTATTTACAATAGATTATGATTCGACCTTGTATAATATATTTTAAAGCCGTGAGGGCGCTAAAACCAAATAAAACTTAACAGTTAAATATGTTCATCTTAGAGCAAACCACGGATTCTTAGTAGCCTATAAAATTTGGACAGTTAAAGCGAATAATATTTTACAAAATGGGAGCAGGTCAAAGACTGTCTCCAGCCATGAGCTTCCTTTGGTATGAACCACTCCAATCCAAGTAATTGAGGATGCTCGAACAAGGGTAAAACATGAATTTATCTTTTTGACTTCTGTTCTCTATTTTCATATTTAAATTTTGGCAGACAGAGATGATGTTTGAAATAGGGTTTGGAGGTAGAGAAAAAGAAGCTTATAGTCGTAGGGTTGCATTTGGTGAACCAACATTCCCAACGGTGTGTTTTCATCTTGGATTTTTGTATCAAGAAAAGAAAAAGAAAGCGAGGATAGAGAAATTAAATAAGTTAAAGAATAATAAATGAAGATAAAGCAAAAGTCCTTTAGTTTCTGCACTTCAATGTCACTTTTTGTTGCAATTATATAACAACTCATTTTCAACTATCTGAATTTATTAATACGTGATTTTTTTTGTTAACTCTTTTTGAAAAAAAAAAGGGTAAATATCAATTCGACATTAGAATTTCAAGAGCATAAACATAAAATTATCCATCTTTCTACTAGTTTAAGCAATATGATGAGTTAATACTCCATAATCGTATATGATATTAATGCACTTTATTTGATATTCGAACCTTACTGATGACTTGATAACCTTACACAAGTTTTATCTAAGAAGAGCTTAGATGCAAATGTGGCCGTGGAAAATACATAAATAATGAAATTATTCATTTCTAAAAAATTTTAGAAAGACGTAAAAAATCCATGGATTCCATGCTATTGATTTGAAGGAGATTTATGTTTTGGAATCACATCCTTTAATAGTTGCAGACAGAAAATATAGCTTAAATCACAAAATATACTAAAAATAAACTTAATAAATCTCTCCATCCGACGTAGATTACTACTACAGCTTAAATGCCATCACTAAAGCCACTAAAAGATTATTTAGAAGAAAATGCAACAGTATCTGAAAAAAGACACTCCTAATATTGTTGAATTGCTGTAAAAAAAACTACTGATCATGCGTCTCTGCTAGCTAATTGACTTTTCATCACCTCTGCAAACCGCATAAAAATTATTGAAGTTGTTTTACCAGCAAAATTAGCAGTCACATACTACCTCTTGGAAAACTCTTGGCTACGTTTGGTGGCGGCAACAACAGCATTCATCAAGATTCCACGAAAGCCACCCTTCTCCAACTCATGAATACCGGCAATGGTGGTTCCACCAGGAGATGCAACATCATCTTTAAGCTGACCTGGGTGCTTCCCTCCTTTGCTAACCATAGACGCTGCTCCCAATACCTGCAAATAAATGTACGTATTTTTAGTTATAATCCCCCGAAAAAGATAGAATTGTCTTCAGTCGTTACAGCAGCATGGAAATTATGAAAAGTGTATAATGTATTACGTCTGGGCTTTAAAAGACAACTAAAAGGAGACACTGTGTCAGCATGAGTTCAAATGCTCTGAGCCATTTTCATATCAAATACTAAAAAGCAAGAAAGGAAAACAAGGGAGATGCAGAGAGCAACCAGCAGGGCCGTGTGCGTAATAGTCAAACCACTTTGATAAGAACATGAGAAGTGAAATTCGAATCGAATACTATCAAATGGCTATAATATTTAGTATGAAGCAATATTTCAGTATTAATTCATTGCATGTTTTACTTTCGCAGGTACTGGGGGCCTTAAAGTCTAAGATGTTATGGAGTTAAGACTAATTTAGGGCAATGCCAAACCAAGTTGAAGCAGTGGCTCTACGGCGTTTGCTTGTTCTTCAACTTTATTGCAAATAATGTTAGCTTGGTGTAGGAAACCTTGTTCCAAAAACTTGATAGAACAAAAATTCTATGTTTCCTATTATTGATTACTGCTTATGTATGCAATGTGGTTTCCAGCTTCCCTACTCGATAAGGGGTTTGTAAGTAATAAATCTTCAGTGAGCCTGCTTAATGCTTATTGCTTTCTGCCCCGTGTCTTTCAGCCTATATTACAATTCTATGGCTGAATGAAAACCGTCACTGCTGTATAAAGTTTTACATACACTCGGATCTCACTAATAACTGGTAAAGTCATTAAGTCCATCATTCCATCACCTATGCCCAGAAAGCAAACAATAAATGGTTAAATTTGCCTTAATTCTGTTTCAAGATGCATTACATAAACATGGTGGTTTTCAGGGCAGAAGTAATATTTCTGCCTAGTCCACCACAGCTCATTAGGGATGGCATTCTACTCGGTCTGACTGTCTCCACACTGAACGGATCAAAAATTCGGGGATTTTTTCGGAGATCGGATCAAATTCGGTGATGAATTTTATAAACAAAGGAACATGTTGAATGTAGGTTCACATATCCCTACTCCGTACCCAGCTCGTTTCTTTTCTTTAAAAAGTATGTAGACATATATTATCTTACACTCTAAAAATTATAACCGTAGATTTTTATCATTATTAAATATAATTGTACATTTTGGTTTTTTTAATATTTAACATAATATTTATTCGAAATAGAATGTTTTTCAAAATTTGGATCCCCGTCCTCTATTTGGAGATTTTCGTTTCCTTATTTGAAGCGAGGATGGAGGTAAAAATGAAAAACCCCGTCGGAGATTGAGGCAGAGACGGGAAAGGGAAACATGTTTGGGAATCAGAGACGGAGATCGATTCCCTTCCAATAGACGTCATGGATTGCGTAAGGTGTAGGGTGATCAAAATGGTTAGTTACACTACGAAGCAGAATTGACTAATCAAACAACAGAACTGTGTTTCCAACTCAGAGCCGGCCCTAGTTTTTGGAGATCCTAGCCGACATGTTCATGGAAGAAGTGCACCAAGAAATTATTTTATTATGTGTATAATCGGTTCGATTTCCTTAGTTTTTCAGTAAAAAAATCAAAACCGAGTGGTTCAAGAGAAGATTTTTATAAACCGATCCCAATCAAATTTTAGTAAGAATCAAAGTTGATTCGGGTCCATTTCTAAGTTTTTCAAGTTCCCCAAATGGGGATTTGTTTTGCAATTTGTAACAAACCTTAAAGGGTTTGAGATTTCTGTCTTTTGGGTTTCTGCGTTTTGTAATCTGTTGGAGAGAGATGGTTAGGCCATGAGAGAGACGGCAGCTGAGAAATAGAAGATGATCTTTCTACTGATTGAAAACCATTTTCTACCGATTCAAAAGTCTACTGTCTCATTCTAAGAATATGGTTCTACCAATTCAAACCCGACTTCTATCGATTCAAATCCTTACTGACTTATTTCAAATGAAACTTTAACCTGTTAAAATTATTTTTCTATAGGTACAAAATGCAACTGCACAAAGTTAATTGATTAAACTTAACCGGGTAAAACTTCACTTCTACCGATATAGAGTGCAAATTTTAGTTTTTTTATTCATAAAACACTCCCTTCTACCAGTACAACTACTAATTAGTTTACATACTTCATTTTCAGTTAACTTTGAATTAACCTATGAATTCTCTACATCATTGCAAATATTTAAGTAAATAAAACCTCTATGAAATTTAATCATCTTGATTGATTTCATTGCATGCTCATGTGGTGGAGAACCATTATCTTAAACCCAATTTCTCCATGATCACCAACTTGAACTAAAGGCCATGTTAACCCGACCTAGACGGAATACAAAACCCTTAGCATGACAAATTCCTACGAAATGCATACTTGATAACATGATCTAAGTAGGACTTTTACCTCATATGCTTAATTGTATTAAATGGAGTGCAGCTTCATGTTTATGGTTGGACCACTTGCATTTTAATAAGGTACTTGGACTTAACATGGGACTTTAGGCTTAGCCCGAAACACGCGATCATATACATGCTAATGTTAGTGAAAGAAAGAGAAAAGAATGATATAGAAGTGCATAGGGAAAAGTTAAGTATGCCCTTACACACAATATTTATATTGAGTGGGAGTGTTACACATACATAGAATAGCTAATGTGGGACAAAACAATTCTAACAATCCCCCTCAAGCTGGAGAGTAGATATCACAAAGTCCCAGATTGTTACATAAAAATTCTAAACGAGGTTTAAACAGTGATTTAGTAAAAACATCTGCTATCTGAGCTCCTGTGGAAAAGGTGTAGCCAACACACCATTGTCAATGTTTTCTCGAACGATGTGACAATCTACCTCAATATGTTTGGTTCTTTCATGAAACACAGGGTTTGAGGCTATATGTATCGCTGTCTAATTGTCACAATACATAAGAATAGGTAACTGCACTTGAAATCCCAGTTCCTCAAGAAAAGTTCTCAGCCAGACAACCTCACACGTAGTATAAGCCATAGCACGATACTCTGCTTCTGCACTAGATCTTGCAACAACAGTTTGCTTCTTACTTTTCCAGTTAACTAAGTTGTCACAGACAAAAGTACAGTAACCAGTTGTCGAACATCTATCAGACGGTGACCCTTTCCAATTTAAAATATCAGTGAATGCTTCAACACTCAAAAGACCATTAGAATGATAAAATAAGCTACGTCCAGGATGGGCCTTGAGATACTTTACAATGCGAATGCAAGCTTTCCAATGTGGAAGAAGTGGACCAGACATAAACTGACTCACTACACTAATAGCAAATGAGATATCAAGACAAGTACTGGTAAGATAATTCAACTTATTAACCAAGCGACGATATTGATCTAGATGCGGAAATATCTTTCCCTGATCAATGCAAAGTTTGACATGAGGATCCATTGGAGTCTCCACAGGTTTGGCTCCCAACAAACCTGTCTCGTTTCCTCTGAGACAAACTAATCACATCCTTGGATCTTGCTACCTCAATACCCAAGAAATATCGTAGTTTACCCAAGTCTTTAGTGCGTAACTGACTATGTAGGAATTGTTTTAATTCATCAATTTCTTCCTGATCATCTCCAATGATAATAATGTCGTCTACATAGACAATGAGCAATACTTTCCCTCGAGCTGACGTAAGAGAGAATATAGAGTGATTTGATTGACTTCGGCACATGCCAAATCTCAAGACAACCTCACTAAACTTGCCAAACCACGCTCTAGAAGACTGCTTAAGTCCATAAAGTGTTTTGCGGAGATGACATACCTTACGATGCTCCCCCTGAGCAACAAACCCAGGTGGTTTGTGAGGACCTGAAAAATTTTGAGTCTTTAAAATAATTATTCAGAGATTTTTTTGCTGGTTAATTGTTTAATTTATTATTATATGTTTCAGATTTTAATTATAAGACCCGAGCTCCGGGTCTTCTCTTTTATTTCACGCGCGTCTTTTTACGTGGTGTTTTACATGGGAGCCCATGAGGGGCCTTAAAATCAGATTCTGGCTTAAGGGGGGGAATAAGCTCACCCCATTTTCTCTCATCTCACTTTCTCTACCAAAGCTCCTCCTTCTCTCTAAACCCTCTTTGGATTTTGTCCACCATTTTTAAATTCCTTTGAGATATAGAAAGCTCGCATCGTGCTTGACGTGGAATCAAAAACGGATCATGATTTGGTGCTCGGGAAGCTCAGATTCAAAACTTGGAGGTTCACCAAAGCTAGGGCTTTCACCCATTGATCAAATCCATCCTTTTAAAGCTTGAGATAAGGATTTCTATCTTGCATTATGTGTATATGACATGTTTTGGTCCATATTTCGTGCATATATTGTAGTCTTGGCGTGATTTGGAGAGTTTGGGCGATTTAAAATCGCACAGAAAATCTGTAGAATCGCGCAGTGGCGTCGGGGGACCTGGGCGTTCGCAAGGCTGGCCCATAAATTTTGGCAGAGAGATGAAAAGTTGGGGCGACCGGACGGGACTAGACGTGTCCGAACGGGAGTTGAAAACTCTCTTTTGATTGTGTTGTTATCGCGTATTATGCCTAGAATCATCTTTTACTTAGCAAATTATCATGGTCACGGGTTATTAGTACATTTGTCTTGATTAAATGGAACATCGTTGATATAATTTGAACGTAGTATGGATATGCATAACATATGCACATGTTGTTATTGAACGATACAAGTAAAATGCTAACCTCCATCGGGAGTGGTGCTAGGAAAACTAAGGATCTAGCTTCCTTTGGAGAATGTGGTAGGAGATGCCATGAATTGGCTTGGCTAACCTTCGTTGGGAGAAGTGCTAGGACATAACCTATCTTGACCTCATTTGATTGTATTCGAGTGGCATTTCTTTTGGGCGATGAGTTGATAATGAGGTGTAGTTGTAACACTTATATTGGTGAACTATGGATGTTGTGGAGAATCCCTCATGTGTGTTCTCTTATTCATGTTATAGTACTTGACACATGAAAGTATTGTATTGCCATACAATGTTCATAGTGCGTGTCATTTCATCTCATATGCACATAGTCTTGGCATAGATTTTCCTACTAGACTTGTAGCTCAACCCTTCCATCTTTCAGGTACCGGACCGGATGAATAACACGGAGTGTGTGATGTGCATGGCATAACATCTTTTTAGAAAGGAAATGGAAGAAATTATTTAACATATTTATGAACTTATTTTATTTTTAGAAGATGTATTGTAACTTCTACTTGTATTTTGTTGATGATAAATGAGGTCTTTTACCCTTTTTGAGGTCATGAGTAATGTATATTGGATCGGTAGTGCCCCTTTTTTTAAAAACTGTTGGATACTTACCGTATTGGGTACCACATCTATGAAATATTTTGGATTATTAAACGGTGTTTAGTGAGAATTGTGAAAGGTACATCGTGTTTTATAATATTGAAAAATCAGGGCGTGACATGGTTGCTCCATATAGACTTCCTCCGATAGATTGCCATGAAGAAAGGCGTTGTTGATATTAAGTTGAAACTACGGCCAACCAAGATTGGCGGCAAGAGAAATAAGAAGCCATATTAGATCCAAGTTTGGCAACAGGAGAGAACATGTCGAAATAATCAACACCATAAGTCTTAGAATAGCCTTTGGCAACTGGACGGGCTTTGTAATGCTCAACAGTGCCATCTGGAAGGTACTTGACAGTATATACCCAACGACAGCTAATAAGAGTTTTACCAGCGGGAAGAGGAACCAACTCCCATATGCCTGTATTATGAAGAGTAGATATTTCATCCTCAATAGTTGTCCACCACTCGAATCGGGATAATGCCTCCTGAATATTGTGAGGAACAAAAATGGAGAAAATAGTAGTAGTAAAAGTATGTAAGGATGGAGACAAATAATCATAAGAGATAAACTGAGAAATCGAGTGAGAAGTGCACAAGAGATTAGAGAAACGATATTTTATTGATGGACGGCGATTCACATGAGTCAGATATCGATGAACATGTAGATCTAGCGACAGGGGGGAAGACGGAGGAGGATGGGCAGACAAGAATGGGCAAGTAGGTTGGGATGGTCCGGTAGGTTGTGTAGTCTGAAATGGTGGTGGATGGTTGTGTGGTGCAGGAATTGGAGGCAATGCCGGTGTTGGGGCGTGAGAACAACGAACATAGGCCTGCAAGGGTTTTTGTGAAACAGGGTGAGGAGGAACAACCATAGAGTGTTGTGGAGCAGTACCAGTAGAGACAACCATTGTAAGGACCCGGAAAATTTGAGTTTTAAAAATAATTATTTGAAAATTTATTTCGGGTAAATAAGTTGATTTATCATGTTATGTATCGGATTTTAGTTATAGGACCCGAGCCCGGAGTCTCTTGCTTTATTTCGCGCGCGTCTCTTTACGTGGCTTATTACGTGGGAGCACTTAGGGGCCTTAAAAATCAGATTTGGGGCTGGTGGGGGGGGGGGGGGGGGGGGGGATAAGCCCCCATTTCCCTCATCTCACTCTCTCTCTCTACCCATGGCTCCTCCTTCTCTCTAATCTCTCCACCAATCTACTCCACCATTTTCAAATTCCTTGGAGATATAGGAAGTTTGTATCGTGCTTAACGTGAAATCGAAGACGGATCGTGATTAGGTGCTCGGGAAGTGCGGGTTCAAGCTTGGAGGACCACCAAAGTTAGGGCTTTCACCCATTGATCAAATCCTCCACTTTGAAGCTTGAGGTAGGGATTTCTACCTTGTATTATGTGTATATGATGTGTTTTGGTCCATATTTCGTGGTTATTTTGTTGCCTTAGTGTGATTTGGAGAGTAGGCGAAATCTGGAAATCGCGCAGAAATCTGCAGATCGCGTAGGGGCGTCCGGACGGCTGGCCCAGGAAATTGGATAGAGAGCTGGTGTTTTGGGCGTCCGGACGGGACTGCCCGGCGTCCGGACGAGACCGGATGGAAATGCTATTTTGTCCTTTGACTGTGTATTTGTCTCATATTATGGCTTGAACCATCTTTAATTGGTAGTTTGACGTGATCGTGGATCATTAGTATCTTGTTTGAGTGAATGGAACGTAGTTGATATAATTCGAACGTGGTATGGATACGCATGACATATGCATATATTGTTAGTGAATTATATAAGCGCAATACTAGCCTCCATCGTGAGTAGTGCTAGGAAAACTATGAATCTAGCTCCCCTTGGGGAATGTGCTAGGAAATGCCATGAATTGGCTTGGCTAGCCTCCGTTGGGAGATGTGCTAGGATACAAGTATGACAATTGATTGGCACGACTTGATGATTTGTCTAGCCTCCGCTGGGAGAAGTGCTAGGGCATAACCTATCTTAACCTTATGTGATTGTATTTGATTAGCATTTGATGCGGACGATGAGTTGGTAGTAAGGTGTAATTGTAGCACGAGTATTGGAGAATCGTGGGTTGTTATTCATGTTATAGTGCATGACATATGGAAATATCACATTGACATACAATGCTCATAGTGCATGCCATGCATCTCACATGCACATGATCTTGGCATAGATTTTTCTACTGGGCTTGTAGCTCAACCCTTCCATCTTTCAGGTACCGTAGCAGAGGAGTAGCATGGATTGCGTGGTGTGACATCTTTTTGAAAGGCTAATGGAAGAAGTTATTTAACATCTGCATGAACTTATTTTTGGGTAGATGTACTATAACTTCCATATGTATTTTGTTGATGAAAAGTGAAACTTCTTATCTTTTTGGAATCTTGAGTATGTATCTTGGGCCGGTAGTGCCCCTTGTCTTTTGAAAACGGTTGGACACTTACTATTTTGGGTATCACAATTATGAAGTAAATCGGATTATTAAACGGTGCTTGGTGAAAGTTGTGAATATTATATTGTGTTTTTGTAACATTGAAATTCGGGGCGTGACAACCATAGATAACATAGACTCAATAGTAAGCAGACTTGGGTAGAAACAGGGGTGGAGTAATATGGTAAAGACTCATTAAAGGTGACATCAGCACAGACAAAGTGGTGGCGTAAAGTAGGAGAGTAATATCGATATCCTTTTTAGGTGTGTGAGTATCCTAGAAAGATACACCAAAAGGACCGAGGATCAAGTTTACTCAGGTTAGGATCAAGAACGTGAATGTAACAGGTGCACCTAAATACACGAGGAGGTAATGGGTGAAGAGACCGTTCGGAAAACAAAACCTTGTGGGGAACCCGACCACCTAAAACTGTAGAAGGCATGCGGTTGATCAGGTAACATGCAGTGAGAACAACGTCACTCCAGTATGACTTAGGAACCTGCATTTGAAATAATAAGGCACGCATAACCTCAGACAAGTGCCAAATCTTGTGCTCGGCAACTCCATTTTGTTGTGGAGTCCGAGAGCATGACGATTGGTGGATAATGTCATGTTCATCAAGGAATTGAAAAAGTAAACCATGAAAGTATTCGCAAGCATTATCGGAGCGGAATATCTTAATGCAGGTATCAAATTGATTTTTGACCTCCATGAAAAAGGTTTTAAATACAGATTTCAACTCAGATCTCTCTTTCATTAAATAAAGATATGTGATACGAGAAAAATCATCCACAAAAATAACATAATACTAAAAGCCAGAAACACTAGGCATGTGAATAGGTCCCCAAATATCTGAATGAACTAACTGAAAAGGACGCGACGCATGATGCTCAACCCTAGGTAAAAAAGTGACGCGACAGTGTTTACTATAATCACATACTTCACATACCAATTTATTAATAAAACAACAAGAGGGCACAAGATGCTTCAAACTTTGAAGAGAGGGATGACCAAGACGACAGTGTTGTTGATACGGAGACGCTGATGTCTGAAGGGCTACTGGCTGAGGAATAGTTAGGTAATATAGTTCACCTCGTTCAATGCCCCCACCAATCTTCCTCCCCGTCTTGAGATCTTGAAAAACACAGCCATGAGGAAAAAATATGATAGAACAATTTAAAAATTTGGTAAGATGACTCACAGACATAAGATTAAACGGGAAACGAGAAACATGTAATACAGATGTCAACGTAAGCGAAGAAGTGACAGGAACTGAACTGAGAGCAGTAACAGCAGTGGTAGAGCCATCAGCCAAGGTAACATGAGATAGCCTACCAACAGGTGGACGAGCAAAGGAAGCAAGTGTACCCGTCATATGATCTATAGCGCCTGAGTCAATAACCAAAGGAGAGGAAGAGGGAGAGGAAGAGGCAACACAAGCAACAGATGGACCAGTCTGAGTGAGCGTAGCAATAAAAGATCTTGTCGCATCCCAAAATGACAAGAAGCGCTAGTACTTCTTAGCTGAAAGAACCACACTATCGGCTGAAGGTTGAGAAATCTGTCCAGTATCCTCAGAGATAGCAGCCTGATGAGCCTGACGGAAACCATGTAGCTCATAACATGTATCTGCCCAATGGTTTGTGCCCCCACAGTAGGTACATAAGTGAGCGCTACGGCCACAACCGCAGCCTCCCCTTGTCATGCGACCGTGGTCTCCCCCTTGACCACGGCCACCAATATTATCAGTATGGCTATCAGAACCACGGCCATGCAGCCCAAAAGTGCGACCACGACAGTTAACACCAGAATCACAGCCACGACCATGGCCACAGCTAACAGAGAAGCCAGAGCTATCAAAAAACAGCAAAAGTCAAAACAGAGCGGCCAGAAGGCGGGGTAGAAAGAGAGGATGACTGTCGGAGACGACTGAAGACCTCGCTAAGAGGAGGTAAATCACTAGTCCTGTAGAGATCTGGAAAATATTTTATTTTGAATATTAATGTGCGAAAAATGATTGGGCATTGTATTTATGTATAATTATGTGATTTGGGACCATTGTGTAATGGAAGGGTAGTGATAAGACTAGAGTTTAGAATGTTTGCAATGTGGAGTGAGTAAGTGTAATATATGGAGTGAGATTTGATTTATATCAGATGTTGATCGATTTCTCCCCAAACCAAAAATAACGTGTACCTCTCTCTCTATATGCGTGCTCTCTCTCAAACCCTTCACCAAGATTTCTTCCTCTAAACTTTGATTTCCTCAAGACCCATCATAACCCATTGATCTTTGAAGCTATTTGGGCATGCATTGGCTTGGAAGAGCTTCATTTCAAGAGTTTTTAATATTTGGATCTAGGGCTTATTTTTTTGGAGCTTGAATCTTGCAACTTGAAACTTGAGGTAGAGATTTCTCACCTTCTTTGTGTGTTTATGACTTGTTGTGAACCATATTTCATGCTTTGATCATCCTTTGGAAAAATTGAAATCAAAATTTCAGACCTACAAATTTTCTTTGTTCTGCTGTTCTTCCTCGATTATCCGGACAGCCCATCTATGCCTATCCGGAGAAGCATGTTTGCAGCATCTGTTGTATGCTGAAATTCTGCATCTCATCTGGATGGCCTATTTATGCCTATCCGGACAGCCCTATATGTTGTATTTTCTTTGTTCTAAAATTTCACATCTCATCCGGATGGCCCATCTATGCTCGTCCGGACAAACTGGTTTGCTGTATCTTTGGTATTCTGAAATGTTGCATCTCATCCAAATGACCCATCTATGCCCCTCCAGACAGCCTGGGAAGTTTGATGAAACTTCTTCTATGCTTTAATTCTTCCGCTTTCATCATGATTATATGATCGAATGAACTGGTTGGAACAATCAAATGGATGGATATTAAACCTAAATACTTAATGAACATTGACACATGACCAATACGTGAACGTTACTAGCTTCCTTCGGGAGTATGCTAGGGAATAATACAACATTACTAGCTTCCTTCAGGAGTGTGCTAGGGATAATATAACATTACTAGCTTTCTTCGGGAGTGTACTAGGGGATGACACACGTTACTAGCTTCCTTAGGGAGTGTACTAGAAGATGATACACTTTACTAGCGTCCTTCGAGAGTGTGTTAGGAAATGACATGATATTACTAGCGTCCTTCAAGAGTGTGCTAAGATAAATGAATGAACACACGATTTCGACATAACACGAGATAATGAGTGCTAAAATGAGATGATGGCTTACTTCACTACCACAAATAGGATCTTTAATAGCATTATTTAATAGCGTTATTATAATAATGCTATAATAGAGGGGGTAATAATAGCATTTTTGTAATAATACTGTAATAGAGGAAACAGTAATAACGTTTTTTGTAATAATGCTATAATAGATGGGACAATAATAACGTTCTTGTCATAATGCTATAATAGAGTAAGCAATAATAGCGTTCTTGAAATAATGCTATAATAAGGGAGCAATAATAGCGTTATTGGAATTTATAGTAGATGGGCTAATAATAACATTGTTGTAATAATGCTATAATTAGGGGGATACATATAGCATTTCTTAATTAAAATCTGTAAATCCGTAAGTGTTACTTTTCTATAATGTTCTAGCATGAGCCACTAAATTTTTTCCTATTATTCTGTTGTTGTTCCTGACAAGGGAGAAATTTGATGCAATGACCCCCTGGACCTTAAAATCTAAATCCTAAACCGTAAATGCGAGACCTTAAATCTTGAACCCTAAACCATTTATCCTACACACTAAACCCTAGGACTCTAAGCCATAAGACCTAAACCCTATACTTTATACCCCAAATTCCAAACCCGAGACCTAAACACTAAATTCAAACTTCTGAATTCAAAATCCTAAACCTCAAGAGCCAAATATTAAATCACAAAATCCCAAGGCCACAAACCCCAAAACCCAAATCCTATAACGTAAACCCTTTTCCTACACCCTAGAAGATAAAACGCTAAACCCAAAACCATAAACTCAAAACTCAAACCCCTAATCTGAATCTCAAAATCATATTGTGCAAATTACATATTATTATGTCTTCCTCTATCGATTAAAAATTGAAAATAGATACTAAACATAAGCTGTCTCACAATAGGCGTCACCTCCTGCACTCTCTCTTCTCTCTCTATTTTATTGCAACAACAAGGTATTTCCTAGCAAAACGTACAATAGAAAATTGCACAATAAAAAATGCAAAAAATAGGTTGTCGAACAACACATAACTAGTAACTTCCTCTTCTTTGAAGTCCTCATAATAACCCGGATCCACTATTAGAATAATAGATAAATTCAATTAATTAAGATCACTTTTTTTTTGCAAAAGCGTGATAAAAAATGAGACATTAATTTTTAATCATGGTTTTTAGTAAAACCGTCATAATTGTTATTTTTTTTATAACAATTCTATTGAAACTGTGATTATAGTGGTTATTTTAACTATATTTTATTTGTATGCGTGCTAAAAAATAATAGACTACTTTAATCACGTTTTATTATAAGCATAATAAAAAATAATTGTTAATTTTAATTATGACTTATTTATAACCGTGATGAAAAAAGTAAAGAAAATAATCTATTTTTATTTTTATTTATAACTGTAATAAAAAGTAGTAGAGGGAAAAAGACGTGTGAATCTTAAATTTCCTCTCTCCTTTTCCCCCATTAGCCCTAATGAACAAGATTGCCGACTGAACAATTTTATCCCTCTCACTCTCCATCTCATTGTCGCCCACGTCATCCACCCAATATTGCCCACGATCCTCCACTTTCTACCGCCGATGAGGTTAACTTCCCCTCTTTCTCTGATTCTGGCAGCCGCTACATCACCTATGAGGTCAGTGTACTCTTTCTCTCCATCGTTCTCGCTCCTTCCTCCCTCTCTATTTCACTGCGGTTTCCTGTTGTTCACCACACCTCTCTCTTGTTGTGGCCACCCATCCAACACGACCGAGGTCAAACCCCCTGTACAACGCACACACGCACTTTCTGATCTATCTGGCTGTAATTTTTTGATGTATTTTGCTCTATGTTTCTTTCTAATTTCAATTTAATGGATGTGGAAAATGTATTTTAGGGTTCTATGTTTGTTATAGGATAGGGATTTGAAACTATATTTCAGAGTTTCCTTATCTCTTCCTTGTCACTGTATTTCGTGCATTTAAGCATGCCCTTACTACTCGAGGTACGCTGCGAATTTGACCCGAGGTACGCTGGCAACTCCCCTGTTGAAGGTAATAATCTTTTGGGATTGCGCTCATGACTGTGGCATCCACAAATAGTTGTTGCATGTAGCATTTGATCTGTGGTTCAGTAAACTTGACACTGGGTGATGCTACAAGTCCAACAAGATCATGCTCCATATATGTTCAAATACAAGGTATAAATTGCCTGATACCCTTCTGGTGACCAAAACTTCAATCCTCATGACATTCAAATTTTCTATAGCCTAATACACCTTTGATGAAATGCCTCAACAACGGAGTATGATTGTAATTTGTATTTTTGCCCAAAAACTGTAACTTCAGATTGGAAGGTTGCCAATGGAGTGGGCAAAATGCCTACTTCCAATAGTAAATTCTACAAAGGTTAAAGTCCTTGCCCGTGTATAGCTACACCATTAAATCTTCAATTGGTGCAAGCGATAATGTTATATGTCAAGTAAATTACGACTTCAATTGAGTTAGCTTACACACCTTACACTTTTGGGAGGAGTCCCTGCAGTGGTACCTAGCTATCTATGTTGTTTGTTTTTCACATGGTTAGCCCAAGGATTATAGCATGCCCTTACTCTTTTTGGTAGATTTCTTATTGAAAAAAAATCGTAGATACCTACTAGGATTGATAAACAGTGTGCAGATTAGTCTCGCAGAAAATAATTGAGTGTGCATAAGTTGATATTTTTTGGACTACAAAAGAAAAATTGCCGAGTTTGTGATTATAAGTTTGTTTTTTGGCAAGTCTATGAATCTACGATGAATCTCAATGGTGATGGGAAAGTAAAGACAAATTTAATGTAATGAAACCATTTATTCCATCTAGGTTTTTTCTAGAGTCTGCTGTTGTTGAAGAATTAACAAAAGACCAAGGGGCCCGCTCTTGAATATCATTGCAATTCTTGCTTAGGTGATTGTGCTCGCATGCGCTACCATTGCCAGAAGCAGGTTTGATGTTTCCTCAAAGTTTGTTACTTGATGTTGAAATATGTGTTTTGATTGATGGACTGCCTAAATAAATATGTTTTAATTAGGTTTAATGGTGCTCCATGCAACCAAAACATCTTTTAGTTCATAATGTTTGTGAATGTAAGGTTTTCTGGATTGCTATTTGAAATTAAGTATGTTTGTCGGAGATGAAAGAAATTCAGGAAATTTTAACAGGCACTGTATAAGTAAAAAATGAGAATAACAACTTGAAGAATTCCATAACTAATTATTCGGGCCTAAAAAGGATTTATGTGACCTTTAAATTGGGTGTGTGTTGAATCAAGTAATTTAGCAGTTTACTTTCTTTATTTTTTGAGGTTTTTCCACAAGTCAATGTATTCATTGTGATACTTGAAATTAAATAATCAAATTCGTTCCGATACTTAACTTTTATGATGCATAAGTATTGAACTTTTGCACTTAGTGTCTAGTTACTAGATGAACCAATTTAGAATCATCATAAATGGATATAAATGTGACGGGGATCAGTGCTTCCATATTCTTTTTCCGACATAGAATCTAAAGCAAATAGTCATTGTGTCAATTTCTTGACTCTGATGTTATAATTAGTCTATCTTATTTCGCTTTCTTAGTTTCTTTTTGAAAGGATTTTTGTGTACTGATTCTTTTCTTATTTGTCCACAGACTGATTTTTTACTTATGCGAGTGAAGTGAAAGTCAGTCCACAAACTAATGAGAACTATGTCCTGAAGGCACTCAAGGAAGCATTTGAAGCTGTCGGTTCTTTGCTTGCACTTGGGGACCAGTTTTCGCTCACTGAAGCCTGAACCTGAAGTATAATTGTATTGTTTTTTACTTGTTCAATATAATGAGGTGGTGGCATAATCCCTCGGAACTGCTTTAAGGAGGTGACAGCATAGCCCCTCCAATCTGTGTACCAAAGTTATCTTTTAGCATAAAGTCTACGAGCCACTAAACTAAAAATAGAGACCTTAGGGCTTTGCCAATCATTTATAAAGCAGTTTGATGTCTTTGATACCAAAGTTATCTTTAATGTTTGGAATGCATTGCCATGTTCTGCTGCTGCATTTACTAGTTACCTCATTTGCAGATATTACTGATGGTGTTGATTATTGATGCGCACACCCTTCTATTTCTTTGCTGATTTTCATGCATTGTTGCTGCTCAATTGCAGTTTTTGGTCCTAGACTATGTTTTCAAATCTAGTTGTTTCCATGTAATTTGGATAGGTTTTGGCTCCTCTAAACCTTGGAGGAGTTCTTTCATTTGCCGAACTTTGATTAGCTCCTTATTAACTATTGGGAGCATTTGTGGGATTCCAAACTATGGAATTCGTATTAAGTGATTTGAATTTTTTGTTTTTTGTGATGTTAAGAAACCCAAAATATTTTTTTTTAATGCAAGGACATATAATAGTGTTCGTAAAACGCTATTAAAAGCTATACCTACAATAGCGTGCAAAAAATGCTATGGAATGTCAAGACCTTTTATAACGGTCACAAAACGCTATTAAAATGTACCTACAATAGCGTGTAAAAAATGTTATGGAATGTCAAGACTTATTGTAGCGTTCATAAAATACTATAAAAAGTGCACCTATCATAGCGTTCGAAAATGCTATGGAATGAAAAATTGTTGTAGCAGTCACCAAATGCTATAAAATACTACTTATAATAGCATTCGGAAAACGCTATAGCTGATATCACTTTTAACAGCATGGGATACTACAATATTCATAAAAATACTATATATAGTCTTCTTTAGCGTTTTTGGCACGCTATGGGATGTCTTTTTTGTTGTAGTGCTTAGATAGCGAGTTTGATTTGTTTAATTGATGAATATGCTATTCTTGAATATCTATATATTTGAGTTATGGAAAGTCCTCTTTGTCCTTCTTACTCATGTTTTAAGCCATCTTATTCATATTTATCGATATTGCATAGATTTTTGTACTGGGTTTTGTAGCTCAACTCTTTCTTCTTTATAGGTAAAGATTCAGAGCACTAACATGGATTACTTGACTTGCGCGAAGTGATGCATTTATTTTTGGGAACTCATGCGAAGAATTTACTTTGCATCTTATAAAATATTATTTTCGGAAAGATGTATTGTAACTTCTGTTGTCTATTCTTTTGATCCAAGAAGGGGAATGTTTAAACTTCGATTATAATCTTAAAGTATATTGGGCGGGGTATTGCCCTTTTTGCGTAACCTTTTAAACTTTGAATTGAATATTTTGGGTTTATTTATGAGGTTTATGAGATTTTTATTAATATTTCGTATTATTATATTTTATTTAAAATTGAGGGCATATGACAAGTCCCCAAAATCTGATTGCCAATAGGGCCAAAGGTTGGTGAAGCACCAGATAAAAATCGAGTAACCCGCATACGTTCACATTGGTACCATATGACCTGAATATTAGCAGAGAGAGGCTCACAGATATCCAATTCATGGCAAATGCGTCGAAACTTAGCATAGTAATCCTCAAAAGAATCATCACCCTGACAGATAGTAAAGAAAGACTAATGAAGGTCATAGGTACAACGGAGATTGTCTACGCCGGAGTACAATTCTTTTGCCTGCATCCACACCTCTTTAGCTGTGTCACAAAACATCAGTGTACTAGAAACCTGTTCTGCCATACTATTCCATAGCTTAGAATGAATACGGGCATCAACCGCTTTCCAGGCCCTATATGTGGCGGTAGTAGAAGCTGGAGGTGCATTGGTCAAATAGGAATCCTCAGACTCACCAATATAATACACCTCTACGACTTCGGTCCAAAGAATATAATTTTCCACATGTAAAGGGGTAGATGTAATAGAGCAAAGCTCGCTGGACCGAGAGCCAATAGTAGTAAACTCAGAAACAGAACCAACAACCGTAGAGATAAGGCCGGAAGTAGAACCTGAGTTTTCTTCTAACATAGCACCTGGAGAAAATAACCCAACGCGATTGAAAAAAAAAAACACCAACTAGATTACTATGCATAAAGACCACATCCAAGAGTTAATATATCTGAACAAAGGCCACAACATACCGACATATGGAGATAGTAAACAATCGCGGGGTGCATAACTAATCGCAACAGAAGGCAGTCTGAAGATCAGCAGGCAGAAGGGGTAGAAGGCAACCTGAAGAAGACATCAGCAGGGGTAGCATGAAGATTAGAAGACAGAAGGCAGGTCCAGACAACAGTAGCAGGAGAACAAATTAGGCATGAAGATTAGAAGGGAGAAAACAGGTCCAGACAACAGCAACAAATCCAGACAAAAGCAAGAAGAACAAATCAGGCACGAAGACAGAAGGCAGAAAGCAGGTCCAAACAATAGCAATAGATCTAGACAACAGCAACAGCAAATCCAGACAAAAGCAAAAAGAACAACTTAGGCAGCGGCGACAGTGAGCGGGGAGGAAGTGGGCAACAACAGTCGCCGCAGTGTACAGTGGTGACAACTAGGGTTTGCGACAGTGATGGCGACTGGGTTTGGTCAGATCAGTGGTTATTAGGGTTATGGTTTGATTAGGGTGTGATGAGGATTTGATTAGGGTCGGCGGCCAAGGTTAGGAGGGTTAGGGTTGGACCTAACCGGGCTCTGATATCATATTACCATTTTACAAAGTCATATTTAAAATATTACATTAGAGTTAGGACATCAAATCAACTAGAGTTATGATACATCTTTTTCAAAAATTGGGTAAAAAGATGTCATATAACTCCATATATGCAGCTCATAGAATACCATGCAAAAATTCAAGCACTACATGCCAAATCCGAGCTAAGTGTCAGGATTGTACCTGAAAAACAAATAAGAGTTGAGCTAACAAGTCCAGTAGAGAAATTCTATACAAATCTTATGTGAAGATGGAATGTCATGGTATAGAAGGTAAACAAGAATGCTTAACTTCAATCAATTATTACAAGATACATTAAGTTCAACCGAATCATTCCCAAATTCGAACCTACTCATTGGAGGCTCATTTCACATCATTATTCTCATCGTCATCAGATAACACTTTTGAATCCGCATTAACGATATCTCATGTCTGGTATTCTCATAGGATTCTAATCTCATCCCCTAGCAATCCCCTCTGGAATCTATTTAACAACATTCTTAGCATTCCCATAAGGAAATCTAGTTCACAATATTTCTAGTCTTCCCATCGGGAAGTCTAGTCCACAATGTCCCTACCATTCCCATCGGGGAGTCTATTCTCAATACTCCTAGCCTTCCCATCGGGGAGTCTAGTCCACAATGTCCCCAGCATTTCCATCAGGGAGTCTAATTCACATACCACGTTGGCCAATGTGTTCATACACTACATAAGTTATAAATTATTCCCATTATTTCAATGCATCGATCGTAAATTAGAACCAAATAGTACAATGCATCGTTTCTACCAAGGATGTCATTTTACAACTCTTTTAAGCAATAAACATAATATCTAGTCCTTAAAAATGAACAATTTTAAGTTAAAAACCCCCCAAACATACCCAAACATACTCAAGCCCTTAACGCAAAGGGTAAATGTACAATACACCAATAATAAACCATAATCATGTAAAAGGAGTAAGAAAATTCCTACCTCAAGAAGAGAAATCCAAGTTTTGAGCTCAAATGGCGAAGTCCTAGCTTGAATGATGGAATGAAACTCAACCAAGCCCTCTCCAAGTAAGAACCCACCTCTAAGTGCTAGATTTCAAAGGGAAATGAAGGATCCTTAGAGAAATTTGAAAGATATTGAAGTTTGATCAAGAGTTTTGCGGCGGTGACATGAGAAATGACGATTTCTTAAAGAGAAACTGGGAGAAAATCTGATTTAGAGTGTATGAATTGTGTATAAAAATTTCTGAGTCGACCTCTTTAAAACCCGTGCATCAACCCGCCTGACTAGTCACGGGAAAAGGGCCTATGAGCCTGACCGGTCACGGAAGCCTACTAACCAAAACTTTCTAAATTTTTTATTTTCACTTGACTAGTCACGCCGGCCTTTCCCAACCCTGACCAGTCACCCACTTCCTCTTGTATACTCTTTCCCTCTTCATCAAAACCCATTTAAATCATCATCCATCTCGTCCAATCTCTATTACCATCCGTTTTAATCATTGTAAAATATTTTTAAATATTAAATTAAGGCGGGTCCTCACAGTAACAAGTATTAAAGAGTCATCACAATTTTTCGGTTAAAGCGTGTTTTTTTAGGTATTCATAACCACAATTTTTTTTGGTAAAAAACGTAATCTTTTATAACATCTAATCACAATTTTTTACTAGGATAAATTACTCCAGTAGTCTTTCAAATTTGGACTTAGTCTCGTTTTGGTCCCTATTATTTAAAATGACTCGATTTTGACCTTCAATTTTATTTTTTGCTCCAATTAAATCTAATAGTTAATGTGCGTTTGATTTTAAACGAAAAAGTCAAATCTGGACTTATTTAAAGGATATTTTGGTAACTTAATATTTTTTAATATATTTTGCACTCTCTCTTTCTTTCATTTTGGTCCCTACTATTTGTGCTTTGGCCCTTTCCCTCTCTCTCTCTCTCTCTTGCTCTCCCCACCCTACCCCCTCCTCAGCTCTCACGTCTCATCCATTTCATCTCCACCCTCTTCCATTGCCATCGCCGCCGCCTTTCCTCCGCAACCCTCTTCTCTCTCACCCTCCACCACCTCCACTCCCTCACCCTCCCTCAAAAATCCCTCCTCCTCGCCCGCCACCTCTTGTTCACCCTCTTCCTCCTCACCCATTTCCTCCATCCCACTACCATTAATCCACCACCACCCATTGCCGCTGCCAACTCTTCTCCTCATATATCATTTGGGTCAACCATGGACGACTATATTATTTGGACTTTCTCTCGTGGGTGGTGGTAATGTGATTCACAACGGCCATATTTTTTAGTTCCATGTTTGAGTTAAAAAGAGATCAAATAAGAGCTTTGGAATTATATACTAATGCGGCGAATGCAACAACAGTGCAATAGTGTGATTTACGGTAAAGGAATGAAAAAATAGGAATGAGTATCCGATTCTTAGAGATGTCACTCCCAATAATGTGATTCACTATAATCTTATTCCAAGTGTTTGGATAACACAAGATCCAGAAAACAAAAAAAAAAACATATAAAGGAATTCACTAATAATCTTTATTTTCTAAAGCTTACTCTTTTTAACGTTTTATAATTATTTTTTCATAAAACCATAAATTTTGTTGGGTACTGTCATTGAAAAAGGGAATATGAAAACTCATTAGCTAAGCGTTTCAAATTGGCCTCCCCCTTCAACAAGTGTCATCTGTATTGGACCAAGTATATAATAAAGTTACAATAGAAATTCACCGTGAACTATTTGTAGAGGGATCTGTGGAGGGAAAGCAGAAACAAGAAATAGAAGAGGGCAGGACGAGGCAGAGATTGATCACCGCCTTCCGATTGGCCTCCTCGCCCATATCTTCACTTACATCACTTGCTTCAAAGATTTAGCCAAGTAAAGTCTTTTGTTTTCCTTTTGATCACTTGCCAATTCTTTATTAAGTTGAGCTAATTCGATATTGTTTACCCACACACACAAATTATAAACATGGAGTAATTGGTTATATTATGCGCTTATGTCACAAAAACATTAACATATAGGGCAAGTGGCTTATGCAGGAAATGGAAAAAAAATTGTGAAGCAATTGGTGCCTCTGAGAGAGCGATTGAGCTTTGCTGGTTGAAAAATGAACGATGAGGGCGGTTGTGGTAGTGGTTGAGGGAGAGGGTGGAAAAGAAATGACGGGCGAGGAGGACGGATCTTTGAGGGAGGGTGAAAGAGAAGAGGGTTGGGGAGGAGAAGAGGGCGGAGAGGCGGCAGCAGTGGAAGAGGGTGGACATGGAATAGTTAAGGTGTGAGAGTTTGGGTTTGTGGGGGGGGGGGGGGGGGGGGGGGGGGGGGAGGGTGTATTAAAAAGGGCCAAAGTACAAATAGTAGGGATCAAAAAATAAACGGCTATTAACTATCGGACTTAATTGGACCAAAAAATAAAATTAAAAGTGAAAATTGAGCCATTTTAAATGGTAGGGATCAAAGTAAGACTAAGTCCAAACTTGAAAGACTACTGCAGTAATTTATCCTGGCGAAGGCAAGGGGGGAAGGGCTAGTGGCAAGGGCCACTCCAGAATGACCACACCAAATCCACAAGGGCTACTCTTATATATTCTGGTTGACATATAGATCATTGAGAATTCTATCACTCCAGATTTGATGACAAGGTCGAGATTTTGACATTATGCTTGGTCACTACGTTACAATTTCCTGTTCATACAATTTTTAAGTCACTATTCTTTTAACAACGAGTCGTGAGATCTTTATATCAGGTCCACTCAAAATTTTATTTTTTAATTTGAACCGTTTACTTTTTTTCATCCCGAGTAGATTTTTCAATCAAAATAATTTAAGTTGATCAGACATTGATTGATATGTTATTAGAATATATTTGTTTAAACAAAAGTAATGTGCACTGATGGAATAGTTATTAATGTCCCATCATCTCAGACATGGATAGATATGTTATTATAAAAAATACATTGGTCTTAAAAAATAAAAAATAAAAATGCTTTAGAAATAAGCCGTAAAAAATGGATATTAATTAAGTGGTTACCAATGCTCAATCACTTGAAATTTGGCTTAGAATATCAAATTTGCCCGTTGAGAAAGAACAATGTTACGGACACAGATGTTACAGACACAAATCTGGACACAGATGTGTCTGGATCCGTTGAATGCACGTGGGGTTCTTAAATTATCAAGGACCAAACATACATCTGACGGATCCGAACACATCTGTGTCCGGATCTGTGTACACAGACTTTCTCGCTGAGAAAGGTGAACAATTCAAATAAAATAAGTGCTGTGTGTAAGAAACGACGTTCCCCCTCTGTTATTTCACTTTTGCCTGTATTTCTAGAATTTTTTAGTTTTTGATAATCGAAGTATCCGGTTGGTTTTGGATATGTCCAATTTATTGTCGACTAATCTTCGGGACTCTAGAGGTAACGACCGAACATAACCCGCAATGACCTTCTTGATATTTTACTATTACAATCATACCGCCCCTCACCTAGGTTGGGAAAATCTCTCTATGTCATTAGTCAGAAAGGCCCTGCAATCTTTCTAAAGCGCTAACGCGCCCCTTATTGAGAACTCAAGTTTCGCGCAAGTTGCTTAATCCGTTGCTATAGGTTAGTTTCTATTTTTTTTTAAAGTGACCAATATTAAAAAAGTTATTGTTAATTTTTAATTTAATAACTGGTTAATTTTTTCTTTTAATAACTATATAAGACAAAAAGTGTTCTAGATAACTATTAGAAAAATTATTAAATTCTATTTACATGCACATTGCATGTTCACGGATATTAGAGCATCCGCACCAGACTCCCTATTTTTTTCTCCAAATTAGAGAGAAAATCTCACTTTTCTATTTTAGGGAGTCATATTTTGTAATGTCTCCTGCATCAGACTCTCTATTTTTAAAATATTCATTTTTTTCATTTTATATTTACTTCAAATGTTATAAGGGAGAAGAAAAAAAATTAAAAAAAATGTTAGGAGTGAATAGTGACACCCAGGGAGTCACTATTTATTTTGGAGAATAGGGAGAAAGGATAGAGAGGCTGGTGTAGGGGTTGTTTAAAAAAATTACTCCTCAAATTAAGGAAGGAGGGGGTTTGGGGAGGTTGATGTGGATGCCCTTAGTATTATATTATTCGTGTTGTGTTCTACGCAAGTGCAGGCCTCCCTTGAGGTTTCTAAAGAATGGAGGGATCTCTCGTGTAGTTTAAAAAAATACAAAAATCTCCTCTACTTTAGAAATTAATAGACTTTTCCCTCCATCCTGTTACTTGCCTTAGACGTTGTTTGTTTTTACCCCGAAATAAACTTATTGTACCTATTCGACTGGGGGATTCAATTTTAGTAGGGTATAAGTTAAGAAATTAAAAAAAAAGTCTAAAGCAAAAAGATGTTTTGAATTATTTTTATTTTTTATAATTTTAAAAAACTTAATTCGTATTTTTAATCTTTCTGAAACATCTAGTCAATAATCCACAAGACGCAATACTATAATAAATACAACTTTTTTTTTTTGGAATCATGAGAAAAAAATAATTAAAATAAAGTTAGGTCAAACTAAGCTTAAATGATAATTACAATAATAATACTACGAAAGATTTGTATAAGAAAATTATCACCGTGTTATAAATCATCATCATGACACATTTTTTTGTATTAAGCTCTTACTAAATTTGATTTTTATATCAAAATGGCAGATTTGTGATTTCTTAGAGACTAAACGTTCACATCAACACCATAAAGGCGGACCCCAGTGCCAGAGTGGCTCCCACGATGTGGGCTTAGGGGAAGGAGACCCTATATGTACGCAGTCTTACCTTAGCAATTTTTTTGCTAAGAGGCTGTTTCCAGGGCTCGAACCTTGGACCTGGGGGCTGAAAGCCAACACACCCACTAGTTGCGCCAAGGCCCGCCTTCTCACATCAACACCATAGATGTTATTATATTATTTCCAATTCATTTTAGAAACACATTGTCATATTGTATTTCTATAACTTTTCCTTATTTACAGTATAGTAAGAAAAAAAATAGATAGAATTTTTTGAATCTGTCTCTTATATTTGCAACGGCCAATTTAAATCTGTACGACACTTATTTAAGAGGACAAATGATTATGAAGTTTACTCACTATAATTGTGTTTATCTTACCTACTTTGGTATTTTATTTTGCATATGGGAACCAATAGGTTTATTTTTAAGTTTCTAAAGTTTGAAATTTAAGTGTCAGTTGTCACTCATAGGGATCTCTTCAAATTTTATTATATTGATATCAACACACATGACATAAATTCTCAATATTACATCATGGTGTACCAATAATTTTACACTTATTGACAATTATTTTACCTCTTTTATTTGTTAAAACATAAAAAAATCAAGGTACATAGTTGAGGAAAAAACATGTATAAAATAAGAAGTTCCTCAAGTTTTCATATTACATGCACAAATACTTACATTAGCTTTTTATTCCGCAGAAACAGAAACGGTTCTATAAACAATTTCTTTCCTTAATGATGAAGTATTATATTCATTGAAACGGTAGAATAGTGAAAACATAATACAAAATTTTATTCTTCTTATTTATTCCCAAGTGTAAAAAAAAAAAAAAAAAATGGACACATGTTGTAATTAATGAGGTTGTTTGAGGGCTTTTTATAGACATTAGGGACATTGAGATGATATTTCAAAGTTCAAAACATGATGATATCATCGAAAACCATCAAAGAGATCGGTAGTTAGATGGACGGGAGAAAAAGTCTATTAACTTTTAAAGTAGTGGATGTTTCTGTATTTTCTGAAATTACAGAGGAGATTTCTGCATTTAATAGAAAACTCAGGACGGGGTCAGTGTATTACTGGTGCTACTTACTATATAAACAGCAGGAGGTGAGTTGAAGAGAGAATTCGTTTCCCTCCAAAAGACCCACCCACCCTCAACTCCATTCCCATAAGTAACAGACACCGAGAAATAGACGCAGATAGCAGCGGCCATGGCAACGGGGGTTGTTCCAGTTCCTATTCCTATTCCGACCGACACATACAATCTAGGGTTCATCGGCGCCGGTAAAATGGCGGAGAGCATCGCCAGAGGCATCGTCAAATCGGGCGTGTTACCCGCCTCAAGGATCCGAACCGCTCATCTTGGATCCGCTCGCAGAGCCGCTTTCGAGTCCTTCGGCGTTAAAGTTGTTGATCGTAATAACGAGGTACCTTAGCTTCTCTCATCCTATCTTTAATGGACGGCAACACGCTTATATTCGTATATATAAATACCCATATCATATGGATGCTTGTATTGTGTTTGAATCGTGCTTCTCATTTGCTCTTACTGTAGTGTAACTCCAACCCAATTGTCCACTTCTAGAGAACTCGGAAAATATATTTTTATCCTAATTTGGGCTTATTATTATTATTGTTGTTGTTGTTGTTTTTTTATTTATTTAAAGTATTCTGCATTTAATAATGTTGCGATAATTTTTATGAACAATCTAAAATGTAAAAGTTTCTGATTGAAAATGTCTAAAAGTAATTATACAAAAATTAAGAAAGACAGTTTATTTAAAATTATTGTCTTTTTGACTTTTTCAAGTTTTTTTCCCCCTTCTTATTTCTCGGCAAATGAAGAATTCATAAAATTTTGGTGTAAAATAAATAAAGGTGGATTTTTTTGAATGAAAATGAAAATATAATCCAATAATAAAGATAGGTCAAACCTAGTTAATAAGCGCATGAATAGTAATTACCACACACAATCCAACCGTAATATTTCTGTATTCATATTTCAACTTCTCTCCAAAACTTATCTTTCTTTTTGAATTTAAAAATTTTAATTTCCAAGTGTAATGCACAAATTCGAGTCGTGCAATAAAAACACGAAAAGATGCGTAAAATAATAATTTTATTGATCTAAATAAAAATGGGTACCATTTTTTATTATATTCTTTGGATGAAAAAATGATTCCCCTGATTCAATCTTTGATATGTTCACGATCCAACGGCTGTAGAAGCTTGTTGTTG
Source organism: Arctostaphylos glauca (assembly GCA_019985065.2). Taxonomy (NCBI): domain Eukaryota; kingdom Viridiplantae; phylum Streptophyta; class Magnoliopsida; order Ericales; family Ericaceae; genus Arctostaphylos; species Arctostaphylos glauca. The sequence goes on from JAHSPW020000002.1 coordinate 31,781,804, forward strand.
AATTAACGAGATGATGATTTCTTTGATAAAGAAGCCGAGTTAGTGATTTTGATCAAGCACTTGAACGGCTTAATCTCAAATGAATAGCAAAGACTCTACGCAATTTGATACGAAGAGTACAAATGTAGACGAATCGGCACGCGGTTTGGGTGCTTGTTGATCCTCTGTAGGAGCTTGAGTTGTAGACAAATCGGCACGCAGTTCGGGTGCTTGTTGATTCTTTTTAGGAACTTGATTTGTAGATGAATCGGCACGTTGTTCATGTGCTTATTGATTCTCTTGGCCCAAGGTCTCTATTCTCCATCATATGAGCCTCTATTTATAGCATCAAGGAGATGGGGTGTTGATTTTGGAAACTTCTTCAGTGAGTATCAATGATTGATTTGATTGAGCTAATTTCTTAAAATAATATATTTGCTTCTTATTCACAGAAGTAACTTTAAATAAAAAAGTATAATTTTTTTTTCTTATTTTGACTTCAATTTATCAAGGATTTTTTATTTGTCTTGATCAATTAAATGACTATCAAACCATGCAAAATTTTAGTGTCTACAAATTGCCCTTGCTTCAAGACTATGTGACATGCTTACTTGCTAGCATTAGAACTGAGGCTTGAAGTAACACTTTACATGGTACTTTGCTTGTTAAACTTTGACACGAACTTTTGGTGAACTTTTGGACTTGACCTTGGGGGAAGGGTGATATTTTTTTTCTTTTATTTTATTTTATTGTAGACATTTTATGCTCATGTCAATGAGTGTGTTGAACTTCGGTGTTCTTCAAAGATTGATAGAGACGACTTGCTCCTCCTCCACACATTTTACTTGAGGCTCATTTGTTTTAGTCAAGATGATGATGTGCTTTTTGAGTTGGAGCAAATCATCATTACTAACTTCAAGCAATATTGTGCGCTTCATGTGAGATGGGATCGAGCTTCAAGTCTCTTCATCTTCTTTTATGGAGTTGACCATTATTCTTTCTACTTGTTTTTTCTTCTGTTTCTTTTTCAACTTTGTGTTTGTGCTTGGAAGTCGAGAAAAAACAGACTTTTGGAATTGAGAAGTGAATACTTTCGCTTTGCCGGTGGTCATGACTTGCATGGCTACCAACTAAGATGACTCGGAACGATTGACGAAACTGAGTTCAATGAAGGAGGGGATCCCGATTGCAAACCTGTGCTTGAGTTTGCATCAGAAATTGAACGAGATGAGCATGGCAAACAGCTTGCCGAGATTGAATTCTTAGAGTCGGATAGAAGCTTTTCGAAGCTCTTTTCTTCTTTTTCTTCTTTTTGCTGCACGAGTGGTGGCGCTTCGGTATTTGTCATGTAGCACATTCGATGGATTAGTGCTTGATGCAACTCTTAGATTTGTAGGGTTAGTGATCACCCTAGTCTTGCTACCTGTCATAGGACCCGTGGAAGCAACGTTGTTGCTTGCGGCAATGACGTCCTTGTTAGTGTTCTTGATTATTTGAGTGGTTTGAGTTTTCTTAGAGGCCATTTGCGACTAACTTGCTTTTGGAGAAAGAGATGAGAGGCAGCGAAGGTCCCACTGGGCGTGCCAAGTTTATAACACCACAAATTCGAGTTCTGCAGTAAAGACACGGAAAGATGCCCAAAATAATGATTTTATTAATTTAAATAAAAATGGGTACAATTTTCTACTATATTTTTTGTAATGAAAGAATGATTCCCCTAATTCAATCTGCAATATGTTCGCGATCCAACGACTGTAGAAGCTTGTTGTTGAATGAACGGGTTGATAATTTCTTAAAAGGTCTTGCTAATCACCGCCTAACGGGCGGTGGATAATAGACACATAAAGACAAATAAACACAGATATCGATACACATTTTATGGATATTTATGCATATTCACGGATATTAATATACAATTTATGGATATCGATACATTTTTGACATTAGGCGGGGGTTAGCATTGTCCTTTCTTAAACAAAGAAACCGATATAGTGGTTTTGATCGAGGGCTTGATGACTTGATCTCGAATGAACAGTAAAGACTACAAAATTTGATACGAAGAGTACAGTTGTAGACGAATTGGCATGTTGTTCGGGTGATTGTTGATTCTCTGCAGGAGCTTGAGTTGTAGACGAATTAGCACGCTGTTCGGGTGCTTGTTGATTCTCTTGGCCCAAGGTCTCTATTCTCCATCATACGAGCCTCTATTTTTAGGCTCAAGGAGAGCGGATGTTGATTTTGGAAACTTCTTCAATGACTATCAGCGATTGATTTGACTGAGCTAATTTTCTAAATATAAGATATGTGCCCCTTATGTCACGGAAATAACTTTAAATAACTAAAACATAATTTTGTTTCCTAAGTTAGACTTCAATTAATCAAGGATATTTTGTTTATCTTGATCAATTAAATGGCCATCAAACCGTGCAACATTTTGGTGTCTACACCAAGTATCTATCACACATATCAATCATTAGTCTCATGGCATAGGTGTATTGCAAAAGTAACATTTTGTATTGAACTCATTTATATTTATATTTGATGGAAAATGCTAAATGGTGCCCCAAGGGCACTTGTTATGGGGTTAATAGTGGTGTTCTTTATGGTCAAAAGTTATTAAATCAATAGATTAATTTTTATTCTTATTAAATGAGTTGTATTTCTTAATAACTTATACTTATTGTAGTAATAATTACAGTAGTATTACCAACATTACCCTTCTCAAATATTTTTTCTTGATAAATACAAAAGATATTTAGTTCACTCAAAATATAGTTTCCATTAGGAACACTAGTGAAAAATTTGAAATCCACATTGCTATTGTTGTTGTTTTGGATATTCATTCATGTTTTTTGGGATGGTTAGACTATAGTCATTGGACTACACATGTAGTATGGGATGATATGTGCCTAAATTAGTATGCTATTTTTGTAAACTTATTTCAGTATATTTTTCAATAATTCATACAGAGGTATTGTATACATTTATAGAGAGATTTGCTACGCTATTTTTGGGCTATACAGATTTTTAGGCTAGAATAATGGCTAACCAACTCCTATAATCTCTCCTCTAATCTCTTAATTGACAACTCATGCCAACACTCCCCCTCAAGTGGAAGCATCCAAATCTTTAATGCGCAACTTGTCTAGTGAGTTGTAAAAATCTCTGCTTGATACGGCCTTTGTAAGAATATCCGCTAGTTGGTCTTCGGACTTCACAAATGGGAACTGAATTATTTTAGCTTCAAGATTTTCTTTAATAAAATGTCTGTCAATCTCCACGTGTTTAGTGCGATCATGTTGGATAGGATTGTGAGCAATAGCAATTGCTGCCTTGTTATCACAAAAGAGGTCCATTTCGGAGGTAGGTGCAAAGCCAATTTCTGTTAGAAGTCTTTTCAGCCATAGAAGTTCACAAAGTCCTTTAGCCATTCCACGGAACTCTGCTTCAGCACTTGACAGTGCCACCACCTTTTGCTTCTTACTCCTCCACGTAACAAGATTTCCCCCGACAAACATGAAGTAGCCTGAGGTGGATCTTCTGTCTATGGTGTTCCCTGCCCAATCTGCGTCTGTATAACCATTAACTCTGAGGTGGTTATTCTTTGCAAACATAAGTCCTTTTCCTGGGGAGGATTTTAAGTATTGTAAAATCTGTATTACTGCTTCCATATGATCCTTACTTGGTTGGTGCATAAATTGGCTTACAACACTCACTGCATAAGCAATGTCAGGACGGGTATGCGAGAGGTAAATCAGTTTCCCAACTAGCCTCTGGTATCTTCCTTTATCTGTTGGCACTTGATTTAGATGTTCTCCAAGCCTGTGATTCTGAACAATTAGAGTCTACTGTCTTACAATCCAACATTCCAACCTCACAGAGTAAGTCCAGTATATATTTTTGCTGAGATAAGAATATACCTTTCTTTGATCTAGCAACTTCTATTCCCAAGAAATATTTAAGTCCTCCCAGATTTTTCATCTCAAATTCGGTTGCCAATTGTTTCTGAAGTTTATCCATTTCCTCTGCATCATCCCTTGTAATGATCATGTCATCAACGTATACAATTAGAGCTGTTACCTTGCCCCGTTGATGCTTTAAAAATAAAGTATGATCTGAATTGCTTTGGCAGAAGCTATACTTCTTCATTGCTTGACTGAACCGTCCAAACCACGCTGGAGGTGATTGTTTCAGTCCATACAATGCATGTTGCAACTTGCATAATACTTCAGTTTTTGAAGATGCTGTGTAACCTGGAGGGATGTCCATGTAGATTTCCTCTTCAAGATCGCCATGGAGAAAGGCGTTCTTTACATCCAACTAATGTAATGGCCAATCAAGGTTGGCTGCGAGTGATAGCAACACCCTGACTGTATTTAGTTTAGCTACTGGTGCAAAAGTTTCTTGGTAATCTACACCATATGTCTGGGTGTATCCTTTTGCAACTAGTCTCGCCTTATATCGTTCTATAGATCCATCTGCCTTATGTTTAACTGAGAAGACCCACCTGCACCCGACTGTCTTCTTCCCTTGGGGTAGTGGGACCAAGGTCCATGTTTGATTCTTTAGTAATGCTCCCATTTCTTCTTCCATTGCTTTTGTCCACTTAGGATCCATTAATGCCTCCTGAACTGTAGTAGGAATATGGCATGTGGAGAGCTCCTGTGAAAAACTCTTAAGTGGCTCAGGCAATTTTTCAGTGGAAACATAGTTGGCAATTGGATACCTCGACCTTCTTTCCTCAATTTCTGGGGAGTATCTGTTTGGTGGTTTGCCTCGGTTTTGCCTGAAAGGTAAGTTATACCCAGTAGCTATAGCATTGATAATTGAGGGTGTGCCAACATTACTTACCTCTGGAATATTCTCAGGAGATGGGCTTGCAGCGACCAAGAGATGGGGGGATTCTTCTTCAAATGGTACAGGCTCCACTGGGGATTCTTCTTCAACTGGTATAGGCTCAGCTGCCAGAGTTTCTTCTTCTGATGGTGTGTCATTCTGATCCTCAAGCCACTCAAATGTTAGCCACTTCAGCTCTTCATCTAGTGTCTCCCCCTGAAGAGGAGTAGTGGATACCGAGGAAGGGTAGAAAGGAACGGACTCCAAAAAAGTGACATCCATAGTCACATAAGTACGCTTAGTAGTAGGGTCATAGCAGCGGTATCCTTTTTGGTGGGTAGCATAGCCCAAGAAGAGGCACCGAAGGGCACACGGGTCAAGTTTGTTACGCTGGTTCTTATGAAGATGGACACACGCCACACAGCCAAAGATGCGGGGTGGGAGCATGAGGGCAGAAGGTAGAGAGACCGAGGTGGATAAGGATTGTAGAGGGGTTTGGAAATGTAAGACTTTGGACGGAAGGCGGTTGATCAAATGGACAGCAGTGGTAACAGCATCGGGCCAATGTCTTGTGGGAACATTTGCGCCGAGAAGGAGGGTTCGGGCAGTTTCAAGGATATGTCGATTTTTCCTTTCAGCGACCTCATTTTGTTGTGGTGTTTGGGAACATGAAGTTTCATGAATAAGGCCGTGGAGTTGAAAATAGGACTGAAATTGGTGATTGACATATTCTCCACCATTGTCAGAACGAAGAATGCGAATCTGAGCTGAAAACTGAGTCTGAATCATAGCATGAAATGACTGAAAAACCTTAAATACTTCATCCTTATGTTTCAGCAAATATAGCCAGGTCATGCGTGTGCAATCATCAACAAATGTTACAAACCAACGGACACCAGAGATGACAGATACGGGAGATGGCCCCCATACATCGGAATGTATTAAAGCAAAAGGAATGTCACTTTTATTCATGCTTAAAGGATAAGTAGCCCTATGACTCTTGGCTAAAATACAAGTATCACAATTTAACTCAGAGGTGTCTACATCAGAAAATAAATCAGGAAACAAATGCCTTAGATACCCAAATGATGGATGTCCCAAACGACGATGCCACAACCAAATCTGTCGAGTCTTAGAACTAAGTGAAGAAGACACATGATGAGCTCTCCCCATACTGAAATCTTCCATGTAGTATAATCCCCCCCTCTTAGTACCACGCCCAATTATCTCCTTGGTGAGAATATCCTGTATAAGACAAAAATCAGCAAATATGAGTACCACGCAATTCAGGTCTGTGGTAATTTGACTTACTTGACTTACTGATAATAACTTGTGGGATAATGAGGGAACAAGTAAAGTGTTGGATAATTGAAGAGAGGGAGATAATGTCACAGAACCAGCTCCTGTGACAGGAGAGACCACTCCATTGGCATTTGCAATGTTAGTGCGCCGTGGGGATGAATAATTAGAAATATCCGTAGGATCAAAGGTCATATGATCTGTGGCTCCAGAGTCAAGTAACCACTCATCACGGTTGGTATTGCAGTGAGAACTAATTAAGGCATGACAGGGATTACCTTGATCCATAGAAGAAGAATTCTGTTGAGGAATTAGAGACAGACACGGTTCAGCTGCTGCTACAGCAGCCTTGCCTATGCCTGTACTTGTACCAGCATTGTCTTGTTTCTTCCGGGCTTGGAGTTCATGCCACCAGTCCGGATATCCATGCAGTTGGAAGCAGTTTTCCCGTGTGTGCTTCATATTGCCACAATGAGTGCACTTTGATCCATCAGATGATGACTGGCCTTTAGAGCCAGATTTGCCAGCATGCTGTGGGTTTGATCCATGGATCCCAAGCTTGAGGCCTCTCGAAGCAAGCACTGCTCCTGGAGGGGATTCATGGTCGCCTGCGTTCATCACCACGTGACGAAGGGCCTCACTACGGACATGAGCATAAGCTTGTTCTATGGTGGGAAACGGGTGTATCTGTAGCACGTCACTCCGGATGTTATCCAGCTTGTCATCAAGACCATCCAAAAAAACGTAGACCCGATCTTCTTGGAGGAGATTATTATACCTTTGAATATCAGCAGGGCATTCCATTGGATTTGGACGTTGAAAATCAATTTCACGCCAAAGACCTTGCAAGTCGGTGTAATATTTTTCCAAAGATCCACCTGTTTGACGAAGACGCGAAACACGGTGCCGGAGATCATAAACCTGGGATGTGTCACCACCATCAAAATAGGTGGTGGCAGCAGAGTCCCACACTTGTTTGGCTGTGGGAAACCGAATAAAGTTTCCAATTAACGTCGGATCCATGGAGTTGATAAGCCATCCTTTGACAATGGCGTTGTCAGTGCGCCATTTGCGAAAGGACAGGTCAGTAGGAGATGGCTGGGTCAGTTCGCCGTTGATGTAGCCCAACTTGTCTTTGCCGGAGATGTACATCTCGACAACTTGGGACCATAAGCCATAGTTGGAGCCATCCAACTTGATGCCAATCGGTAAAGCTGCAGGTTCTGAGGTCACGGTTGGGGCCTGGGCTTTGGACAGAGTTTCGGCCATCTTGGAGGTGAGTAACTCAGAGAGAATCCGGTCAGTGGTGGATTCCTCTGTCTGGGTTGGTGTTTCGGTGTCTGCCATAGGTAGATAAGAGGCTAAACCCTAGGACTGGGCGTGAACAAGAGACCAGATCGTAATCCGCTCTGATACCATGTAAACTTATTTCAGTATATTTTTCAATAATTCATACAGAGGTATTGTATACATTTATAGAGAGATTTGCTACGCTATTTTTGGGCTATACAGATTTTTAGGCTAGAATAATGGCTAACCAACTCCTATAATCTCTCCTCTAATCTCTTAATTGACAACTCATGCCAACAATTTTTAGACTAGTTTTTTTTAATCCAATGAATGAAATTTATCAACTTGAATAGAAAAAAAAGATAAACAAAAGATGGTCTTTATTTATATTTTCATGGAAATTCTTAAGGAATGTTGCTAGATTTTTGTTACAAACTGGAGGATGAAGAATATTATTTTCTAAATTTTAAGAAAAAGGTAACACCGTAAAGTAAAAAGACTTCCTACAATCATGCATTAACTTTCATTGATTTCCACTAAAATTCTCGTGGTTATCAATTATGATGCAATTGATTCAAAGTTCATTAAACTCAATTTACGTTATTAATTGCTCCTAAATAAATGGCGCTGGGAACTTGCTAGCAGAACCAATATTTTATATATACGGTTAATATCATTTTAGAGGTATCCACAGTGCTTTTCAAATGTGCCAATTTTGTATTGAACTTGGCTATATTTTAAAAGTGGTATTTATTGTATATAATGGATCCTATTCCAATATGTTGGGAGGGTCTCTATGTACGGAGAATCAAAATTGGGCGTTCAAAATGGAGACATAAGTGAAATATGGTTGGAGGGGGGTGGTTCACCATTTTGGTGTTTTGGACATGGGTTGGAGGTACTGTTGTCGTATAAATCAATCAATCCATCTCTCTCTCTCTCTCTCTCTCTCTCTCTCTCTCTCTCGTGCATGCACGCTTCCCTCGTTTTTCATGGTTTCTTGAAAACTAAGGATATTGTGTATCTTTATGTGAAAGATATATTTCCTGAATGTTGATGAATCATGTGCATGCATTTCTATAATGTTCTTTTTTTGTTAGCTCTCTTTTTGCAAATTCAAAGATAGAAATGCCTCTGCCGCTTCACGTTTTATCACCTGGTATGTCCCTGCTGAGTTGGATTGTCGTAATTGGTTCTATGTTAGGAAAAAGTTATGCAAATAGAGAACAAGGTGAATGAGATCCCAATATGTATGCTGTGAAATAAAATGGTGATTTGTTGCCGCTGTTCCTCAAAAACTAGTAATTATCAGTGGTTAGATATTTAGTTCCTCAGAAGTTTCTTAGAAGGGACTATATTTGTTTCAGCAGCATATAAGACTAGGAGATGTAATAAAAGCAATTTGGTAAGTGAAGAAGCTGAGTCATGATATGGTACTTGTTTTTATTGTCTGCCATCTAAACCACCACCTGGGTGTTCTTTTTTAAGGTTCAGCACAATATGTCTTGTTTTTTCCCTTGCATAAAAAATTTCGTATTCTTTTCTACGTATTTTGTTTTCCCTTAACTATGAATCATATGACACCTAGGTGATTTAGCTGTAGATCAAGTTATAATTGTTCGATTATCCTATCTTCCTTAATATCTAGTTGTTATTTTCCTTTTGCATCTGTCTTTCCATTTATCAAAGTATGTCCACAGATCTGTGTTACATTTGCTTCCTATATCATGTCCAGGTAATCGAAGATAGTGATGTAATCATCTTCTCTGTCAAACCTCAGATAGGTAAAATGTGCCTGCATTACTTTATCACATAACGTTTGCTTGTAGTTTTCTTACCTAATATTCTATGCCTTCTACCAATGCTCGTAAGTGTGCACAATACATGTTGGTTCAATGGTAGGTGGTCTTGGTTTGTTCATAGCTTTTGATACTTCATCTGTTCCAAGTTTTGGTATTGTGACGTGATTTAAATTGTTTTGGGAAAGAGTACATGGATCCTGTATTTGTTGGTGAGGGAAATGCAATAGAGCCGCAAATAAACTCTTTATGTGAATTTTGTACCTATAGCTGCTCGATTTTTCTCTGAAAGTCACTGGTATTATATATTGAAACACAAAGCTGCAGCTATTAAAGTTTTCGTGCTGAAGAAACTGAAGGCACAAAGGGGAATTTGATGAAGCAAAATAAATAGCTACCTTGTTTAATGAAACGTAGACGTGGGGAAAATTAAGTACCTAAATTGCTGAGTACCGAAAATTAAGTACCTAAATTGCTGAGTATCATATGAAGATATAAGAAGTGCTCATGTTATACTAGGTAGCACTGACATGGATACGGACACAACTGATACTCGACATGCAAATTTCTAAAACATGGACAAAGTGACATGTTAAAAAATATCTCTATGTGATGTACACCATGTTTTAAATAAGAATCATCCATCACACATTAAGCTTTAACTAGAGCCCACTATTTCATTTGATACCCAAAACATTTTCTGTGCAGCCTGGCCAGTGGTTGCCCGGAAACACAATTCGATACTTGAGTTAGTCACTGTGGAGAACTAGGGCAAAAGTATACTTATCAAGTATGAGAGGTAGAATATGCCTACCCTTTGGGTTAGAGTGGTGCCAGTTTTGTCGAAAAATTGTCTTGGCTTCCCAGACGAGTCGGTTAATCCATGTGACACATTCTGTCCTCTTGATTGCGTCTTGGATTCCTCGGCCTAGCATTGTATTACCATCTCCCGCATGTCTTCATTCATTGCGTCCCCAACAGCTGTGGGTCTGCGCCTGTGGAGGTTCAGATCGAACTTATTTCGCCTGGACCTATTTCCCATACTGGCCATCCAACCAATGGTTCTGCTTTAATTGGTCTGGAGAAAAGAATGTAAAGGTGGGCCACAACCATTTTGTAATGCTGTTGCGTAACTACATGAGTGAAGGTAGTAGTAGCAGGCACTAGCAGCAATCAAGTGTAATCTGAATCTCAAGAAGCTTTGCCTCTGCATCACTGATTTGGTGGTGAATTTGATGTTGTGTACTTTTCCAAGTATTGTAGGAATTTATCTTTTAATACTGTGCAATTTGTATTCAGCGTCCTCGACAACCTGTAACCTCTATAGACTATTAGTTTTTTAGTCTCTTTTGTTGGCAATGATTTGATCTATATTCTGTAGCTATTACTAGAAGTTAAATCCTTACACAACTCTTTTCATAGCGGCTTAACCATTACAAATTAGCACATGCATAGGATCATATTTAGAAATAAAAAGAACTTATGAAAGATCATTTTAGATCCCATGAATGTGACTTGAAAAAGAAAACATATGTTGCGTCAGTTTTCTCTACATTGTGCGGAAATTAAAGGAATGATGACTCCTGTTGCTGCTACGCCCGTTAACACGTGAACCACAACACTGCCACCATACTTTTATGGCGAATGCTGCTCTGCTTTTAAAACCATAAAGGAACAGTGCAAAATTTGAACCTTCATTAGAACCAAGTGCATATGAACGTTTGCATCAATGTGATTTGTTGAAGCAGCTAAATGGTGAAAAGTTTCGAAACATATGCAGGAGCTCTTTATATTTTGCTTCCCCACAGTTTATCATTCAATACAGAGTTTATATTCATTTCCTTCACGATACCCTGTTCCAGTGTTTATTAGATTCTAGCTTGACCTTTCTCTGCAGCAACTCTTTATATACTCCTATTTCATCCTATCTACTATGCTGTTTAATGGCTTTTCAGTTAAAGAAGTGGTCTTGCAGTTGAAGCCACTTCTTTCAGAGAAGCTTCTGGTTTCTGTTGCTGCAGGAGTTAAATTAAAAGACCTCCAGGTTTGTGGAACATCAATTGGTTAAAAGATGTTGAGGAAGTTTATTTTTTATTTGGTTATTCATGTTAAGTTTGTGTGCACAGGTTGTTATGGATGTTTGCTTTTCTTCTTAACAAGAGGTGAAAAAACAAAATAAAGTTTTGCTCTTTAAGACCGGCAGATAATTTCAATACTTAAAGGCTTTAACTCAACATCATTTGATTCTGTTCTTGGAATCTTGATTGATTGCCCTCACTGATAATTTCAAACCTGTTCGAAAACCTTGTGCGGCTGTGCCTACTTTACGGCTTGCTATTCTGAGCCACTTTACGAGGAGCTACAACTTGGTACTCTCTTTTTTAGGGTAAATGATTTGGTACTCTCAATTGTCAACATAGAGAGATAGTTATGGATGCTCACCACCAGGGGAAGTCTATTAGGCCTGGACTCTTCAATGTAGTGCCTACTTTACGGTATGTTACGTTGTTGTCGTTTTGCCTTCATGTTAGGTTTTGATTGGCAAAAGGACAAGTTGCATCAAGTCTTCTGATTACATCTTTTTTGAGTAGGTTATGAATGGTTATTTGTTGGCACATAAATTACAACTATTTTGATGTACATAGATAAGATATAAATGCTATCTTGGGCCTATGGATTAAGTGGCACATGTAGAGCCCAGGAAAATGTATGGACTCGTATAGGGCCTACAAATCAAGTACGGCCCAACAAAAAATACGTTATTGTAGAACAAATGATATATAGAGCTCGCGTGATGCAAAGTTAACCAAGGGTTAACACCTGTAGAGTTCACAGAGAATATTTTATTAGAAGTTGATATCATTAGATCAACAAAATTTAAATTTAAATAGTCATACGATAAGGTGGTGTTCAACCACCTAATCACAATTGACAACAACCATTTCAACTCAAACTGGTTGTCAAACCAAAATTCTTATTGGCGGCCCCTCTCTCTCTTTAGTTTTCCTTGTTTCTTGAAAAAGTCCCTTTTTCACTTGATGGCCCTTAAGAGAAATCCAAGAAGTCACAAAGTACATTTCCTGCCAAGTCATTGTCATTCATGTGCAGATCCTAAATTTCGTTGGTGAAAATCTTCACATGGCGTGTAATAGGTAAAGGTTCCAAACCCTAAGTGTATATTCTTATTCAGTGTAACAAGGCTCTAAACCCTAATGATATCAATGAAACGAAATATTTCTCCTCTTTTCTTATGTTTATTTATTTTTTGTCTTCACTAATTGAGGAATGAACAATTTGAAAATCTAAATGGGAAATTGGAACTCGCAAACAATCAAAATTCTTCACATGAACAATGGATATTTGGGACGTAAAATTCAACGCGTAGATCATATCTTCTAGGATTCAAAATTTGTGTCTACGGTACTTGTAGTGGTTATGTGGATTTTGTGCTTCAAGATAGTTGGTTAATCGTTTACGGGTAGGAGCTTTATATTCCTCGTACTTGGAATAGGACTTTCTTAGTTTGGGAATTGCATGCAGGAGGTTTTGTACTTGTAGGTACTATAACCCTTGTAGAAAAGGTTTATTTGGCCATTGTTAAACTTACTCACAGAAGCAATCACCTCAGTGGCCAATAAGATAGTTTTGAACTCTTAGACCATGTTGGTTTGTGTCCAATAGAGTGATTGCCTAAGAATTCCTTCATGAAACTTGATGCTCAAGCCGCTAGACCTTATAGTATCATTAGTAGCTTCAACCGAGCGCATATTTGGTTTACTTAAATTTGGAGATGAATATTAGTGATTTTGTTCTTACCTTTGGGCCTACATCTTTGTCAATGGACTCCTTTGTTTATGTGGGGCGTGTCTGGCGATTGTGGATCTTTGGCGCCAAACTTTGAATCAAGGGCCCTTTAGCCCTCGCAGTAGTTGATGGTCGTCCGATCACGCCATCTCCACCGCTGGTAGTGTTTTCGCCAACTCTTGTCGTGGAAGCTTCATCAATGCCAAAGAAAGTCCTAGTGTCGGGCAAGATTTTTCTAGACAATCATCTCTAGTAGAGTTGCCAATTGTAGGGTCTAAGCACAAATTGTCGCTCAGCCGATCCACTAGGCCAACTAGAAAGTCTTCCTTGAGTCCCTCCTCCTGATCAAGTGAACTGCACAAGAAGCAACTCATTGATACCAACCGGAAGGCACTCTGATCCCTAAGTCGGGTTGCAGTACAATAGATATAAAGCTGCAAGTAATTGCGTATCTCCTTAGGGTTGTGTACATAGGGAAACCTAGCTTAGGCTCCATGTTAGCCTGTGCCGAGCTCGTGCCCTTGTGATGTCATCATTGATAACTGCATCGAGTGACATCAACCTTGATTCACGTAAGCCGTCGCCACATGGCTGAGCCATGCCACTCGTCATTGACACGTTGATTGCTTGGTGCAGGCTTTCCATTGGGTTGGGTTTGCGGCCTAGCCTGATTGTCGGTTGTCACGTCTCTTCAAACTGGGCTACTTGTCTAGGCTTCTCTCCCAAACCTTGGTTTGGCCCATAACTTTGGCTAGGCCCAATCCTCCTCCTCCTCCTCTAGGCCTCAGACAGATGGTCCATTTTGGTGCATTCGGTTTGGCCCACTTCAGTTTATTATAGCCGCTATCTTGTGTGGAAGACGCATAAAATGATGAGTTCTGCCATCTTGACTTGACGCACCTGGAGCACTACCTTCATCGTCATTAATCTCCGGAGGGATTTCCTTTTAGTTGGGGAGAATCGGTGGACATTGAGTTGGTTGGCAATGTATTAATGCCAGACGAAGAAAATCCCATGATTTTAGGATTTTACTTAATTAGGATTACTATTGGATTTTCCTATGTTGATTTTTTTTTACTTGGATGGCTTTCGCGTTTTCCACTTATCGGTTAGTGGTAGGCGTAAATAGATTACTCAGACGGTGTATGGTAGTTTTTCACGTTTTTCATATTTAAGGTTTCAGAATACTGTTTCCGTCTCTCCAGCATTCTTCTCCTCTCAAAATGTTATTCTATTTTCCCTCTCCTTGCTTTCTCTCTCTTCTTCGATTCTACACCATAGTTTATGAGTTTTATGCGTTCAATCCTCTGTCTCTGTTATTCAAAACCTATGTCCTTTTTGTGTGGAGTTGTTTTATAAAGACTACCATCCAAACTGAAAATTTGTGCCGTTTACACACCTTGAAGTTGTTATTGCATTCCAGGATTGGGCTGGTCACGGTCGATTTGTTAGGGTGATTCCAAATACTCCTGCTGCTGTAGGGGAGGCGGCATCTGGTATGATTATTCTAGTATGTCTTTAGTTTTCCACATTACATGTCAGTCTATTATCAAATTTAAGTTTCACGATTAGAATTATTGTTAGTCTTTTGTGAATTCATCTTTTGCTTGTTAAGGTCAACTTTCATCAGTATGATGTGGATGCTGAAAGAGCTGAATATTAAGATTTTATTATTAATGCATGGTAAAGCACTGGAATAGCGATTCAAATTGCAGGGACTCAAAGTTACTCCTTTTGAGTATGATATTGTTCAGTCTATTAACAAATTTAATTGTCACGGTTACCGTTATTGCATTGTCAGTCTTTGTGAATTCATGTTTTGCTTGTTATTTTCAACTTCCATCAGTATGAAGTGCATGGGATAACCTAAGAGAGCTGAAGATTAATAATTTTATTCTAAACTATCCCTTTTTGGAAGTAAGATTCCTCTTTTATAAGTGACACGTCTACCGGCTTCACGTATCTGCATCCAACACCTGATCGGACACCAACACGATATGATATGTTACATTCTGAATGTGTCAATTTGCATAAATAGATGTCTGATTCGTTTAATCTAAGAAGCATTGATATGGATACTGGAGATCGTTACGACACGACACGACACGACACGGACGGGGGATGCATGATTTATTCTAAAAATAAGAACAGAAATGTAGGGAATCCGTTGTATTTTGTATATTCACCTACATGGGAAATATATGATACGGTAAGTTTGCTTCCCAAATTACATAATAGCTAGTTAGGATATAGTAATTGTTGAATGGTAGAATAATATTATTATTCTTGTCCTTTAGGAGGATCAATATATAGAACAAATTACAAGCCTAATAAAGAAAATATAAATCAATTACCTATACACATTTCTAAATTAACTTTCTGATCAGATCCTGTACAATCAAATCCCATATACAATCAACACTCTCTCTCAAGCTGAAGAGTACATATGATGTACTCCAAGCTTGCTACAGATACAATCAGTAGAAACCTTTGGGAGAACTTTGGTAAAGATATCTGCAAGTTGAGAACCAGAAGGAACAAAAAGTGTAAAGATCTACTTTGACTCCACTTTAGACCGAACAAAGTGACAATCGACCTCATTGTGTTTGGTTCTCTCATGAAAGACTGGATTATTGGGTATATGAATAACAACTTGATTATTACAATAGAGAGGAGCAGGATCCTCTATTGGAATCCCAAATTCCTATAAGATTGTACTTAACTAAGTTAGCTCACGAGTAGTATGAGCCACTGTCCGATACTCTGCCTTAGCACTAGAATGGATTAAAATCGACTGTTTCTTACCTTTTCAAGTCACAAGATTATCTCCGACAAAAGGTACAGTAGCCAGTAGTAGATCGATGATCTGTAGGAGAACCTGCCCAATCAACATTTGTATACCCTTCAATACGGCGATATCCTGATAATCGATAGATAAGTCCATGTCCTGGAGCATTTTTAAGATACTTCAAGATATGAACAACCCCCTCCATATGGGGAGCTCAAGGATGGGTCATGAATTGGCTGACCACACTAATTGCATAGGAGATATCTAGTCGAGTAATCGTGAGATAAATAAGTTTGCCCACAAGTCTACGATATATCTCAGGATCATCAATCAATTCACCATCTTCAGGCATCAAACCAAACCAAACCAAACTGAGCCTTATGTCCTAAATCAATTGGGGTGGGCTATCTTCAGGCATCAACTTTAGATTAATTTCTATAGGAGTGGCTATAGGTTTAGAACCAAGATAGCCGGTATCTCTTAGGAGGTCAAGAGTGTACTTCCTTTGTGACAAATTGATGTCAGCTTTGGATTGAGCAACCTCAATGCCAAGAAAATACCAAAGCTTGCCCAAATCTTTAGTATGAAAGTTAGAACCAAGATGACGAATCCCAATACTATCACTGCTAGTGATGGCAATATCATCCACATAAATCACGAGAATCACAATACCATTCTTGGTCTTCTTAAAGAACACTAAGTGATCAGTCTGACTCCGAGTCATGCCATGAGAAACGACTGAGTTGCTGAAATTATTGAACCAAGCTCGGGGAGAGTGTTTGATGCCATATATAGATTTGCGAAGATGACACACACTCTCCCTTTGACTCAAAATCGGGTGGTTGAACCATATAGGCAATTTTAGACAAGTCCGAATGTAGAAAAGCATTCTTGACATCAAGTTGGTGGAGTGGCCAATTAAGATTTGCAATGAGAGAGAATAATCCGAACCAAATTCATCTTGGCAACTGGAGAAAATGTCTTAGTATAATCAAGACCATAGGTCTGAGTGAAACCCTTAGCCACAAGACGAGTTTTGAGCCGATCGACAGTGCCATCAAGATTTTGTTTGACAATAAAAACCCAATGACAACTAACAACATGAGCCCCAAAGGGCTTGGTAACAAGATCCCAAGTATGATTCAACGCCAATGCATGCATTTTTTCTTCCATAGCGGACTGTCATCTAGGATGAGAGAGGGCATCCTGGTAAGATTTGGGAACAACAACAGAGGAGAGAGACACAGAAAATGCTTGGAAAAAGGGGATAAAGGATCATATGAAACGAAGCGAGAAATAGGATGAAAAGTGCAAATACGCTTACCTTTTCTCACAACAATAGGTAGATCAAGGGCGAAATCTTGTAAATGTGGATCCATAGAGGAAAGTGGAGATGGTGATGATGAATTAGAAGAGTCTGCAGGAGCAATGGTTTGAGGTGCAGCGGAATGATGATGAACATAGACCTGGGTAATCAGGGGGGCGAGCTGGAATAGAGGAGGGGGCAATCTCAGGAACACATGAGGGATGGACTAGATCAGAGAACAATGGATCCTGTAGTTGGCCGCCGTCAGCAGAATAATAAGGAATTGTCTTAAAGAACGTCACATTTGCACTAACAAAGTGCTTATGTAACGTAGGGCTATAACACCTATATCCTTTCTTTGTCCTTGAATAACTGAGAATGATGCATTTATGAGAGTGAGGATCAAGTTTATCACGACTAGGTTGCAAGTTATGAACAAAAGAAACACAACCAAAAATCTTTGGGAGAAGAGGAAAGGGATTTTTGTCAGAAAACATACTCCTGGAAAGGAGATTTACCCTTCAAAACACAAGATGACATTCTATTCAAAAGGTAACCAACAGCAAAGACATCATGCCCCCTGAAGGATTTTGGAACATGCATTTGGATCATAAAAGCACGAGCAATGGCCAGGATACGGCCATTCTTCCGTTCAGCAATCCCATTTTGTTGGGGTAGTAACACAAAAGGTTGGTGTATAATGCCTTTAGACTCGAGAAATTGTTGAAAAGAGTTAGCAGTATATTTTTGAGCATTATCAGTGCGAAAAACGAGTAATTTGGCATTAAATTGATTCAAAATTTTAGCATAAAATAATTGAAAAACCTTAAAGACTTGAGAGCGGTTCTTAAGCACATATATCCAAGTTAGATGGGACAAATCATCGATGAATGTGACAAAATGTCGAGCGCCACATAAACTAGTGGTTCGAGATGACCCCCAAATATCAGAATGAACTAGAGCAAAAAGTTGTGAACTAGGTGACTCGGTACGAGGAGGAAAAGAAACTCGATGATATTTACTAAGTCAAATCTTGAGAAATCAGGTAATGATGGAACTACGTGTCGAAGATTGGCAGATGATGGGTGCCCAAGTCGACAATGCCACTGATGGGAAGATGTGGTGGAATGCATAGCAGATGAAATTGAGGGGTAAAGGTAGTAAAGACCATTTTTCGCATATTCTCCACCAATCAGACTTTTTGTCTTTAGATTCTGAAAGTGAGAGGGACAGAAAGTCACAGATTAATTGAAAGTTTGAATGAGTGTGTGAATTAATAACAAGTTGAAAGGGAATTAGGGTAAATATAAAACAGAAGGAAAAGCAAGACCAAGAGTGCAATATGTACCAATGCCATTGATAGGAGTTTTAGTTTCATTAGCAATTGTAACAAAGGAAGAGGACGAATCATAAGTGACATCAGAAATGAGAGACAAATTACTTGTCATATGGTCAGAGGCTCCAGAATCAAGAGTCTAAGGGTTATGAGAAGAAGAATGAAAACACATGTTATCTGATGATACGAAATGAGTGGTGAAAGAAGAAGATGCATTGACCCATTAAAAGAATTGAATCATACTCAATTTGGATATAGTAATTTGATTAGATTGTTTTCCCTTAAATGTAGCTTGATTGGCCTAAGTTGGCGTGCCATGAAGTCTAACAAAACTCAACAGAACGATTAGTCTGACCACAATAAGTGCACCACTTGGTATCATGGCCACCACGATGGCCACCATGACGAGTATCCTTGAAGTCCATGGAGGTAAAATGAGAGAAAGAACTAAAAAGCGTGCCATGAAGTCTAACAAAAACTCAACAGAATGATTAGTCTGACCACAATAAGTGCACCACTTGGTATCATGGCCACCACGATGGCCACCATGACGAGTATCCTTGAAGTCCATGGAGGTAAAATGAGAGAAAGAACTAAAAAGCCAAGGCGTACGACACCAAATAGTTGATAAAAAATACTCAAGAATAGCACCAGTAAAAAGTACCGAGAATTATCTTGTCATGGAGGTAATTAGTATCTTGTAGCGAAAGGAATCTTTCTTCCTTCCATTATATATAAGTTGTACAGATTTATAATTGAAGTAGTGAGAATTATCTTTTCTTCTCTAAAATCAACATATACTATCATCTTCAACGTTTCCCACTACAAGTCCTTATCCTAACCTTAAGCAATATGACGTGTTCATCTGTGTCGTACTGTGTTTTTGTCTTGTATTCATTATGTGCTTCCTGGGTATAAATCATACACCATGGTAATGCATTAGATTGTAATGCACATTGTTGGACTCGCCATTATTCCTATTGCATATGAGGTTATTTGATCTCTACATCTTGTTCTTTCTTTTAGTTGTGCTCTCTGACTCGCACTGCAATCTCTAATAGAGATGTTTGAATCCAAATATTGATGGTGTATTTTGGGAAATCTCACATCTTCCTTAATACCATTTCAATGGGAATCTGGACTGCAGTATATCTGAGTTTTTCAATTTTGTTTGCCAGTTGGTTTCTTTAGAACCATAGTAATGGGATAAGAAACCTATTTAGAGATGCGAGTACTATTTTCATCAAGAGCTGAGTCATGTGTCAGTTCTGTTGAGTCATGTGTTAGCTCTATGAACTGATGCTTAGTAGCAGGAAGCTCCTAAAGTGGTGCTGCTCCCACGGTCCCACCTTAGGAGCTCACCGCCGCGCTCCCAACTAAGGAGCCTGCTCCCATCAAGATGAGAGCACGCTCTTTACAAAGGTGGGAGTTTTGTACGATCCTGCCACAGAAAATCAAGAATTATCTCATGATATCTTCAAAGAAAAACTACGTATTGTAACTCTGGCCCATTTCTTACACTCTTGGTGGACTTGGCCCATACTTTTACTCCCTATAATGATTGTACTTTTGAGTATATATT
This sequence comes from Arctostaphylos glauca, assembly GCA_019985065.2. Taxonomy (NCBI): domain Eukaryota; kingdom Viridiplantae; phylum Streptophyta; class Magnoliopsida; order Ericales; family Ericaceae; genus Arctostaphylos; species Arctostaphylos glauca. The sequence continues at coordinate 31,801,823 of JAHSPW020000002.1, forward strand.
CTATGCTAGAAGTAGGATGCGAACCGATAATAAATGGAAATGGAGAGACTTGAACTCAAAACCTCTCAACACCCAAAGTGTTGATACCATGTTAAGTAGCCAATTGTCTTCAAATCTTAAGTTGTTAGAAATGGGCTCAACAATATGTATCAAGCTATCCAATATGCCCTTCTCCCAAGATATCGTTTTATATGTCACTAAATTTAGAAATAATATCCTATAGACCACCTTTACTCATTAAGGTAGCAACTTAATCCCCAAACTTAAAGTATGAACACTTGAAGAAAATATATCGATACGATCAAAAAGAAATCCTAACCAAAAGCTCTAATGACTTCACTGCAACTTGATTTGAATATGGGATCAACTTAGGTGCATCGTGTCAGTTACTAATAAAACTATCTTGCAACTGTTGTACTGAGTAACAGTAAGAGTACTCTTGGGAAGATTATATTCTTCCAAAAATAGGGTAATTAAGACAAATACACATTGACGTGAATTACTTCCAGGACTTGTTTACGGGTTTTTTGCCTTGACATCTTCAACTAATTACAGATCACTCTTGTATTTTGAGTCCAATCAAATTGTCAATTTTTCCCTTTTGAGCTCATGGTTGCATTTTCAGATTTGCGTGTCAAGTTCGTTAATCTTCAAATAACTTCAGTTCTTTTAATTTGGCTACCTTCACATAGTTATGAGCTTGGGAGCAGCTGCAGCAGAGGCGGATGGAGAATTGATAAGTAGGTTGTTTGGAGCAATTGGCAAGATATGGAAAGCTGATGAGAAACTATTCGATGCGATAACTGGCCTGAGGTATCTAGTTTCTCGTGATTTACGAACCTTGCTAACTCCCTTCCCCCCTCCCCCTCAAAATAAATAAATAAATAAAAAGGAAAAATAATACCACCTGGACAAAGTCCTATGATCTTTCCTATTGTCTATAACTGTATTACTAGAATGCTGATCGTCTGGTACAAGGAACAGAAACAATGAAATGAAACAGTACAGCACTTGCCATAAACTGTGCTACGTTTGTGGTCAGCTCCTTTTTCGGCATGTCCTTATTTTAAGGGACATCCAACAGATAGAAGCATCAAAATGTCCTAGCACGTTTTTAGAAGCATTTTGACCAACAGGAATTTACACTGTGATGCTCACTCTTATTTTTCTTCTGGGGAAAGTTTGAAGGAAATTTATCGGTAAAACTTTGGGATGGCTTTGGATTGGTTATACTGTTTTGCAATGTAGATTTGCTATATTTTGGAACCTTTGAACATGGGTTCCTTTGACTGATGGAGGGGTTCCATAATTCTGGTACTGTTAGTTGTGCTTTGTATATAGGAGTGCATGATAGAGGTTTTTTATTTTTCAATTCACTGATACGCACAGGGACGAAGAGAGGGGATGTCGGGTGTAACAATTGCACCCCTCAACTTTGTAATAACCAATGGAATACCCCGAGAAGTTTTGAAAATTTTTAACATTCTTTTGTCCTCTCTATTTTGTGAGTATTCTGCGAAACATGTGGCATCACTCCACTTGTGCTCATGTCATATAATAGTTTCAATTGCAATTATAAGAAAAAAACATATTTTATGCATGGAAAACTCATTTTTTTTTACAAATTCTATTTTCTTTGAAACGATAATTTTGGCTCCCAAAGAAAGTCTTATTCTTGGCTTTGCCCCCGGATATTCAGACAAATGCCTGCATGGATAGAGAGGAATGAAGTTGCAATTTGTTATAACAAGAGATATCTCTTTTTCCTCAAAATGTTCAGTGGCAGCGGTCCAGCATATATTTACTTGGCAATAGAGGCTTTGGCTGATGGAGGGGTGGCAGCAGGTTTACCAAGGGAACTTGCATTGGGTCTAGCTTCTCAAACTGTGAGTTACCTGTCCCTTGCGTGTAACCTATTTTTATTACCCAGTATTGGGATTTCTGATGAGCAGTCATGCGACGTGATTATATTTCTGTTAAGCTTGACAATATCACATTCATTCCGAAGATCACCGTATTTTTGCAGTTGCTTCTTCTTTTACAAACAGGAACACGGACATGCAAATACGTTGGTTTGTCAAAAACGAGGACACGAACTTGTTGGATTCAAGTACTGTTCCTACTTATAATAAAAATAACAGTCGGCAAATAAGCATTCAATAACTAAGCGTCCTTGATAAAACAAAATATCTAAGCATTGATGACAATTTTGACAAGTCCCCATATTCTTAAGATCTTATGTTGAACTCCTAATGTGTCGCATTTCCGGAGTTTCCCTAGTGCGTCCATAAAACATTTCATTGATAAAATCAGACATGGTTTGGCTGATGTGTCTGGTGCATGTCTAAATGTGTTCGTGTCCAACATGTGTTGGAGAGACTCATGAGGCCAGTGATCGGTAGACGTATCTGCTCTTTGTTAGGGGGAAGAGCAGCGCTCGTTCTTTTATATGAGGCAAAACATCAACTAGCCCTACTCGAGTCTGATTGATTTTGCCCTCTTAGATGAGTATAGTTTCATGTATGCTTGGTCTGCTACTACCATGGTCCTACACCCTAGCTGATCTCCCACATATCGACCTTGCTTTTTGCTGCTTGTGAAAGGCCAATGAGTTTTACACCTTATGGTGTGGTTCAGGCAAGGCTGTCTCAGCACCTAGATTGGATTTTAGGTAATCTGAAAGTTATGCTATATGGGGAAGTGCGATGAGCCGTGCGTGTGACAACGGGGCGGGGTGGGGGTGGATAGCACTATCCCCGTCCTTGATCCACAAACATGTTTCCCTTCCCCGTCCCCGCCCCAATCTCCAACGGGGATTTTTTTTTACCCTCCATCCCCGCTCCAAACGGGAAACGGGAATCTCCGAACAGGAAACGGGGATCCAAACTTGAAAAGAAAAGGTCTACTTCGAATAAATATTACGTTAAATATTAAAAAAATCAAAATGCACAATTATGTTTTTAATAATTGTTAGTTGTTACGTTTATAGATTAGGTTATGTATAAGTTAATCCTAATGGGCCTCGGTGATTAGAGCCCATTAGGTTAACCCTAACCTCGTCCACTTTATTATAAATAAACGCCTCGCCCCTCTCTAAAGAGTGTGGGTTTTCATCTTTACATGGTATCAGAGCCTGGTAAAGAATAAAAAAGTAAAATCCTAAATCTACCGCCGCCGCCGGCCACCGGCCGCCGCGCTGGGTATGCACTGATCTTCCGGCGGCGGCGCGTCTCTACTGCCATAATCGCATCCTAGGCTTCCCCCCTTCAGATCTGCTTTCTAGCTCGTCCGTTGCCTTTTCCTTCGCCGCCGACGTTGCCGCCGTCGCCATCGCTGCTATCCTCCTCTTCTCCTGGCGTTACCTCCTCCCTCTACCACTACCACTACCACTACCACTACCACCGATCTGCATCCCTCTCCTTCCGATCTGGTCTCTTGGCCGTCTGACTGGCTTCGCCACCGCCGGCCGTCGCCGTCGCCGTCGCCGCCATCCGCTACCATCCCTGCCGCACCTCCCCCGATCTGCTGCTATGCCCTTCTCCTTTACCAAGACTTGAATGCCTGACCTCGTGATCTGGCCCCTCGGCTGCCTGACCACCACCCTCGCCGCCGCCAACCGCCGTCGCCGTCGCCCTGCTCCTGCCTTGCTTCCTGCTGATCTCCTCTGTCTCTGTATGCTCATGGACTGATCTGTCCTCTCCGGCTTCATGCCTACTTGATCTCCGTGTTACTCCTTGGTGGTTTGTCTGTTATTGGTGAATGAATGCTCTAATCTGGTGATTGGTGGTTCGTCGGGCTGATATAGGTGTCAAGAATGGGCTTTGTCCTATATTATCGTAGTCATGTCAACTACTGACTCTTCGCCACCATCACAATCTGTCCCGTCTGCCTAGCCCGTGGTGACTTGCGAGCTTACCCGACCCCAGATCTTCTCCTCATCCACTCGCTTGGTGGAAATCAAGCTGACTGGCTCATCCACTTATGTGTTATGGCGAAAGAAGGTCCTGAAATCTCTTCAGGGTATGGATCTCGATTCCCATTTGACAGACTGTGCTCCTCCCGAGACTTCACCTCAGTACCGCTCCTGGATTCGGGATGATGCTCGTCTGTTTACGTTATTGCTGAACTCTATGGATGAATCTGTTGAGGTGTTGGTCTCAAATGCCGATACTGTATGGAAAATTTGGCTATCTTTGTCCGATACCTATTCCACTACTAATGATCTGTCTCGCCTCTTTGATGTAATGCAGGGGTTCTTCCAACTCACGCGTGAGGGAAAACTCTTCAGGAGCACTATGCTGGGTTCAAGACTATTGCTGATGAGTTTGACCGATTGCTCCCCTTTACTTCCGATCCCACTGTATTTCGCCGTCAGCGTGATCAGATTATGGTGGTGCTCTACTTAGCCAGTCTTGGTGGTGGTGACTATGAGGCTGTTCGGTCACAGATACTTGCTGGGGTTGGCATTCTATCTCTCCCGGAGGCCTTTCGACGTATGAGTCGTTCGGTGAGTCATTCTGATGCTCGCCCTCTACCCCCGAGTCCGCTGATCGGGTTGCCTGTTTTTCCTCCCCGGGTGGGGTCCATGGCGGCCATCGGGGCCGAGGCGGGCGTACAGGTGGTCGTACTGGATCTCCGGAGACTCGCACTTGTCATCATTGTGGTGTGGTTGGCCACATTCGTCCCCATTGTCCCCAATTGGGCTCTAAGCAATCTTCTATGGCTCATGCTGCTACTGCACCTACTTCCTCTCCGCAGGTCACGTGGTCTATATGTCTGATGCTGAGTATGACCGGTACACTCAGTCCCCTCTGCTCTCTTCTCCTGCTGTTGGTACATTTATTACAAGTAACTCCACCACCTGCATGGTTACTCCGCGCACTTGGGTTATTGACTTTGGTGCTTCAGATCATATGACCAAGACTACAGGTACCCTTTCTGAGTATTCTCCTCTTAGTAGGACTGGACAGGTTACAGTGGCCAACGGCTCTTCTCTTGACATTCGAGGTTGTGGCATTGCTACACCCACTTTCTCGTTGACCCTGCAACATGTGTTACATGCCCCTGGCTCCCCTTTTAATCTGCTTTCTATTAGTCGTGTTACTAAATATTTAAACTGTTTTGTAACATTTTTTCCTAATCATTGTGTTTTTCAGGGTCTGGTGATGAAGCGGACTATCAGTAAAAGGAGTGTTATAGGGGGCCTGTATGTGCTTGATCAACCGGTTGCCTGTGCCGGGCTCACTTCCTCTGCTTACGATGCTCACTGTCGTTTGGGTCATCCCTCTTTAGCTAGTTTACAGTCTTTATGTCCTGAATTTAATTCTATTTCTCATTTATCTTGTGAGTCTTGTCATTTAGTCAAATACCATCGTGTCTTATCCTATTCATAATAATAAAAGAAGTTCCATTCCTTTTGCTCTTGTGCATATTGATGTGTGGGGGCCATGTCCCATTCCTACACCCTTGGGCTACAAATATTTTGTGACATTTGTGGATGACTACTCTCGTTTTACTTATATTTTACCTTTTGAGAGCTCGCTTTGAAGTCTTCTATGTTTGGAGTTCTTTCTTCTCTGAGATTCACACCCAGTTTGGTCATACTATTCGTGTTCTCCGTAGTGATAATGGTAGAGAATATGTATCATATTGGTTCCTGGCACATTTGTCCCACCATGGCATTGTTCACCAGACATCTTGTCCCGACACCCCCCAACAAAATGGGGTTGCCGAACGCAAGAATCATCATCTTCTCGACACTGCTCGTGCTCTCTTTTTTCGCACGGGTGTTCCCAAACACTTCTGGGGTGATGTTGTTCTCACTGCCCGCTATCTCACTAATCGTTTACCTTCCTCCGTCCTTTGTGGTGTCACCCCCCAGTTTGTTCTTCTCCCTACCATTTCTCCCGATAATCTTTTTCTTCGCCTATTTGGGGATGTGTGTTATGTCCGCGATACTTGCCCCAGTTTGTCCAAATTAGATCCCCGTTCCCTCAAATATGTCTTCCTTGGGTACTCCAAAACCCAGAAAGGGTACCGATGTTTCTCCCCCCAATTGTGTTGGTATCTCACCTCTCGAGTTGTGGTCTTTGTCAAAACTGAGTCATTCTATCCTCTCACTAGTGTCTTGGAGTCCCCTCCACCTAATGACTTTCTTGTCTCTCTTCCACTTCTCCCAACTCCTCCGGCCCCGGCAAACACCTCCCCCCTGGCTTCCCCTAGTGACCCAGTCCCTTTGCCGCCTGATCTGGCCTCACCCTCGGTGGCTCCCCCTGCCCCCCCAAGCCGCCCCTACCGCTCCTGCCGTGATCATCTTTTATATGTTATCTCCTACCATGGTTTGACAACTCTTATTCGCTCCTTAATTGTTAGCCTGGACTCTGTGCCCCAGCCACGTACTCTTGGTGAGACTTTGGCTTATGCGGGCTAGTGTGCTGCTATGGAGGAGGAAATGCAGGCCTTGGAGGCCAATCATACTTGGGATCTTGTTTCTCTTTCCCCTGCCAAGAAAGCTATTGGTTGCAAATGGGTTTACGCCGTCAAAGTACATCCCGATGGCTCTATTGCTCGCCTTAAAGCTCGTCTTGTGGCCAAGGGTTATGCCTAAACCTATGGTGTCGACTACTTTGAGACCTTCTCCCCAGTGGCCAAAATGGCCTCCCTCCGCCTCCTTCTCTCTTTGGCGGTTACTCATTCGTGGCTCTTATACCAGCTGGATGTGAAGAATGCTTTCCTTCACGGTGACCTCACTGAGGAGATATATATTGAGCAACCACCTGGGTTTGTTGCTCAAGGAGGGGAACGTCGTGTCTGTCGGCTTCGCCGCTCTCTTTATGGGTTAAAACAGTCTCCAAGGGCCTGGTTTGGTCGGTTCAGTCAAGTGGTTACTAGCTTTGGGCTGATACAGTCTGCGAAGGATCATTCGGTCTTCTATCGCAACCATTCTTCTGGATGTATCATGCTGATTGTATATGTAGATGATATTGTCATTACCGGTGATGATGCACAGGGGATTATTGATCTCAAGCAGTTTCTCAATCAGCATTTCAAACCAAAGACCTTGGCCAGTTGAAATATTTTCTTGGCATCGAGGTGTTGTGCGGAAAGAAAGGTATTGTTATTTCCCAGCGCAAATATGTCTTGGATATTCTATCTAATGCAGGGCTGTTCCGGGCAAAGGGGGTCGTTTCCCCTATGGACCTAGGAGCCAAGCTACTGCCCAATACTGGTAAGTTATTCCCTGATCCCGACTAGTATAGGCGGTTGGTTGGGAAGTTGAATTATCTAACTACAATGACTAGGCCAGACATTGCTTACTCTGTCAGTGTTGTTAGTCAGTTTGCTTAGAATCCACAGGTTCCGCACTAGCACGTAGTTCTACATATCCTCCGGTATTTATAAAGTAATCCAGGGAAAGGTATTTGGTATCATAATCAGGGACATACCCGGATAGAGGAATACACCGATGCCGATTGGGCTGGATGCCCAATTGATAGGCGATCCACTTTTGGATTTTCAGTCACTACTGGGGTAACCTTGTCAATTGGAAAAGCAAGAAGCAAGCAGTGGTGGCTCGTTCAAGTGCAGAAGCAGAGTATAAGGCCATGGCTTTAGTCACTTCTGAGATTATGTGGATTCGGCAGATACTCTCCGAATTACGGGTAGCAGTGGACGAACCGACCCAACTATGGTGTGATAATAAGTCTGCTATACATATCACCACCAATCCTGTGTTCCACGAACGCACGAAGCATATTGAGATTGATTGTTATTTCATTCGCGATGAATACAAGAAGGGCACGATCACTCCTAGCCATGTGCGCACCGGTGAACAATTGGCGGATATCTTCACTAAGCCACTAGTTGGGAATCGGGTTTCATATATATGTAACAAACTGGGTATAATTGATGTATGTACACCAGTTTGAGGGAGGGTGTTAGTTGTTATGTTTATAGATTAGGTTCTGTATAAGTTAACCCTAATGGGTCTCAGTGATTAGAGCCCATTAGGTTAACCCTAACCTCGTTCACTTTATTATAAATAAACGCCTCGCCTCTCTTTAAAGAGTGTGGGTTTTCATCTTTACAAATGATAAAATGTACAATTATAATTTTTAGAGTCTAAGATAATGTATGCGTACATAATTTTTAAAGAAAAGAAACGAGGTGGGTACAGAGCAGGGAACATGTAAACTTGCCTCCAACATGTTCCCTTGTTTTTTTTATTTTTGTTGTCAAATCCATCACCGAATTTGATCCAATCTCTGAAAAAAATCTTCGAATTTTTGATCTGTTTAGGGTGGAGACCGGAGCGGGGATGGTGGCCTAAGTAGAATTGCCATCCCTAAATTGAGCTGTGGTGGACTTGGGAGAAATAGTACTTCTGCCCTTAAAACCACCATATTATGTAATGCACCTTGAAACAGAATTGTGGCAAATTTAACCATGTATTGTTTGCTTTCTGGGAAAAGGTGATGAAATGACGGACTTAATGACTTACAAGTTATTAGTGAGATCTGAGTGTTATGTAAAACTGTAAAACAGCAGTGACACGGTTTTCATTCAGCCATAGAATTGTAATTATAGGCTGAAAGACACGGAGCAGAAAGCAATAAGTTTTAAGCAGGCTTAGTGAAGATTTATTACTTTAAACCTTTATCGAGTAGAGAAACTGGAAACCACATTGCATACATAAGCAGTAATACCATAATAGAAAATATGTAATTTTTGTTCTATCAAGTTTTTGGAACAAAGTTTCGCACATCAAGCTAACATTATTTGCAAGAAAGTTGAAGAACAAGCAAACCTCGTAGAGACACTGCTTCAACTTGGTTTGGCGTTGCCCTAAATTAGTCTCAACTCCATAACATTTTAGACTTTGAGACCCCAATACCTGCGAAAGTAAAACATGCAAACAATTAGTACCGAAAACTTGGTTCATACTAAAGATTAGAGCCATTTGATAGTATTTTATTCGAATTTTCACTTCTCGTGTTCTTATCAAAGTTGTTTGACAGTTTGACTATTATGCACATGGCCCTTCTGGTTACTCTCTGCATCTCCCTTGTTTTCCTTTTTTCTTTTGTTGTATTTTTTAAATGAAAAAGGCTCAGAGCATTTGAACTCATGCTGACACAGTGTCTTCTTTTAGTTGTCTTTTAAAGCCCAGATATAATGCATTATGCACTTTTCATAATTTCCATGCTGCTGTAACGACTGGAAACGCTTCTATCTTTTTCGGGGGATTATTATTTTCAACTGAAAATACTTTTGTTTGCAGGTATTGGGAGCAGCGTCTATGGTTAGCAAAGGAGGGAAGCACCCAGGTCAGCTTAAAGATGATGTTGCATCTCCTGGTGGGACGACAATTGCCGGTATTCATGAGTTGGAGAAGGGTGGCTTTCGTGGAATCTTGATGAATGCTGTTGTTGCTGCCACCAAACGTAGCCAAGAGTTTTCCAAGAGATAGTTTGTGACTGCTAGTTTTGCTGGTAAAACAACTTAAATAATTTTTATGCGGTTTGCAGAGGTGATGAAAAGTCAATTAGATAGCAGAGACGCATGATCAGTGGTTCTTTTTAAGCGATTCAACAATATTAGGAGGTTTTTTTTCAGATGCTGTTCATTTTCTTTTAATTAAGTAATTTTCTGGTGGCTTTAGTGCTGGGATTTAAGCTCTAGTAGCTATCTACGTCGGATGGAGAGATTTATTAAGTTTTTTTAGTGTATTTTGTGATTTAAGCTACATTTTCTGTCTGCCAACTTGTTGACTAATAAAGGATTTAAATCTCCTTCATTGTGCTCCATCTCTATTATGAAGCTTCCAGTCTTCCAGTCTCCATCTAACTTTTTAGAAGTTTTAGAAAGGGGTAATTTTGTTACTTACGTCTTGTACATGCCCCGGCGTGTGCATCTGCTCTCCTCAGACGAACAAAACTTGTGCAAGGTTATCAAGTTATCAGTAAGGTTTGAATATCAAATATATTACATTAATATCATGTGTGATATGGAGTATTAACTCGTTATAATGCTTAAACTAGTAGAAAGATCGATAATTTTATAATTATGCTTCTAAAAATGCTAGCGTCGGATTGATATTTTCTTCTTTTTGTTTTTGACAAAGAACATAACGTATTGATAAATTCAAATAGCTGAAAATAAGTTTTATAATTGCAATAAAAAGTGAGACATCGAATGGACTCGATTTTTAAGGACTCTTAACTCTGAAATGCTTTACTTTATCTTCATTTATTATGGTCTGTACAAAATGAGCTTTTACTCAAAATTTTGAGTCATGGCTGGGGATGGTCTTATGCACTAGAACACATATTATTGTTATAAGAGATAAAAATTGAAAGGGGTTTAACACCTCTTTTAGAAGCTTGCGAGAAGTGAGAGCACTTAAGAAATACATATAGAAAGAATGAACGCAAAGAAGAACAAGAGGACATGTGTAAAAGCTAAGAATCATTTCATACTGGATTTATGAGTCTCGTCATTTTTTTCCCCATTGAGAATGCATCTAGTTGCGGGATCGAGGGAATACAGTAAAGTAGGTTTGAATAAAACTCAAGACAACAACAGAAGATGGAGCAACGAAAGCAATGACAGTCCACGGGCTGCTAAAATGCTTATGAATGAATTCAGCCATCCATGTCTTCACCTTGCTATTATAGTGCTCCTCAATGCTCATCGTAAGATCCCCGTACATCCCATAATCCTCCAGTGAAAAAGTGGATCTCTCTTTGAAAACATTAGCCACTTCTTCATCACTGCCAAGCCTGTTGAACAATATATGCCTTGACCACAACTCTTTAACCTCGTCCGGGTGATCAATAAGTGATTTCAAGAAACCAACGTAAGATGTAATAGCAAGGTTTTTCATATTGTCTGAACACAATTCATAAGCAACAACATTTGATAACATTGTTTTTGTCTTGGGAGTAACAAGAAATGGAGGAAGTTCAAGCAATCCATCGAACCAAAAGGATATGAACTTAATGGCCTTGTGAGGTTTAGAACTGATAGGCCTAAATTTTATTCCCTTTGGTTTTAGCTCGGTGACAGAACGGAACGAATGCATATAATCCTTAAGATTAACTTTGCCCTTACCTTTCTTTCTCTTTCTGTGAGGCCCTTAATGAGTTGAGATGATTAAGGTGTTGGTTAACTTCATCAGCAGAATGGTCTAAGAGCAATTTTGTCCAGAACAATTGAAGGATATGAAGGAGCTGGTTTTCATGTCCACTTGCTTTCTTTTCCTCAATCTGAAATGGTAGGTCCCAAGGAATCTGATTTTCCCAGAACGCATCGATTCGTTTCATCCCCTCATCATGTTTGTATTTCAAACTCATTAACACCACAAGAACTTGGAAGGGGAGTTGATTCTCAAGCAAGAAAACCATATCTGAATTGATAGAATACCACACAAACATGCCTCTGTGAGTTATAAAATCTTCATATTTTACTTCGCGATCTGGTTTCCGATCTGATAAGCCAAAGCTTTCAATCATACCTAAAATGAAACAACCATCCAATAGCATCATCTTCGCAAATTGATTATCGCTATATGTAACTGTTGAACCTTCATCATAGCAACTTCTGGACTCATCAACCTTCAATAGTAATTTCTAATAGAACTCATCCATGTCCTTGTCGCTGTCCGAAACAAACAGTCTTGCCACCATTGGCTTGAGGCTCTCCGCCAACTGGAGCTCGGGTTTTCCGCGGTGGTATGGACCTGAAGAAACCACCTTCGGATCATATTCTCCCTTGTTGTTTTCCTTGTTTCGCAGCACCGGTGGAACTTTCTTAATTCGATGTTTGAAAGTTTTATCATCATTTCCATTTGATTCCTTCCCTATGCTGATTTTGATTTTGAAATTGTGCTCAGAATAATTGCTGCTTCTGCTGTGGATATGGTTGTTGCTTTCCCCATGATCTCCGCTTGTTTGAGTCATTGGATGTGATTTTTACAGCAATTGGTTCAGGGATTTGTACACATTACTATCTATAATAGGATACGCTGATAAACTCGTAACAGTAAAGACAAATGGAATTGACAAGGACTCTCAATTCTGGGTTTACTTATATTGATTGTGGAGCGATTACAATAAAAGAAAAGAGTTACAGTAGATAGAGAAGAGAGAGAGGAGGTGAAGCTAGGTAGAGAGAGAATTACAGAAGTGAACTGACCCCCCTCCTTCCTCCATACCCACTGCCTTCTATACTCCCTCCCTTATTCGCATAACAGACGTAACAAACTCCAACAGACTTGACAAAACACACGATGCACCCTTAGCTACTAAAGAATAGCACATTGACCCCTAAGCTTATCATTACCACCCCCTCAAAAAACAACCTTGTCCTCAAGGTTGGAACTGAGGAGAACGAAGATGCAAATCATACCAAGATTCCCAGGTGGCATCCTCGGGTATGGAATTAGTCCACTGTACTAAGACTAAGGTGTGAGGTCTGTTGTGCCTTTTTAAAAGTTTCTTGTCCAAAATGACAAGAGGTTCCAATTGCAGCTGGCCATCATCTCCAGTAAGGGGTAAAGTTGTCTGTACCACAGCATGGTGACCCATTTTCTTCTTTAACAAAGAGACATGGAATATTGGGTGAATTTTAGAAGAAGTGGGCAAAGCAAACTTGTAAGCGACAGGCCCTACCTTCTCGAGAACCTGGTAAGGGCCAAAATATTTAGGGGCCAACTTGGCATTCCTCCGAAGGCTACAGTAACTTGCCTGAAGGGTTGGAGCTTAAGAAATACCCAATCCCCAACAAGAAACTCACGTTCAATTCTGTGTGCATCAGCAAGCTAGCATGGCTGCTGTGGCAGCCACTGCAGTACCCCCAAGAACATAATGTTTGCAGCTGGGAGGAGTTTGGCCATAAAGGGCTCATATGGAGTAACACCCGTGGTAATGTGGAAGGTGGTATTATACCGTCATTCAGCCAGAGGGAGCCACTTAGTCCAACCAGTTGGTTTGTCACCAGTGAGGCATCTCAGATAACTCTCAAGACACCTATTCACAACCTCAGTTTGCCCATCGGTCTGAGGATGGTAGGCAGTACTCAAACACAATTTTGTACCCTGTAGATGAAATAGTTCCTTCCAAAAAGTGCTAGTAAATATGGGATCTTTGTCAGACACAAAGGAATTGGGCATCCCATGCAGTTTAAAAATATAATCGAGGAAAGCTTACCATTGTAGCAGTGTTAGGGTGTGTCAAGGAAATTAAGTGGGCGTACTTACTAAGTCTGTCCAAAACCACCAAAATCACATTCTTGTGGGAAGAGATAGACAAACCTTCAATAAAGTCTATGGATATGTCACTCCACAGCCTTGTTGGTATTGGAAGAGGCTGTAATAACCCTAGAGAAGCCAACGTCTCTGTCTTGTTCTGTTGACAAATGTCACATTCTGCCACAATCCGAGTACATCTTTCTTTATCCCTTTCCAAAAGAAAGCTTGCTTGAGCCTATGATAAGTCCTCTGTACCCCCCCCCCCCCTGCGCCGCCGCCGCCGAGTGTCCACCAGTGGGACTAGCATGGTGCTCATGAATGAGCTTGAGCCTACACTGAGCATCATTGTCAACTACCAGACTGGTCTTGTAGTACAACTTGTGGTGCTGCCATGAGAAAAGGAGGATGGCTGTTTGGGTGTTGTTGTAACTCTGCAATGAGTTTCTGCAGCTCAGAATCTTGCAACCAACTGGTTTGAAGATCTTGCACCCAATTACACACAACCACTGAAAGTGCTGATGAAATTCCCTGTTCTTCCTCTTCCCTTGCTTTTGAAAGAGCATCAGCTGTTGCATTTGTCTTTCCACTCTTATATGTGATTTCATAATCAAAACCCATGAGTTTAAACAACCATTTCTGCTGCATGAGTGTAGTAACTTTCTGCTCCAATAGAAATTTCAGACTTTGGTGATCAATCTGTATGAGAAAATGTCTACCTAAAAGGTAATGTCGCCACTTGGTTATGGATGTTACCACAGCCAATAGTTCCTTCTCATAAGTGGATAAACCCAAACTAGTTGGAGATAATGCCTTACTGTAAAAAGCCACTGGCCTTCCCTCTTGCATGAGTACAGTGCCTATACCTTTACCAGAAGCATCACATTCTAGGATAAGGGGTTTGATATAATCTGGCAGAGCTAATACTGGAGTAGTAGTCATAACAATCTTGAGTTGAACAAAAGCTCTTTTAGCTTCCTCATTCCATTTAAAAGAATCTTTTCTAAGTAAAACATTGAGGGGTTGGCAAATTTTGCCATAATCTCTAATAAATCTCTGATAATAACCCGTCAAACCAAGGAAACCCCTTAAAGCCTTGAGAGATTAGGGTCTAGGCCAGTTAACCATGCTCTCAACTTTTGCAGAATCAGTAGAAACTCCTTGCTTGTCGATTTTATGACCTAAATACTCCACCTGTGGTTGCCCAAAAGCACATTTGGACATTTTTGCATATAACTTATGCTTCCTTAGTTTAGCTAGAAAAGGGATACATACTATAGGTGGTCTGTCCAATTTTTACTGTAAATCAATATGCCATCAAAGAAAACCAACATAAATTTCCTCAGTAAAGGTCTAAACACCTCATTCATCAGACTTTGAAATGTGGAGGGGGCATTAGTCAAGCCAAAAGGCATTACCAAGAATTCATAGTGACCCTCATGGGTCCTAAATGCAATTTTCTCTACATCCCTTGAATGCATTTGAATGCATCCTAATCTGGTGGTATCCCGACCTAAGATCAAGTTTTGAAAAGAATTGAGCCCCATGTAGTTCATCTAATAGCTCGTCAATAGTGGGAATGGGAAATTTATCCTTGATAGTGTCTTTGTTTAATGCCCTGTAATCAATACACATCCTCCAAGTGTTATCCTTCTTTTTAACCAAAAGGACTGGGGAAGAAAAAGGAGACACACTAGGTCTTATAACCCCTGTATCCAACATTTCCCTTACAATCTTCGTAATCTCGTTTTTCTGAATTTAAGGATATCTATATGGCCTGATGATGGGTGGTTGGGTACCCTCTTTGAGAAGAATTTGATGATCATGTGTCCTAGTAGGGGGTAAGTCCTTAGGGATATTGAATACATCCTCATAATCATTTTGAGATTTGCAACATGTTAGGAAGTATTACAGAGGATACTTCTTGTGAAGTGACAGCATGAAGGCTGCACAATTGACCAATGACTCCAGCTACCCCTTTGTTGAGCATGTGTTGCATCTTCTTCACATCTACGAGTTACACCTTAGTGACATTTTCCTCCCCTTTTAGCACGTGTTTCTTACCATGAGCAGTAAATTTCATTTGTAGCTGCTTGAAATCCCATAAGACTGGACCAAGAGTTGACAACCACTGAACCCCAAGACATATCACAACCCCCCAGAGAAAGCAACCTCACTTCAGCGCTGAAAGTAGTGCCCTGCATAACCCATTGACAGTTCTTAACCATAGCCTTGCTACCTATCTTGGTATCATCTGCTATAGTCATTGTGAGAGGACTTGTGTCTTGAATAATTGCTCCAGTCCTCTTAGCCACTTTGGGGTCTAAGAAATTGTGAGTGCTTCCTGAATCAATCAAGATGTGCACCTCCCATTTTTTGATGTACCCTTTAATCTTCATAGTCCAATAACATTGGATTCCAGATAAGGCATACATAGATATCTGAAATTCCTCCTGACCTTCTTCTTGATGCAATTCTTGTTGGGCTTCCTCAAAGGAATCCTCTTCCTCCTCTTCGGCATCAATCATGAAGAGCTGCCTTTTTTTTACAAATGTGTCCTTTAAAAAACTTTTCATCACAACCAAAACACAATCCTTTGGCCCTCTTGTCATCAAAATCTTTATGGGTTAACTTCTTGATAGGCCCTCTTGATTCTAGAGTCCTGGTACTAGGACTAACTTCGGTAAGTTTGGGTGGTGTGGGTTGATGAGGGACGAATGGTTTTTGGTACACCCTACCTTTCTTGGCCAGGGCTTTCAAGGTTTCTTCTTGCAACTATGCTAAACCCATGGCTTGAGAGATGGATTTGGGTTGGAACATCTGTACACCCGCCCCTTAACTTCCTCTCTTAACCCACTCACAAGACAGCTAATGAAAAAAGCCTCATTTAATCCAATAGTTTTGGTGGTCATTTCCTCAAACTTGTCTTGATATAATCTCACAATACTCCATTGTCTCAATTTGGTTAATTGTCCCACTACATCTTCGTAGACATTATTCCCGAAACACTGGAGCAAAACTCCAGAACAGTCTGTCCAAATGCGAAGGGTTTGAGACTTCTCATACCATCGAAACCAATTCATAGCTCTATCCTCTAAGTGTAGGGAGGCTAATTGCACCTTTTGTGTTTCATCCACACCACTGAGTTCAAAGAATTTCTCACACTTATATATCCAAGGTTTAGGTTCCTCACCAAAAAATTTGGGAAAATCAAGTTTTGGTTGAAAACCTCTCACTTGTCCATAATTCAAAGATGGATTTGGCAGTAATGGTGGAGAATTAGACGAGGTGGGTATAGAAGTCGATGTTACCTTTTTAGACAACTGCTCATACTTCAGATTTAGGGTCGAGATCAATTGTGTAATTCCATTCATAGAATTCGTGATTCCTTTCATGGTGTTTGCCTGACGCTCTGTAGTTTTGGTTAATCTTCGAATTGAATCATCCAAGCACTTGATTTCCTGAGAGTGAGTATTTTCTGCCATGGTCGATCTTCGTCAGCCAAGGATCGTTAGCTCTGATACCACTGATAAACTCGTAACAATAAAGACAAATGGAATTGACAAGGACTCTCAATTCTGGGTTTACTTATATTAATTGTGGAGCAATTACAATAAAAGAAAATAGTTAGAGGAGATAGAGATGAGATGAGATGAGATGAGGTGAAGCTAGGTAGAGAGAGAATTACAGAAGTGAACTGATCTCCCTCCTTCCTCCATACCCACTGCCTTCTATACTCCCTCCCCTATTCGCGTAACGGACGTAACAAACTCCAACAGACTTGACAAAACACACGATGCACCCTTAGCTATTGAAGAATAGCACATTGACCCCTAAGCTTATCATACGCTGACGATAAGCTTGTGTGTGCTTTTCTAGTCCTTATTGTCTTTATGGGCATGACTTGAAATTTCAGATGAGGAATCTGTTGGCACTTTGTGGACTGATTAATATTCAAAGATGCTTCTATGGCACTGTCATTGAAATTTCTACGCAGTCATAGATAAAAACATACTTCCTCCGTCTCGATTTATTTGTCTAATTTTGATATATGCGTGTCTTTCAAAAAAATTATCTAAATTGAGTAATTAATAATGTTTTAAATAATTATAAAAATATTGTCTAATAGGATTAATCAAGATCTATTAAACAAGATTCATATAGAATATAAAAAGAGTTATAAATTAAAAGATATAAATTACTTTTTGAGAGGTCCGAAATAGTGAAAATAGATGAACAAACCGAGATGGAGGAAATAACAATCTTCTCGACCCGGATAGCTTGAATCTCTTTCTCATCCCAGGATTCAACTCACATATAGTCAGTAAGGGTGTCACCATTCGGTCCCATCCAATTTGGAGGGAAAACTTATCTTACGCCGGTGTTTTGGTTTGAAAATTTAAAACTAAAATTGAACTTAACTAATCCAGTCTGGTTTTGTTTCGTTTTGCTCGATTTTGTTCCGTTTATTAGTTTGGTTGGATCACGATGAACCAAGCCAAATGTAACAAAAAATTAAGTTTTTCAATGCACAAAGCCATTAATAGCCTAAGCTCAATATAAAAAAGATATCAACTTATGTACAGATATTTATAATCTAAAACATTCATCTATACATTTAGAAAATTAAAATAAAAAGAATATTGTAAATGTTTCAGCCTGTACCAGTTTAATTCCATTCGGTATTATAGATCATAAAATCAAAATCTAAAAAAACAAAAAAAAAAAACTGTAAACAAATGTTTACGATCCAAAAGTATTTATATATACATTTAAAAAAATTCACAAAAACACATATTGCAAGTGTTTCGGTCCAATCTGGTCCAATTCGATCCGTATTCAAGATCATAAAATCAAACTGAACTGAACCTTTTAAAAATAAAGCAAACCGGATTAATTGTAAAATAGGACCAGATTATCAACTCTGTTTGATTTTTCAATTCGGTTCGCCTAGTCGCACAAATTTCGTACCATGAAGAAATGGAATTCTTGGTGCAAAATTTGAGCCACAATTAGGGTCGTAGTGAAAATTAGAAAATCAAACAGAATTGATAATTTGGTCTAATTTTTCAATTGGTCTGGTTTGATTTATTTTTAAAATGTTCAGTTCGGTTTTGATTTTATAATCTTGAACAAACTATTCAAACACCCTTGCCAGAGACCAAGAAATGGCTAATCTTTTCCAAGAGATTGACACTTCCGGAGCCGAAAGATCTCCTTGCATACAAAGACTAGACATCACTATAATTCGTTCAGTCATTTTGGCGACCTGTGGACAGTCATTTCTTTCACTGCTGCAACTTATGTTTTTGTCTTGTGTTTCTTCAGCCCTGCTTCACCATCTTCTCTAGCCTTTCCGTCAATAAACTACGCGATTCATTTTCAGCTTTGTCAGAAAACAGAAGACCCATCAAAATTTCACTATTCAGAGTTAATAGCATTCGTCAGATTACGTCCTGTATATTATTCACCTTAGTGGCTATTCATAGTGACAACCCCAATCATGGATAGTAGGTATAAAGCTAAGATACAGAACTTGTGCGACTGTCTCAAGTTTTTTTTTCCAAATATTCCACATTCCCCGGCATCCTAATGCCAGAACTGTTAGAAAAATTGTGTATACTTTTTGTGTTACCGTAATATAAATAACGAAATCATAAAAAGATAAAATCTGAAAATCGCATAGAAATGATCAAGTCTAGTGTAAACACTATGTCCTTAAGACAAATTTCGCCCTCGCTATGGTGCTCACGATTTGAATATGCGCTTGTCTCCCAGAATAAAATGATCGAATCCCACCGAAGTAGCACTCCAATCGATGGGGCATAGCGAACCAAATAATGAACTTGTACTCTCTCATATGAAGACTCAAAACTCGAAACAATAAATGAAAAATCAATCAAAAAATTACTCTAACATTTGTCTCCCAAAAGTCCTTGCTTAACAAATGGAAAGGATACTCTTATATAGAAAAATTCGTGACTATTCCCAATAGTCACGAAAGGAAGTGACATAACTATTCATCTGAATAGATGTAAACGACAAGATACGACTGTACACTAATAAAAAATCCATTAAAATTATATAAAATTCAATAGAAATAAATTCTAATTGAATTTCTTCAACTAATATTAAATGAAAATTAATAGGAGTCAATTTTCTATTCACTCCTTAATGATTTTAAACAAACCAATATATGTTCTAAAATTATTTTTTTCCAACAATCCCCACATGAATAAAAATTAGTTGGATAAACAATGCAAAAAATAATACAGACGACAGAGAGAGTACAAATAAAAATCTCTTGCATAGGATAGGTAGCTTTTGGCTTTGAACCTTCTCTTATGAAAGACTGTTGGATTTACTCGCTAATCAGTGGACGTGATGCTTTGAACTGTTCAGCTTTTTGTGTAAACCAAGACAATAGAATTCACACAGGATCTTTTCGAACACATTTGGTTCTTACGGTTGTGCCCATTTTGGCCCTGGGTAATTCCTGGTTTCATGAGTGCTTAAGAAAACTAAGTCTTATCATTTTCATAGAAGCGGCCCCTTCTCACTCATATAGGTGACTTTCCATTAAGAGTATCCTGTTATACCCCACTTGAATTTTCAAGATATGAGAATCATTAAAAGAGTAGCTTACCCTAGATAACGCTGCAGGCATCGCTATTGTATCCTAGGAATGAGTAGGAGAAGTTATCTCCACAGTGATACTACTGAGTCACACACAACTTCGTTGTCCCTTTAAACTTAGGTCTTGGGATCTCCAGTCAACTAGGTAGGGTTCCATTGAAGCAACTCTTAAATGATAGGCTTAAACTTCATTCCCCTCGATACGTTACTTGTTCTCTGGTCAACACTCCTTGGGTAACGAATCCGTATTTTATTTTTGACCTTTGTACGTATTACATATGTTAATTTCAAATGAGAACAAGTATTGTATAGAATTATGTCTACATTTATCAATTTGAGACTTACCATACCACTCGATGCCATTTCAATTAATATGAATTATGGCACAGAGTTCATAATACAATTTGTGAGTAATTACAAAAAATACCTCTTCCCCCACAATTATGTGATATGCTGGAATTTGGTCACATAATCATCAATATCTGTGACTTTGTTTCTTCAAATCATCCTGACAACTAGCATAGTCACAATTAATTACCCATACTTGTATTTACCCAAAAAAATATATAGTTGTGACAACTCATTTTGCCACGCTATCTCTTGTGTAAGAAGAGGCTAAACTAAGAAATGATCTCCGATAGATAAATTCTCACATAAAGTAATGTATTACTCATACGCTTAACGCTTGATAACAATACATACAGGGTTAACATCCAACAACGTGGGGCACAAAACCAAGTAAGATAGTTGGCTCTCACCGAGAGATCCAAGTTCATTTGCTAAACTTCGACAATTATCATAAGTCGCATTGAAAAAAAAAAATATCAGTTTTCCATACTGATTCAACCTTGGCATCTAATTGAATTTTATGTTGCAAAATTGACGTCAAAAAGTGGCAGTGGTCAAATTCCGAAACACCACCAAGATTTCTCGAAATATTATGTTAATGCAGTGGCCAACTTTTCCCAAATGGATTAAAGGCTTTACACCCTTCCATTTTCGTCTACAACTTTTCGAGATATTATGTTAATTCAGTGGCCAACTTTTCCCAAATGGATTAAAGGCTTTACACCCTTCCATTTTCATCTACAGCTTTTCCCAACCAGTAATAAATTTTGCTAACCATTTCGCTGATTTGTTTCCCCACAAAGAAGACATGTAAAGTGGGCACAAAAGATGTGAATGTCGAGCAGTGTTAATCCGCCACAGCAAAAATAAAACAAAACACCCATTTCAATCGGTTTGTATAATATCCCTTTACATATCTATAAATATAGACGGGAAAATACCAAGGGAAAATTAACCTTACTTTTTATCGAGTATTGAAAATTAAGAAGCAAGTCTGTAACCCTTGCTAATGCAGCATAATAGTGTTGCATTGATTCCAATGATCACCGTGAGAAATACCAAGGGGAAATTACCGTTTGTCACTTTGGTGACTGTTGTCTTGTGACCGTTGGTCATTCTTTTAGTCTCCTAAAAGCAGTTTTGATATCCGAAGAGGTGTGATTTTTGCCTCACAACCGTTATCTAATTTCTACATCACAATTTCCTTTTGAATTCTTTATTAGGGAGGTTGAATGGCAATTTGAAAATGTTCGACAGTTGTTACTTGGATAAATGATAACGAGTCCCTTCTTTTTTCTTTTTTTCTTTTTTTCAAAGGAGTACAACAATTCATTCAAAATTAGTAAATAAAAGTTATGACTTTTCTTAACGGGTGTGTCATTTCTTGATGGATACCTATTTACCAATAATAATGTCTTTTCTTTTAAACTCAAAAGTCATAATGTTTGGTATAGGGTTAATTGGCACACCCAAACCCAATAATGAAAAAGCATAACTTTCCAATTAGCATAATTTACTTGATAAATACAATGCATGCATTCCCACGTAATCACAACCTTTCACCAAGAGCACTTTCAGGTTTTGCAAGGAGTAAATAGACATTCACAATCCTCCAAATACCAATCTAAATGAACCTTGCATGGATTTATTTCTTTTTTTTTAATTTTTTCTCCAAGGAGTGTGGTCGTGTTTACAGTAAACAGGACCAAGGCAATAATTAAATATATGTTCTAACACCACGAATAATACATGGAGTAGGGCACTATTAAAACAAGACATGCCAACTAATTTATAAGGACAGTGCATGTGAATCCTTAGTTCATCAACAAATGTCTTCCATGCAAATAGTTATTTTTTTTTAAATCCTAGAGTTTTGACTTTTGCCTCATGACCCTTCACTAACTTTTATATCAACCAAAACAAAAATAGTGCTGTTTCAGAAACAATATAGTGAGGTTTCAGGAAAATTAAATGTCAAACGGTGTCTAAATGTCATTCCATGCATAAAATGATCAAGCATTCACAAAATTTAGATCCCATCCATATGAAACTATTTTTATGTGCTCGTGGAAAAAGACGATAAGGATTTTTATAAAAAAATAATTCACACACACACGTATCATATGGTGCATATACACAAAAAGTGAAATTTTTCTTAAGATTGTTAGAAAAATTATGTGTATACTTTTTGTGTTACCGTAACATAAATAACGAAATCATAGAAAGATAAAACTTGAAAATCGCATGAAAAGGATCAAGTCTAGTGTAAATACTATGTCCTTGAGACAAATTTCGCCCTCGTTATGGTGCTCACGATTTGAATAGGCGCTTGTCTCTCAGGATAAAATGATCGAATCCCACCAAAGTAGCACTCCAATCGATGGGGCATAGCGAACTAAATAATGAACTTGTACTCTCTCGTATGAAGACTCAAAACTCGAAACAATAAATGAAAAATCAATCCAAAAATTACTCTAACATTTGTCTCCCAAAAGTTCTTGCTTAACAAATGGAGAGGATACTCTTATATAGAAGAATTCGTGACTATTCCCAATAGTCACGAAAGGAAGTGACATAACTATTCATCTGAATAGATGTCAACGACAAAACACGACTCTACACTAATAAAAAATTCATTAAAATTATATAAAATTCAAATAGAAATTAATTCTAATTGAATTTCTTCAACCAATATTAAATGAAAATTAATAGGAGTCAATTTTTTATTCACTACCTAATGATTTTGAACAAACCAATATATGTTCTAAAATCATTTTTTCCCAACTAGAACTTCCGCCCACAAATACAGAATTTCCCTTCATTGTCCCGAGTCCTTTGATTCCAGTTGGTCGACGTGGATTGCCCTGTACCATAGAGCCTTTTGATCTAGTTGCATGTATAATTACATAGGTAGGAATTTTTGGTTGTTATTCTGAGTCAGAGTCAAGATTTGAAACTATTTTAAGCCCGGACAACCACCAATTATGTCGTTGACTAGGACTTTCACAATCAATGAAATATTCAATCAACTCTGCTAACAAGCAGGAGCTCTTCTTTGTCAAAGAACGCGTGATCAATAAGTCAAGACAATCAACAACTAAGACAAATAGCAAGGGAGAGTGTGATCATGCCAAAATAAGTCGAAACAACTAAAACAGATACAAGTAGCTTTCTTGTTTAATATGGTAGTAAAGCAAGGGAGGGAAAGAGGAGGTGAGTTTCAAACGGAGGTACTCTTTGCAAGGGGACTATGAATGGAGCTGATGGAGGAAGCAGCAGCAGATATGGTTACAACGGCGAAAACGATTTCGTAATCATGGTTGATCCAAGGGAAGCACCAAACGACAGGCATCTACATTACGAACGTCAAATACAGAAAGTTCCACTGCTGTTGCGAAACAATGAAAATAACAAGGGAGAGTATGATCCCAAGGTGGTTTCTCTCGGTCCATACCACCATGGCAAACCAGAGCTCCAATTCGTGGAGGATCTCAAGCCACTGATGGCCAGACTATTTGTTTCAGACAGCAACAAGAACATGTATGATTACTATATGATGGTTATGTCGATAGTCAACGATACTAGAAGTTGCTATATTGAAGGTTCAACAGGTGCATATACCGATGAGAAATTTGGTGAAATGATGCTCTTGGACGGTTGTTTCGTTCTGGGTATTATTGAGAGCATCTCAGGTCAGAAACCATGTCAGAAAATAAAATATGATGGAGTCATAACTCATTTAGGCATGTTTGTGTGGTACTCCATAATTGCAGATATGGTTTTCTTGCTTGAGAATCAAATCCCATTTCAAGTTCTCAAGTTGTTAATGAGCTCAAAGTTCAAAGACGACGAGGGAATGGAAATGATCGATGAGTTTTTGGAAGCTCCGCTAACTTCAAGTCTAAAATTCCAGACCAGGAAGGACGTCAAAGCTATAAACTACATGAAGAAGCCCCTTCATCTCCTTCAATTGTTTCGTTTAAAGTTGCTCCTGGACTCGTGTGGCAATGAGTTTAACCAATCCCGTCATAAACTGAAACCCAATGGACGAATACAAAATGAAAAATTCCGAGTTAGGTGCAGCCTTAATCTTAAGGATTATACCCAATTGTTTTGTTCTGTCACTGAGCACAAAGCAAAGGGGATACAGTTCATGCCTACCAAGTCCAGATCTCTTAATGCCATTAAGTTCAAATCTTGTTGTGTTTATGGACGGCTAGAGGTACGCCCTTTCTTTGTTACTCCAAAGACCAAAATAATGATATCGAACATGATTGCATACGAACAGTTCTCAAATAATCCCAACTACCTCGAAATCACGTCGTACGTTGGTTTCTTGAAATCACTGATTGATCAACCAGACGACGTGAAAGAGCTGCGGTCAAAAAATATACTATTCAGCACGCTTGGCAGTGATCAAGAAGTGGCTACCGTGTTCAAAGAGGTTACCACTTTTGGGGTGGAAGATCTCCAAATATATGAGGAGGTTAGACGGGACATTCAGGATCACTACAATAGCAAGGCAAAGATATGGATGGCAGAAGTTCTTCACAACCATTTTAGCAGCCCGTGGACAGTCACTGCTTTCATCGCTGCAACTTCTGTTGTTATCTTGAGTTTTCTTCAGACTTATTTCACTATCTTCCCAAGATCAAGAAGCTAAATCAATTCCATTCTCAGCTTTCTCGGGAAAATAGAGGGTACAAAAATTTCACTGTCAAGCTGAATTCATTTCAGAGTCTCATGACTCCCATCACCTTTCATGTTTTCCCTGTCCTAGCCACTTGCCACAAACATCATTTTGCAGCTGAGAAGTCTCCGTAGACTCAGTAAGTTTTGTTCATTTGTATCTCTGTTTTCTCCTATCTGTCTCGCGAATAATGAATTGTTTGAACGGGGCTGAATAATTTCTTGACTTGTAATGTGACGTTTAATGAAAATTATTTAACAGCTGTAACTTATTTAAAAACTCAGAGTCGCCACTTGACATGAAATTTAGGTGTGTCAAGTCACCCTCTAAAGCCATCTCCGAAGAAGATACCTTTAGAAAAATAATTTAACTTTATCTCAGAAATACGATTCTGTGTATAAAATGACTCTTTTAAAAGAAATCTGGTCTTGAAAATAGAGATGGGTTCGAGGATTCACTGTTACGAGTTGGGAAGGTGTTAGGCATCCAACATCGCCCTTTCGGTACTTTATTTTCCCAATTAAATTCATTTTTATTATCATTGGCCTAAATTTGATAAATATCTAGTGATTGCTATGCAATTGGATCGAATGTGGAAACGGGCGCGAGAACAGGACCCCGGCTTACGCAATTTGACTTTTGGTGGCAAAAATGTTAGAACGGACATATGTTAAACTTTGACCGAAACATGATATGCAAACTGGTATCTGTACGTCATGTTTCTGTTCCCAGAGTGCTAGGTACCTTAAATCCCTGGTAGGAATTTTCAAGTTTAACAATGATCCAATTCCGTTTTATTAATGAATTACCATATTAACTTTTTTTATTTTTTGAAATTGCAATATGCTATCTTGGCCTAAACCAAATTAGCTGCTATTACATTTTCATGTATTTCCCGCTGACTACCTATGGCACCAGCATTAAAATTCAAGGTTAATTTGGTGCAAAGTGGAAATGTCATTCCGATAAGCTTTCGAGAAAGCACGATCCGCAAAATTGACATAAACTGTCAATTTGCATGACATACTTTATTTTAAGATTATCGGAGCCCAAGACCGGGAAACATGGCTAGCGCAACGGCTATTCATGTTTCTCAGTTTTTAGGCCGGACGCACATTTGCTTAATTTTATTTGTTACAATCCTTTATTTTTATCTACAATTCTTCATCCCGATAGCTACACAAACACTGACGGTCTAAGTTGTAGAATATAATAAATGTCACTTCGATCACGATAATCTGTCGTGAAAAAATAACGTGCATTGCCCGTTAAATTTTCATTCCAAAACACTAATATGGGCTACCTATGTCACCCGCGTGTTTACGGAATTTCGAGATTATCGGGATTCTTAACCAGGTGGTATGGATAGTTTGTCAGCGTGAACTAACAGCACTATTCATATAACTTAGCTATGAAGTAAAGGATTTTTTCCTTTTATTGATTTTACGTGAAATAAAAATAAAAATAAAAATAAAATAGCAGTAACTGTTACGGGGAGACAGGAAAGGGATAAAAAAAAGATATTACGGGAATCGGGAAGCGGAAAAAGTTAGAAGTTAATTCCGACAGGAGCCGACGCAACCGAGCAATATGTCGGGAATGTAGATAAAAGCTCAGAAAGATTCTTGTTTAAATCACGAGAAGTACATTGGCATAGGCCAACATCGACTTTCGTGATTTAAAACCTGATGAGGCCAGATCCTGACATTCTAGAAGTGCGGACTAGAAATTTCTAAAAACAGACTAAAAATTTCTAGAATTACGGACTAGAGATGCGGATGCCCACTTGATATTTACATAAAAAAAAAAAGAAGAGAAGATAAATAAAAATGTTCTGACATTCTAGAAGTGCGGACTAGAAATCTCTGAAAACGGACTATAAATTTCTAGAATTGCGGACTAGAGATGCGAACATCGGCTTTTAAGCGTAATATTTACATTAAATAAAAAAAGAAAAAAAAGAAATTAAATAATCAGAGCAGAAATTAAATAAGGAAGACAGAAATTAAAATAAAATAGGTTGTTGCAATGATACCTTATATTGATATTCAAATCAGCTGATTACAGGAAAATAAGAAAGATACGCGAACAGCTAAATAAAACCATAACCCGACATAACACTGGGTTTGAAGCCCTGTTATCGCGAGGTATGCTAATATAATAGCACGTTAGGATTTTTCTAAATCTGAAAATAATTGGGCAGAACTTCCTCTTGTTTTTGGGCCTAAAGTCCTAGCTAGAAATCCTAACTCTAATTTATTCCGGGTGTCAAACGTTCCACGACTACGGAGTCGAAAAATATTTGACAGTGGATGATTGAAGTTTTTCTCTCTCGAGGTTTTCGCTCTCGGGAAAATATGTGTGCGACGTTTGAAAAAAATTAAAAGGGTTTCACTTTGTAGAAGGTTTTCTTCCTAAAAAAGTCTGTCTGAAATTTCCCTGTCTAAACTTTCCTAAAAAAATCCGTTCGAAATCAAGTGTTGTGCACTTGTTTTTATAGAGAAAAGAGAGGAGAGAGAAAGAGGCGCTGGTGAGAGAGGGGGAGAGAGAGAGAGAGAGAGGCGGTTGGTGAGAGGAGGGAGAGAGAGAGAGAGAGATAGAGAGAGAGAGGGGGGGAAACCGCTGAGAGAGAGAGAGAGAGAGAAAGAGGGAGTCGGCTGAGGGAGAGAGAGAGAGAGAGAGACACGTGTCGAGAGGGGAGAGGAGAGAGAAACGGTGAGAGAGAGGAGAAGGAATTGTGTGCGGGTGAGAGGGGGGAGGACAGGACGCGTGGTGCAGAAAGAGAGAGACACACGAAAAGAGAGAGAAACAGGCGGCAACCACCAGCCAATGGGAGTAGGCCACGTCAGCGTGGCACCTGCGCACACCCGCACCCGATCCGACCACAGCTGTGCACGGCTTTCCTGCCTGACACGGCCCACGCTCGTCGCACGGTGTGCCAGCCGTGTGTGGCCGGCGCGTGCGCCACACGCGCGCGTGGATGCGCGTGATCTTTTGACGTGATGCTGACGTCAAGTCTCTTTTATTTTTACAAAAATATCATTATATTATAAAATGTCTTCGCGTGTTATTTTTAATCTTCGGAGATCCAAATGAACTCGAATTTGATCACGGATACAGCCAATGGACTCGTATCGTTGAGAGGATCATTTTGAGTTTAATATTTGATTTATGGACATGTCGGCTCGCAAACCTAGCTCCCAAATAATCACCGGTACGCTACTACCATTCTTTAAAATGTCACTTCTTGAGTTACCGAACTTTGATTTGACCATGGATACAGCCGATGGACTCGTATTTCTGTGTTGATCAATAACATGTGCCTCTCGATATCTGAACAGATCAGCTCATAAATTGTGCTTCTGAGACTCCGTTCTGAACAATCAAAAATTATCGGCGTTGTCCGATTTCACCCCAATCACTGTTAGTGGACTCGTGTCGTCATACTGATCAATAGGATGAGGTTCTCACGACTTGATGAAGTGGTCTCGCAAATAGTAATCCAGAACCCTGGACTGTGGAGGGGCAAAATAATTTTTACGTGCACAAATTCTTTTGAATCCATTTTGATGGCATTTTTCATAATAATTTGAGCGGTGGGGGCAAAATCTGGTATCAACACCTATGTATCTTTCTCTTGTTCATGTGTAATTCTAGTTATCTGTTAGGAAGTTGGGGTATGGGACACACAATTACAACTGAAGTAGAAATGAAAAATAATAAACACCAAAATTTTACGTGGAAAAATCTCCAGACTGATTGGAGCAAAAAACCACGGGCAAATTGTAGAAGGATTTCACTATAGCAAAAGGATTACAAGAATTTCTTTATAAAATAAGGAGAGCACAATTGACAAAACACTCTCTTATAATAGGAGAAATACACACTCTCTAATAAAAGGAAAGACAATATTTAGAAGAAATCTCACTTTTTTTGTCTCTAAAACTCTCTCTCTTTCTCTATGGTTTTGAGCTCAAAAATGGGGATCATAAATTGAAGTATATAGCCATGTATATATAGAGAAGAAAGGCGGTGATATGAGGCGGTTTGGCAATGTGAATTCAAGAAAATATCCCGCCATTTTGTTTGATCAATTCCAATGCTTAATGGAGAAGCAAATTTGCTTCTTATCCAATTGATTTCTTTGACCATTTCAATGCTTAATGGATAAGCAAATTTGCTTCTTATCCAATTGATTTCTTTGATCATTCCAATGCTTATCTCTTTATCAAAATGATTTCCTTTGACCCACAAAAGTGGCTTTACCGTCACACATCTCCCACTTAAAGTCACTTTTGTAATCCTTCTATCCTTTCTACACTTGCCATCTTCATGTTGCTTACATATCCTCTAAGCCTAAGGAGGATCGATACCAGATAAATTTTTTATTATTAATTGGCTTTGTTAACATATCTGCTAGGTTGTCTTTTGTATGAATTTTTTGTATATCCACACTTTCTTCTTCCACCTTCTCACGAACAAACTGATACTGAATTCGTATGTGCTCTTCCTTTGAATGAAATGCTGGATTCTTTGCCAGATGCAAACCGCTCTGACTATCACAAAATAGAGCAATCTTCTCTTATTTGTGTCCGAGCTCCTCCAGTAGCATTTGCAACCATATTGCCTCTTTGCTAGCTTGTGTAGCTGCGACATATTTTGCTTCCGTCGTAGAAGTAGCCACGATAGACTGCAGTTTTGAAACCCAACTTACAGCTCCTCCAGCAAGAGTAAACACATAACCTGAGGTGGACTTGCTCTTGTCAAGATCATCTACATAATCTGAATCAACATAGCCTCTGATAGTAAAGTCTGATCCTCCATAGCATAATGCAACATTGGAGGTACCCTTGACATATCTCAGGATCCTCTTTACAGTACTCCAATGCTCTTTACTAGGATTTGCCATGTATCGACTAACCACTCCCACTGCTTGTGCAATGTCTGGTCTTGTACAAACCATAGCGAACATTAAGCTACCCACTGCTGATGCGTACGGTACTTGAGACATTTCCATCCTCTCTGCTTCGTTGCTAGGACTCATACTTGAGGATAACTTGAAATTAATAGGAAGAGGAGTAGGAATTGGCTTACAATCTTGCATGTTGAAGCGTCGCAAGATTTTCTTCAAGTAGTTCTTTTGAGAAAGCCAAATCTTCCTATTATTTCTGTCTCGGTAAATTTGAATCCCTAGAATCTTGTTTGCTGGTCCCAAGTCCTTCATTTCAAACTCCCTAGCCAACTGTGCCTTTAAGTCTGTAATACAATCTTTGTTGGGGCCTGCTACCAACATGTCGTCAACAGACAACAACAGAATAATAAAATTACTATCATCAAATCTCTTGTAGTAAACATAAGGATCTGAACTATGTCTATCGTATCCAATGCTCATGATAAAGGAATCAAATCTCTTATACCAACATCTTGGCACCTGTTTGAGACCGTATAGAGATTTGTTCAACCTGCAAACCAAGTTCTCTTTTCCTTTTTCTTCAAAACCTCCTGGTTGGAGCATGTAAATCTCTTCTTCAAGTTCTCCATGAAGAAATGCAGTTTTCACGTCCAATTGCTCTAAGTACAAGTCAAATGTAGCACACAATATCGCCAGGACTGCTCGAACCGTCGTGAGTCGAACAACAGGAGAAAATATTTCGTTGAAGTCTACGCCTTCTTTTTGAGCGAATCCTTTCACCACCAATCTAGCATGATACTACTCCACTTGGTTATTGCCATCTTGTTTGATCTTGTAAACCCATTTGTTCCCGATGGCCCTCCTTCCTTGTGGTAGTGGAACAAGATCCCATGTTTTGTTTTTATGGAGAGCTTCAATTTCTTCTTGCATTGCTACCATCCACAGAGAAGCTTCTTAGCTTTTTGTAGCCTCATGGAAAGTTGACGGCTCTCCATCCTCTGTTAGTAGGCAGTATGTGATATTTCCCTCCATGATGTACTTTGAGTGCCAAGCTAGTTCTCTTCTCTCTCGAGTTGACCATCGAACTTGTGGAGCTGCAAACTCAGCTTGTTCTTGTTCTTCGTGCTCTGATGCTGCTTCAGAAGAATCTGGAACTTCTTGTTCTTGTCTTTCTTCAACTTGAACTATAGAAGTATCTGGTTTCTCTTTCGAAGTGCTATCATTTTCCTTTTTCTTGTACCTTATCTTCTACAAATACAACAACCCTGCTGATTAGCACCTTGCGGGCAGTGGGATCCCACAGGCGATACCCCTTGACTCTATCAGCATACCCTAGGAAAATACATTTCCTGGATGTTGGATCTAGCTTTGATATTTCTTGGGCGTTGTACATAACGTAAACAGGACTTCCGAATGTATGTAAGTGAGAATAATCAACTGGCTTACCAGTCCACATCTCCATCGGCATTTTCAGATCAATTGCGGTTAATGGTGACTGATTGATCACATAACAGGTGGTCTTGACTGCTTCAGCCCAAAATGACTTGGCCATCCCCACAGTTCTCAATATTGCTCTTGTCCGTTCTAACAAGGTTCTGTTCATCCGCTCTGCTACTCCATTTTGTTGTGGAGTGTATGCCACCGTGAGCTGCCTTTTGATACCTTCTTGTTGACAGAAGCTATTAAATTCGACACCAGTATATTCTCCTCCATTCTCTGTCCTTAAACACTTGATCTTCTTTTCAGATTCAAGCTCAACCCACGCTTTGAATATTTTGAAAATTGAAAATACGTCTGCCTTCATTTTTATTGGATACACCCAACATCTCCTGGAGTAATCGTCAATAAAAGAGACAAAGTATTTTGCTCCTCCTAGGGACAAAACTGGTGCTTTCCAAACATCAGAATGGATTAGTTCTAAGAAGCTTTACTTCTAGTAGAGGAACTATTGAATTTCAATCTGTGCTGCTTACTAGTAACCCAGTGCTCACAAAAGGGTAATAAAACGTTTTTGAGCTCTGGAAGAAGTTTTTGTTCAGCAAGAATCTTCAAACCTCGTTCCGACATGTGGCCAAGCTTACGGTGCCACATCATTGTTAATTCTTCTGTTAAACTTGCCAACGCAATGGATGCTTCTCCTTCTTGTTGTGTTTCTCCTTTAAGCATGTACAGATTTGCAGCTATCTTTTCCGCTTTCATCATTACAAGTGCGCCTTTAACTATTTTCATGATCCCATCTTGAATATGGGTTTTACACCCACTATTATCTAATTGTCCCAAAGACAATAGATTTTTCTTCAGACCTTTCACATGTCGTACCTCCTGGATGGTGTGAACCGTACCATCACACATCTTTAATCTGATGGTACCAATACCAGCAATCTTCAAGGCATGATCGTCTCCCATGAACACAGATCCTCCTAAGATAGGTTCATATTGATGGAACCATTCTCTCCGGGGAGTCATATGCCATGTTGCTCCTGAGTCCATAAGCCAGACATCAGCGAGTCTTCTTCTGCCTTTAGTAACTATTGTTGCCTCACTGTATAAAATTTCACCATCATCTGAGGTGCTTGCTACACAACCCTGAGCTTTTGACGACTCAGGACCTTTTCCTTTGGCTTCTTTGTTCTTCTTGAGATGCCAACACTCCCTTTTGTAGTGCCCTTTCTTGCCACAATGATGACACTTGACGTTCTTCTTACTTTTCGATTTTGATCTACTCTGATTTTGACTCCCACTAGGGCCACGTTCCGTTGATCTCCCTCTTGTCATTGTCAAAACTTCGGCTTGCTGTGAGCCTCCCAGTCTATCTTCTTTGCTTTTGCGCCGACTTTCTTCTTCAAGAACCGCAGTTGTAATATCATTGAAGACTAGAACTTCAACGTTGTTGGTTTTCTCCTCAAAAAAATTTTGTTGTGTAGAGATTTGGCCTCGTACAATTTTGTCAAAGTATCCCATATCTCTTTTGCCGTCTTTTTCTCCGCCACACTTGACAATACTCCATCGGCTAGTGCTAGGTGCAGATTAGCAATAGCATTGCTATCCATCTCATTCCACTTGCCGTCGTCAGTGATCTCATCATGCCTATCTCCAATTACCGCCAAGCAGTTATCTTTCCTCAAAACTGCTTTTATTCTCATTTTCCACAATGAGAAATTACTCCCATTGAACTTCTCTATTTCGTACTCCATTGCCATTATTGAAGATGCCTCCTTTCCACTAACTGGATCTGACTATAGCACGAAAACCAGGCTCTGATACAACTGTTAGGAAGTTGTGGTATGGAGCACACAATTACAACTGAAGTAGAAATGAAAAATAATGAACACCAAAATTTTACGTGGAAAAATCTCTAAACTAATTGGAGCAAAAAAACCATGAACAAATTGTAGAAGGATTTCACTATAGCAAAAGGATTACAAGAATTTCTTTCTAAAATAAGGAGAGCACAATTGACAATACCCTCTCTTATAATAGGAGAAATACACTCTCTATAATAAAAGGAAAGACAATATTGAGGAGAAATCTCACTTTTTTCTCTCTAAAACTCTCTCTCTCTTTCTCTATGGTTTTGAGCTCAAAAATGGGGATCATAAATTGAAGTATATAGCCATGTATATAGAGAAGAAAATATCCCGCCGTTTTGTTTGACCAATTCCAATGCTTAATGGAGAAGCAAATTTGCTTCTTATCCAATTGATTTCTTTAACCATTCCAATGCTTAATGGATAAGCAAATTTGCTTCTTTTCCAATTGATTTC
Organism: Arctostaphylos glauca; assembly: GCA_019985065.2. Lineage (NCBI taxonomy): Eukaryota > Viridiplantae > Streptophyta > Magnoliopsida > Ericales > Ericaceae > Arctostaphylos > Arctostaphylos glauca. The sequence continues at coordinate 31,835,419 of JAHSPW020000002.1, forward strand.
TTTGACCATTCCAATGCTTATCTCTTTATCAAAATAATTTCCTTTGGCCCAAAAAATTGGCTTTACCGCCACACATTATCAAGATGTTCACTCAGGTCTATTTGTATCCATTCCAAGTTATTTACTCATGCATTTGTGAGTGTGCATTAAATGATTCTCTCTCTCTCTCAGAATGTTGTCACCAGTTAATGAAGGATTCAATAATGTAAAATCGTACGAGGATATCCTTTTAAATAAAGGCTGTAAGCAAATAATCCGCTACTCACTTTTCTTCTCATTTTTGTTAGCAAGCAAACTCAAGGATACTAACAACTAAACCAAAGAAACTACAAGTTTATGAACACAACTAAACCAAAATCAAACCAAGAAATATCATCGATTGAATATAAAGATAACAGTCTTATGCCGATAGTTGTCATTAGCATTCACACAGCATGCATAAATAGAAAAATTATTGTATTCTTTACTAATTCATATAGAACAAGAAACGCTTCAAATAGGAAACTAAAGTAACATAATCTAAGATCAAGGTAGTTGTATGTAAACGTAGAGCAAGATCATGATGAAAGAAACAGTCTTCCACAATCCAGACCACTCAATCCCAGGGCGACAATTACTGGATGTTGCTTCTGAAATGGACATCACCTCTGAAATATGAAACCAACTAATTCTAGGCGTAAATCACAAAATTGCCAACCAAATGCTGATCGCATAACAAAACAATAGAAATAAAAATCCCCAAAAATCTTGTTCTTCTTCATTACGCAAAAGCTGAACCTATGTCAATATCTTCCCACCAGAAAAGTAAAATAAGAATAAAAATACATGCTTATAGAGGCTGGTAGCAGCTAATAACATATTAACAACTTCTGTAGGGTGTGGTGATTTACTTCAATGCTAATGATTATCCCCAAGGTTCAACGAATTAATGAAACTATGATCGTACCCGGATAGAGATGATGGTCTTCCTCTGATGTCTCCAAGTCAAAGGGACCAACCTCAATAGCTTCTCCATATGGTATGTCTGACCCATTTTTCTGACTCAGAATCAAAATTTGAATCAAAACCTCCTATACTCATATCAAGAGAAAATTGGACTCAAATTTTTTGAAGATTATTTCTCACAAATTTACAAGTATGCCACTAATGAAGCTTCTACTCATATTTATACTTTGATTTGAGTTTATCCTGCTTCATACAAAATGAAGCTTTTACTTAAAATTTTAATCAAATTTGAGTAAGGGCTGCAGATGCTCTTAGCGGTATCCCCTAATATCATTGGAGGACATTATATCAAAGAGTTTCCCAATTGATGAACATAAATATAAAATTCCTGCGACAATTAAAATTTGAATTTCAGAAAACATACAAACTGAAGTGGGTAAACACGATAACTCATGGAATCACAATACAGTTACAAGAGCAGATTGCAGAGCAATAGAGAAGGAGAAATTCAAGGAACTTATTTGGTTGCTATGAACTTCATAAATAAATCCAAGAATGTATCAAGAAATTCAAGAACTCGTGATTGAACGACTAGACTCTTACGGACTCCAATTCTAACCGTCAGGAGAAAGGGGAAGAAGGTAGCATTTCTTTACGCGGGCATTCAAGATCGCAGAAGCTTGTGTGGCTCCTCAACGGCAAACCGTAGCGGCGCGAATAAATTCGTTCACGTTACTCACAGCATCTCCGTTCTAATATTTTCTCTAATTCAAGTTAAATTTTTTAAAGATTAATCAACCGCGATGAAAAAAAAATTGAAATTAAATTGTGTTTAGTAGAAGTCTAAACAATTTAACAAAAGACCAAAAATATTTTAAAATATTTTTTTATAATTTCATCCATATGTTTATATTTTCTCAATTCTTTTTTCCGGAAAAAAATATAAATAGTTGACTAAAAATTATAAAATTACAAATAATATCCACTATTCTTATATAAAAAATAATTTAATTATAACTCGGACTTTCATATTTTTATTTAGATCTGAATAAAGAATTTGTGAAAAAATAAAAACTACATTGGTTATGAAGCACAAGCTTCGTTAACTTTTACGAATTACCTAAGAATTTAACTATTTCTTAAATTTTTAACCGAATTTAAGTAGTTTAAACAATGATTTTTAATAAAACTCAATTTATTGTTGATAAGGCTGGTTTTGCTCTGGTCAATAAAGGACTTATCAGCAGTCGGCATGTATTAGCGCTATCAGGAGCTGCTTAATTAGAGGGATGACTAATCGACCGAACAGTTGGTTAGGCATCTGTGGCACCGATAGGTAAATTATCATCCGGATCGGTCAAGGCCTGCTTGGATGCACATGCCCAATCTTATCACAAAACCATGTGACGAATACCGAGCAGAAAAGTTCGTGCAGGGCGACCCTAATTGTTCGGGCAATCTCAAAAATGATGACACTAATTGCTCAGCATCCTGGAGATAGCGCCCAGAATTGGTGGCACATACTTCCCGATATGGAATGGGGGCACGATCAGCATCTAGGAACCTGCCTAAGATCAACCCCTTCCCGAAGCCTATTAAAGGGGGTCTCTACCATGAGATCAAGTACGTTTTCATACATGCAACAATTCCATTCCTACCTACATACAACTTTCGGTTATTGACTTAATCGTTGAATAGTCAGCCAAAAAATAACCCCCGTCCACTGAACTTGTTCGCATGAGTGCATTGTGCATGACATCTCATTGATTTTTGGCATCAACAGTGTTGCAAATAATGATATTATGTGAAATATTCACTTGATTGTGTTTTGATGATATTTTTTTATAAAATACGAGTTAGAATTGAATTCTTGAGAATAGCATGTGTCATCAAAAAATTTATATCATCATCCGAACTCTCATTAGTGGTTATACAATTTGGAATATGATTCATCATGATAATATGTTATTATGTCCCTATGCAATGTTTCATGAAACAGAGTCTTTATAATAATATGCCATCACAAAGTATCTCATTGATCATGTTATTAACATTACCTAGATTGAAGATGGTAATTTGACAAAAGTAGATTGAATTTGAAACTTATCATATATGTCATCGGTTGACGAAATCCACCAAGTTTGCACATATCATGTAATATATTTTGGAAATAATTTTTATCACATATTTTGATGTATTATATATTAAATAGTGTTCTTGCAAAGTTTCATTTGCAATTACGAATCGAATATAGATCACAGGAAGCAAAATATGCAAGTCGTGGTCGACCGACCAAGTCATGTGGTCGACCAGACGGGAGGTCAACTAGCACCATCGTGAGATCGACCAGTCACTATTTTGTTCGAAAATCTTCTAACTTATTTTTTGCAGGTTTGATTTGATTCAATCTTTTCTTATGAGTTATAAATGTTCGATTTTATACTTATGGAATGTTGGAAGATTGATTGAATCGATTTTGATTTGTTTGAGGTTCATTGGAGATTCGATTTTGATTTTCTAGGGTTTATACAACCCTTGGCTGCTCAAACAAAGAGGGAAGAATTTCGAACCAGCTCATTCTCAATCAACCAAGTTCCATCCTCTACAAATTACGAATTTCTCTCACCTTGATTCAATTAGTATTTATCTTTGAATGAGATATTGAGAAAGAAGAAAAGAGAATATACATTGTACTCCATTGTTACTATTTATCTTCTTCTCTATTGCACTGTTGAAGACAATCTATTGTAGTCTTGTTAACCAATCTGTATCAGTAGATTGTTTGCGAGGTTTGTGAGTTGTAAACCTTGAAGAAACGAGTTTAGGTTTGAAAGTTAACGGGAAGAAAAGGTTATAAGGATTTGTGCGGCACCCAAAGTCGTTCGAGTTTCTAGTAAATCACGTGACTCCTAGGAAGTGGCCTAGGCTGGGCAGTGGACATGCTCAGACTAAACCACCATATATCGTTTGTGTACTCTCTCCCTTATTTGTTTATTTACTTGTTGTTTATCATATTGCGTTGTTTGCTGTAGCATCTAATTTAGTTTAAATTGGCTTGCTTTCCCATAACTTTTATTAGCAAATATTTTTCATAAACCCAATTCACTCTCCCTTTTGGGTTGCCACCTGGGTAACAACACAATTTAGCACCGTTTGAGGGAACAATTTCTTCTTGCAAAAACAAATTTAAATAAGAAAGTTGAAAATAATGGTGAACACAATACCTACTGTAGGAGGAAGGCAAGAAGACGACGCTTCCCGAAATGCTAATCTGTTGAAGGCATAGGTATAAAATCTCACCCAACTAGTGGCAACGTTGGTTTAACAAAATAAAGCCATGGTGCAGCAGTTATGCACTAGGGAGCATCCACTGTTGGTAGAATCACCTATGGAGGAGCCTGAGGGCAAAGGGATGGGTGACCAAATAGATGAAGAGGTGAACAGCCACTCGGACAGGAGAGAAGAGGACACTCGTCGGAGGCCAAGAAGGGCAACCCCGATGAAAAACTCTACGACATAGGGAGTAGAGATAAAAGAGCTCCGAGAAAAGCTCGAGGGCATCATGAGGCAAATGGAGGAGAGAGGGCTGGGGGCCAGCAATGTATAGGTGCCTAGAAGAAATCATCCATTCACCGAGGCAGTAATGGTCAAACTGCTCCCGTCGAAGTTCAGAACACCACAAATGGATCTCTTTGACGGCTCGTGAGATCTACGAGACGACTTGGAGACTTACAAGGCCTTCATGACCTTGCATGTGGTCTCAGATGAGATAGTCTGTCGAGCATTCTTCACAATCCCGAGGCACCCACCCCAATTCTGGTTCGAGAAACTCAAGTGAGGGTCTATCGATAACTTTGAGGAGCTTAGTAAGTTGTTTATTAACCATTTCTATAATGGTCGGTGCCCCCGCTGATCGATCACCTACCTTCTGAACATCAAGCAAAGGAGGAAAGAGTCACTGCGGGACTACCTCATGCGTTTCAACGACGTAGCCTTACAAGTAAACAATAAGATTACTCTTATGACTTTCATGGGTGGCCTTTTGCCGACCAAGTTATTCTTTCACTTGTTCGAGCGGCCATGAATGGCTAAGCTTATGGTTAGGGTTCAACATCACATGAATGCTAGGGATGCAATGGCGGCACAACAAGGTTGCGCGGAGGAGACGAGCAGGAAGAGGCGTTAGAACAAGAGGGAGCCTCTGAGAGGGAGACTGGATGAACGGAGAAAGTTGCATGAGAGGTTTGAGGGATTTAATCCATTGACATTGTTCCAGTGGAGCAGGTGCTGATGCAGAGTGCAAATGACCTAGAGATGCGCTGGCCCAAGAGGCTTCAATCAAACACAAAGAAGAGGGATGAAAGGAAATATTTTTGTTTCCATCGTGACCATGGTCATGACACGGAGGATTACTTCGATTTGAATAAGAAAATTGAGGAGCTTGTCCAGAGATTGAGATTGAACCAGTTCGTAATAGGTTGGCAAAATCGAAAAAATAAAGGGAGACCGAGGGAGCATAGGGAAGAGCGCCCCAGAAATAGGGAGTTGGAGCTTGTTCAACCGATCAGAGAAATAAGGATGATTTATGGAGGATTCTCTAAGTAAGGGGAAACCAACTCTTATAGGAAAACACACTCAAGAAGATTAAGAACAAAATGGGGCATAGAGGTCATATCAGTGCGCAGGTTGCATAAGGAGAGAAGAGTCGAGGAGCAACCAATTAGCTTCTCATAGGAGGATGCTAGGGTGGTCTAGCAACCTCACGACAACGCCCTAGTAATAACAGTTGTGGTCAGTAATTAGAAGACAAATAGGATGTTAATCGATAATGGGAGCTCAACTAACATCAAATTCTCAGGAGCTTTCAAAAAAATGGATATCCAGACCGATAGATTGCTAGCCATGCAATCTCAACTTATTAGTTTCTCAAGCAAATGGGTGTTGTCACGCCCTCAATTTTAAACATAATTTAATAATACATTTACCATATAAAAGGCCTTACAATTTCACCAGAATTTTCAAAAGGTACATTGATGATAGAATAAATCAAAACAAGTTTGAAATAGAATACAAAAGTGGTCACTTTGACCAATGATCAGTATCTCCAAAGCCAAAAAGGAGTTGAGTGGTTTACATCATTTGAACTGAAATAAATAAAGTACGATTTACATTACATCTTTTCAAAAATGATATATAAAAGATGTTAAGTAATTCCTCCGATGCATCTTTCAAAAATATGCATGTCGATCCATACATGCCAAGCACCCCATGCTATCACTCCAAGGTCGTACGTGAAAAGAAAAAAGGATTGAGCTCGACAGTCCAGTAGGAAAGTCTACACAAGTATTACATGCATATGACATGATATGATGAATCACACGAATATTTGTATCAACACAAAGAGAGATAGAGTAAACGGAAGCAATATTAGATTGAGAGATAACATAGATAACTCTATTGTGTACCATGGTTCCTTAATCTATTCAATTCAAATCCACGAATTTCGTGTGTCACCAATCTGTCCTTGTATGTATCGAAGTGTCATTCCTGGCATTCATAAAGAATCTCAGTTTAAAATCATTCCTAGCACTTCCGGAGTCATTTCAGTTCATTCTTGGCACTCCCGAAGGCATTCCAGTACATGGCCCTGCCTAGTATTCCCAAAGGAGTCTAGTACGGTATTCACATATGTTACGTGTCTCATAATGTTCGTGTCGTATCGTAAAAATGTGCACACGAGTCATAAAGTTCATCACTTTCACCCACCAAGTTCAATATCAATGTGTGTCACATAATTCACTTCCTTTGTTCTCATTAATGACATGATACAATGCTTAACATGATCTAAAATAATAAATAAAAGTCAACATTTAATGTCCAAGAAAAGTAAATTTTAGAGTTCACGGAGTTCCAATTCAAGTAGGAAAACACGTCGAAACAAGTGTCTAAGTATAACAAAACCATTGAGAAGTTTCAAGGTTAAAGGCACCAGTGTGCCCAAAAATAAGGCACTGGTGCTTAGTGAAATTTTAAGATGCTGCAAGCAAATGGCACCGGTGTCACCAAAAACAAGGCACCGGTACTTAGTCCAAAATATGAGAATTTGAAAGGGAGGCACCGATGTATCAAAAATCAAGGCACCGATGTCAAGCACCAAAACTGAGATACAGAGAGCCATTTCAAAGGGAGGCACTGATATATCAAAAATCAAGACACTGGTGCCTAGCACCAAAACTGAAATACAGAGAACAATTGGCACCGGTACTACCAAGAACAAGGCACTGGTGCCTCGGGCACGAACAAAGGCATTTCTAATAGATTTTCAACTATGAACTTAGGATTTCACAACTCAACTTCGAGGCATCAAATGACCACCAAATCAAGTTCTATACGAGTAATAAGTGTGAGAAATCCCTACCTTAACTTCCGGATTCAAGAATCAAACTCCCAACTTCAAGCCCTAGCTTCCAAATGATATAAAATGTCAAATACACCCCCTCCAAGTAAATAGTTGCAAACCACCACCGGATATCAACCAAGGATGAGGGAAATGCGTAGAATCTTGAAGGAATCAAAATTTGGAGCAAGATTTTCGGATGCGGTTTTGGATGAATGCTCAACGTGAGGGAAGGAGAAAGAGAAATGGGTTTTGTGTTATAACTAAAATTTTGTCTGATATAAACCAAATAGAATACTCAAAATTACACTTACACCCCTAGGTTTCACAACATGCTACACAAGCTCCCAAAGTTACCATGTTATCACATTGACCCCAAATCATGTTATTACACTAATTCTCACACTCCACATTAATTATTCTTATTAACCCGTATATTAATATTAAAATTTTAAAATTTTTCGGATCTTTACAGGTGCACCCTCTCGGCTCAATTGAGTTGCCAGTCATGCTCTATACGAGCCCCAGACAAAATACCAAGATGTTATTTTTGTATCAAATCATGAAAATTTGAACCTCTGTTGATTGTTCGGGAAAAAAAACAGTTTGTGCGATCGACTAGTCAGGCTAACATTGTGCATATTAGGTATTATGCCCAAAATGATTAAAACTCAACCTAAACCCTCACATACACCTTGCACATGCCTACGTATAGTCTCATTATTATGTTTACAAATTCTCGTGGGATTCCGTGAAACCAAGATGCCAATATGTGACCATAACATCGTTGTATGTTATGTCGTTATTATCGTTGTTCTATTTATTTGTTGGAGAACCTAAAATATAGCCGTTATGTTGTCCGCTGATTAAGGAAAATTTTAGAACTATATGTTAGGGACACTGATGCCAATGATACTTGGACAAGGCAACAAAGGATATCGAGTATTCATTATAAGTAGTTCACATCTAGTGACATCTAGGTTAAATGAATGATACGTTAATTAGTTTGGGTGGTCCCATCTTGACAATTTGGTTATTGGGGGCTGACTTGTTTATTTTATGTATCTAAAAGACCTTAATTATGAGGAACTGGAGATGATTGATGGTGATTTTGAAGGCGTCTGTGAAGATAACTCCGAATCTCGAAGGGGTGACGATCAATGTATGGATGTTCTTGAACTGAAAGAGAAAGTAGTTAAGATTTATTGGGTTGGGCCTCATACACCATGTCCATTGTACTTGATTTGAGTAGACGGTAGAATTTCACTTCCTTGCAAGGTTGTCGATGACTTAGTTGGGTATATCACCTAGGTCTAAGTGCATCATGGACTATAATATGTAAGGATTTGTCAATCCCAACTTAGGGTTTTACGCTTGAATTGCTAAATAAAATAATGATTTCTTGAGGAGGAAATTCCTAGACATATTAAACAAAGATCAATAATGAATTGACATGTTGACTTCTATTGTTTATAAATATCCTGTTTCGTTATATATGTTGAGTTTGTGGGGTACTTTTTTTTAATTGAATATCACAACTCATGGAGCAATTTATTTGCCCCCATTTCATTCTAGATGTAGAAGAGCAATTAAAAATACTGTCTAAGAAAAAAGAGCCAGGCTATATAGATGACGGGCTTAACGAAACCTAATTACCATACCTGTAGAAGGCTCTGTACTTTTTTATTTCCAATTATATATGTAAACCTAATTTGGGTATTTTGCTGAATACACATGTACTTTTGAAAGGGTTTTACTTCAATAAATAAAGTATTTTTTAAAAAAATATTTGTTTAAGTTAACAAATCAATTTAAAAGGATTTTATTAACATGTGAAGAAATTGGGACGTTACAACATAGTTCCAAATATCATTTGAAACAAGTAGTGTTTTCGTCTTCATAACATTAAAAATCTTAATTTTCTTCAAAAAGTGACAAATAAAGTTATTGGTCTCCCATATTTGTTTTTTGGGTACATAAAGTCTCTCATATTATGGTTGCTAAAATTTTCTGTTGACTTTCTAGGATTTTATTGTAGGAATAAACAAATTCTGAAATTTATATAATATTTGAAAAATACAACAGTGCATAAAATTGAATAATAATAAAATTAAAATCGCAAACCGAGGCCCGTAAATCTCACGGTGTCCTTAAGACAAATTGCGCCGCCTCACCGGAGTGCTTGAGGATATGCTCCGCGTTCGTCTACCAAGATACAACGGTTAAATTCGGGTTCGGTAGCACCTTCCGAAGACCGGCTTTCGAACTAATTCACCTTGTACTTTCTCTTGATCGAAGAATACGAAGAACACTCGAAGAATAGAGGAGACTTGTATCAGTTGTTGGTGTGTCTTCAAAACCAAAGAATGGTCCTCAATTTATAGGACTAAAGGGGAGCCAAAACATTAGTTTCATAATAAACCAAAATTAAATTTTAAGATTTATTTTCAAAATAAATTATGTAGTTACAAATCTAGAAATAAATTCTAGATTTAAAATCAGAATAAATTTTATGCAATAAATCAAAAATTGAATTTGCTTTTAAATTAGAAATTAATTTTTGTTTTCAAATTGATCTCTCACCTTAAATACACATCTATATGGGCTCAAGCCCATTACGTGGCCCAAGCGAGCAAACCCAACCTCTTTGGCTTAAGGGCCCAAGGACCACACCGCATCAAGCCAAGCCCAAACATAGACCCATGACCCATGGACCAAGGTAGGCGGCGGCGGCAGCGTGCGCGACCTATCACCCTCCCGCATACTACGCACGATGCATATTTAGAGAATCAATTTCTCATTCAAACCTTTAACCATTCTTCTCAAGGTTTAAACTCCTCACATGGGAGTACACAAACCCACTAAGACTCACCTCAAGTAGTCTTAAGAGACCCCTTAATCTTTGGGACAAAGTCACCAAAATTATGGATTAAGATCCTTTTTTTTTTCCAACATTTATTTCTCTTTTTCAAATATAACTCCCAATTTCGTCTTGATCCGACAAAATTTTCGTTTAGATATTCGGAAGAAGTATTTGGAATCGTATGAGCATTTGAAACTTTAAAAAATAATGTAAATTTTAGGTGTACTGAACAATTTTGAATATATTTGGGTCCCAAATTTATGCACAAAAATTGTGCATGTAGACATGCACTTGATTTAATGGTGGGCATTATGAACAAAATCAGCGAATGAAAAATGAAACTGCCGAGAGCGGACAGAAAAACAGGGGCAGTGTTCCTTCCTTCTCTCTCTCATTTTTTTTCTTCGTTTTACTCAAAAGGATCAAAGGCAAAGACCCTTTACATACCACTAGCGGCTGGAAAACACGCAGTGCGTGTGCATGTCAAGCATCATGTCATAAAATATTGTTGTTCTTGTCTCTAACTCGAACATGTAGCATCTTCCAACTTTTTTGCAAAATTAATTTGAAATTGCATGATGAGAGTAAAAGATAATTGAATTTTGCAGCATATGAAATGGACATAAAAAAGTATGTGGACTTGATAGCAAAGACATGCAGTGAAAAAGAACAGAAAACAAATCCAGCCGCCATTTGACTAAGGCCGAAAAAAAAAAAAAGGGGATGCTTGCTTTATGAAACTTTCATGGTCTTCAACGGGCGAAGCTCCTGTTTGTATCTGTCTGAAGTGTAATATATTAATATATGTTTTTGTCAAGTACCTTGTATGTAATGTAATTGTATTAAACTTTAAAATTATGAAAATGTTGCTTGTTTATTTATCCGTAGTGCAAATTTTGTGATTTAACCTCATAGCGGAGTTTTTTCTTTTTTCGTTTTTTGGCCTCATCGTGCAATTAACATTTGTAGTAGTGAATTTGTTTTTTTTTTCCATGGTTGAAAGTAATGTTATAAATATCGCACCATCCCGGCCGGTACGTACTATTTCGGCATAAAAACAGTACGAAGTACTTTTAGTATTGTACTGTTCTCAATACCGGCTGGGTACTAGATTTTTTTTTTTAAAGAGTTGCGAAAAAAATTAATTGTTTGAGACTTTATCTCTATATATATTGATAGTTTCGATAAATACAATACGATACCTGCTACATGACCAGTACCGATATGTACCGTACTAGTAAAAAAATCGATACCCAAATTAATCCAATATTCAGAACATTGGTTGAAAGGGAAACTCATGTGACTAAAAGGCTGTCCTGGAGTGGAAGCGACAAAATGTAAATGTCCGGGGTGAAAGAGAAAAAGAGGTGAAATAGATTTTATTCACCCAAGGTGAACATTAACCCTTTTTTTATTTGTTAAAATGGTCATATTATTATCAAAAAATATTTAGTAGAGATAGACAATTTTAACCAATAAAAATGAAGGTAATGTTCACCCTCTTTAAAAGAGGACGAATAAAATTGCATTCGAAGGAGGTGTACCTTAGGGATTTTGGGATGTGGTGATAGTGAATTTCATGTACTCGTTTTCACACAGAGATTGCACAGAAAACTTCTATTCTCTCCAATCCTTCAATTTTTTCTTGATAAATTTGTTGCGATCTGAGTGTGGAGGGAGTTGGAAAGTGAGAGTTTGTTTGATAATGGGAGAGAAGAATAAAACTGAAATATACAGTTATTAGAGGAAATGGTGAACGATACAATTTTACATTTTCAGTCTTACAGTTGTTGGGTATATAAGGTATCTGAAAAGAAATTAAGAATTATTTTTGGGTGCATTTTATGGAACTTAAAAGTTGACACAGCCACATAAAAAGTGTCCATCAAAATAGTGCTCACTTTTTATACACATCATTTTAACACATCACTTAAAACTACGTCGTTTTATGTTAAGGAAGACCCAAATATGTTTTCAGCGATATGGGTTAAAAACAAATATGATTTTTTTTCAACACAAAACTACATAATTTTAAGTGATGTGTGAAAACGATGTGCAAAAATGGTGTGTCTTTAGCATTTTTGCTTTTGCATGGCTTGTGGCCTCCCCTTGCTCCTGTGCTACAGTTTCTTCTGATTTTTCTGGTTTTTTATAGCCCTTTGGGTCTTTCTTTTGTTTCAAAAATATTACAAGGACTTAATAATTACCCGTTGGTTTGTTCTAATTTGGTCATCTCTAAATTTAAATTCTAAGTTTGTCTTTAATAACACATTATATCACTGTTTTACAACTCGTAGTTCAAATCACATTAGATGTCACAAATACTCAACACTTTCTAAATTCTCGAAGAGTTCGACAATGAAAATTAAATCCTTCACCCATTTTGGTGCCAACTTTTATTTCTTTTCACACTCAAAAGTTTAACCTCATCTTCTAACGTTGAATTTTTATATTTGATTTTTCTGGTGAAACAAGCACCCATACAACTGGTTTATGATAACTATAGCACCAATTGGTTTCAAATATGATAAATTTTATGTTAAATTGATCATAAATTAGCAGGAACATCACTAAAAAAAAGTAGGCTTAATTATGATTAAAATCACATTCACACAAAATGAATCTATCATGATTTTAACAAATTGTGATGAAATTAGGATAAATCTAGCAAGAATAAGTGGATTGCTTCTAAACAAAAGGATTCACTAAATGCACTGAGATAATATAGAATTAAATAATATGAAAACTTAGGTGAAAATTTTATTTGAAACCCTAATAAGCTTCGATTCTTAATTAATTAATTATTTTTTTCGAAAAATCGCCACGTAATTTTTATGAACTGTTGAATCATTGCTCCAAACATGGGCTCCACTTGGCATAAGTCAAACTTTCAATCTCGTCCCAATCCCTGGAGAGAGAGAGAGAGGAGATGGGGGGCTCAACGTCGGAAGATTTCTCGGTGTTAGTACTGGCCTCTGATCTAGGCATAGACGCTCGACCTTTCTTGTCTCCATCGGATGGACAAAGAGAAGCCCCTTCTACTGATGACAACTGGCACGACTGTACCTCCGACCTCCCATCCGACGAAGACTTCTCCGATCTCGAGGCCCTGCAGTTCTTTCGCCTCGAGAACGGTTTCGATAAGGCCGGCAATCGCATCTTCCGTATCGTCGGAAAATATTTTCCTGGTAAATTATCACACTCCTACATGTGGACTTGGACTATTTGTAGCAGCAGATTTTAGCTGTTTTGAATGCGTAGTTTGAGCTTTTGAATTTTGTGTCGGATCTGGATTGTTTTGGTTTTATTCCATGAACTTTTTGGATTCTTTTGGCATCTGGTTTCGTTTGTTTTCCAATTTTTGATGGACTTTATTTCCCTTTTATGTATTGCACGGTTACAGTAAGGGCCTGTTTGATTAGCTGAATTAAGCATGAGATTGAATTGCATATCCCATGGGACCTCATTTTCGGTTTATTAAAGTATCAATTAGAGGAGAGATTACCTGTACGAAACCAATCCCATAAAACATTTTATATACGACCTTGAGGCCCTGTTTGCTTGACGTGACTAGTAGAGAAGGAATTCAAGAAGTAAGTACTTCCACCGGACTAAATTAGTACTACCTCCCCTAGGGACAAACAAATGGGCCAATCCTTGCTTTAATCCCCATGTAATTATCCGACCAATCTGACATTATTTAATTGATGATTATTTTGTAGCTGCATTTCCCACAAATTAGTGCTTCTTGAATACTTTGGTTATCTGCACGTAGTCGCTTCTCATTAATAAACTTTTAAGCATTCAGTAGAGGGCAATCCCATTGATAGTTTGAGCTTTAAACTGAGAAGGCTTAATCATGTTCTTAAAGACTTCAATAGGCAGAAATGAAGTAACATTATGGAAGAGTAATGCAACCTAGGATGGAACTGGAAAGGGTTCAGGAGCTTTATTTCTCCTCGCCTTATGATGCAAATTTGTGTTCTATGGAGACGGAGGTTGTTAGCAAGGTTGTGGAGCTTAGTGTGAACTGGTTTGCTCTTGGTGATCAAAATGGTAGGTACTTCAATCAGAAGCTGAAGGTCCGTGGATTGACGAACACCATCCTTAGGTTGGTGACAGATCAAGGTGTAAGGTTGGATGATTTTGCGACCATTAAATATGAAATTTTAGGCTATCAACAGAAACTCCTTGGTACCTCTTTTGATACGGTAAGAGATGCTAAAGGGATTGTTGCTAGGGCTATAGAGAGAAGGTCCCATCTGTGCTGAAAACCGAGCTTATCAGTCCTGTTACGGAGAAGATTATGGCTGCTCTCAAATCAATTAAAGGGGACAAGTCTCTAGGGCCTGAGGGGTTTAACTAAGCTCTCTTTAAAAGCAGATCCTTGGATGTGTTGGGCTGTGAGATACTTTTTTGGGAGTGGTATCATGAATGGTGGTTGGAGCTCTGCTGCCATCTCGATAATCGCTAAGGTCAATTCACCTTCTACTGATAAGGATTTTAGGCCTATCGCTTGCTGCTAGAATTCCCTACAAACGTGTGACAAAGATCTTGGCAATTACTATTCATGCTATTCTTCCTTTTATTGAGGTCCTAATCAGTCAACCTTTATTAAGGGGATGTCCATAATCGACAATATTCTGCATATCCAGGAGTTGGTGAGGGTTTACAATCGAGAAGAACGGGTGCCTTGAAGGAATACGATTCTCTGATATGGAAGTAATGCTTCTCCTTATCGCCATTTCATTGTTGCCCTTAAGCCCTAACTCCCTAACCAATCAATATAACCAAGTCTAGAGGACATCAAGGGGACACCAAGATAATTGACTAGAAGAGAAGCTTCTGGAATGGGCAGAATACCCTTACGCATGGCCTTATCCTCATCATTTACAGCAGCAAAAACTGATGAACTTTTCTTCATATTGGTATGCAAAACCAGCGGCCATTGAAGGCCTTCAGAGTTGCATTTCTGATCCCAAAACAATGAGCATCAACAGTACAACACAAACATATCGTCTGTAAAGACCAAGTGTGATTGTGGCATGTGAAGACCAGAGCATTTTGGTTGGTAAGAAAACCCCTGCTAATCAATCTTCAGCTGCAGCATAGCAGAAAAAGCTTCCTCCCAATAAGCTTTTTTCTTATGGTGGTAGAGCTCAGTTGATCAGCTCAGTCTTGTTCAGCATCCAGGTCTATTGGAGTTCAAGTTTTGTTCCTCCACAAAGATTAATGAAAGAGATTGAGGGGCTGTTGAGAGCTTTTCTTTGGTAGGGTACTGATTTGAACAATTTTTGGGGCCAAAATAAAATGGTCTGGTTTTTATGGGGTGCTTAAGAATTGGAGTAAGGCCGCATGCTAAGATACCTGTGGGCTTTTAGTTAAAAGGCAGACACCTTGTGGGTCAAGTGGATGCATCCTTACATTATGAAGGACCATAGCGGCATAGTGTTTGGTTCATGCCCCCTCCCCCTGATTTTTCATGGACCTTGAGGAAAATTTTCAAGCTGGGGAATGTTTGCCAGGGGTCAATCAAATATGTGATTGGTTATGGTGTCTCTATCTTCCTATGGGTGGGCAATTGGCATCCGTTGGGGCCCTTGTACAAGCATCTTTTGGACAGTGTTGTTGATAACTTGGGAAGGTCTCTGCAAGGTTGCTTCAATCATTGCTCAGCATGGTAGATGAAAATGGCCTAGAAAGAGGAACAGTGCTACTCAAGAGATTGTGGCCCACACCCCTGATAATGTGGCCCTAAATTTGTCTGCAGAAGTTGGTGTCAGGTGGACTTTAACTGCTAACAGTAGGTACTCAACTCAGTCAGCTTGGCATGCGATTACGACTTTAGCTGCAATATTCAGTTGGCATAGTATGGCTTGGTTTAAGCATCATGTTCCAAGATGGGTGTTTATGCAGCAATTCGGGGTTGTATGGCCTACTAGAGACAGATTGGGGAATAAGGGGGATAGTGATGATGGCTCCTATATCCTGTGTTCAAATGGTATGGAATCATCTGAACATTTATTTTTGTAAGTGTGGCTTTGCTGCAGCTGTTTGGATAGGCATGTTATTGGACTGTGGTGTTAGTAGTACTCATATGTGATGGGCTAATGAGTGCAGTGGGGACACTGCTAGGGAAACTCTGTGAAATGTTCGGTTTAAAGGATTGTTTTTTCTGCAGCCTTTATTTCCTCTATGGGGTGAAAGAAGCTGTAGAATTTTTCAAGTGAAAAGATTGGATTGCCAAAGCCTATCTTTTAGAATAGGAAATTTTGTCAAAGTTTGCCTATCCTCATGGAAAGTCTTACCTTCTGATGAAAAAAGAAGTATCAGTGCTGACAGGAACCTTCCTGCTTCTTTCCTTGAATGCTGAGGTGTTAAGGCCTCCCCTTTTTTGGTTTTTATCCAGGTGTTTTGTTTTGTTCCTAGAGGGTTGGTTTGTGTTGTTTAGCTGGTGTTAGGTTCCTTTAGCTTTTTGCTGTTATTTTTGTTTGGGTCTCAACTCTTAAGGCTATCCCTTGTCCATTTGTTGTTTTTTTTACAAGATTCTGTAACTAAGAACATTTAAGCATTCGTTTACTTTGTCATATTTGTTGAAAGAAACTACATAAATTGGTATGAATATTCCAAGTCCTAACAGGTGTACTGGATGTTCACTTCCTTGCCAGTTTTCCATGAAATGTCAAGCTTTATAATAGAATACCTTCAGTGGAATTGATATGCTGAGTGTCGTTTGCATATCTGCAATTAATAAAAACAAGACGGTATGAATTCTGTTGTATGTAGCTTTATTTCATTGCTGTCAAAGTGGCAGTGAGTATTTAAATTCTGTTTAATCTTTAGTAGATTTTCTTGTTTCACTTTTCTGTTTTCAGCTAACTGCCTTGGTATCTCATAGTTTCTTTGCATGGGCTCTTCTTTTCCGTTAATTGATGCCTATGACTCACGTGTGTGTTCTATATATTCTATGTTAACCAGCTCCAGTTATAAGTGGGGAACGGCTGAAAAAGTTTGTTTTCCACAAATTGAATACTGAGATGCCGGAAGGACCCTTCTGCATCGTTTACATGCACACCACTGTGCAGAAGGAAGACAACAACCCTGGCTTAACGATCTTGAGGTGGATCTATGAGGAGCTTCCTTCTGATTGCAAGGATAGGCTGCAGGCTGTGTACTTCATTCATCCGGGGCTCCGCTCAAGGCTGGCCATTGCCACTCTTGGCCGATTCTTTTTAACTGGAGAGTAAGTTGTTTGCTGATATCTGGAATTATTATTTTGCAAAACAAGAAAGGCAAAAATCATCAACTTTCAAAACATGGCTGGAGTTTTTTGAAGTTGCATGCATTTTTTGTTTAGAAAGCCAAGGAATAGGGGATGGTTCAAGTGCTTTTAGCAGCCAATAATATGTATGTATTCTAGTGGCTAGTCTGGCGACTAATGTCAAAGATAATACGATCTTAGTGATGCTGTTTACATTTGGGTCGGGCATTAGTCAAAGTGGTACATAAGAAAGATCGTAAGTTGCTACTGAGGTCTATAAGATTGTAAGTTGCTACTGAGGTCTATGCACGAAATTCTGAGGGCTTTGTATTGAGGCTCACTTCAACCTGGCCTACAATTTAGCCCCACCACATTCCTGAAAGTGTTGCATACCAATGAAATTGAGGTCCATACATGACATTCTGGGGGCTTTGTATTGAGACTTTGTTCTACCTGGGCTATAATTTTCCTAAAAGTATTGCATAACAATGAAAATAATTTCTTTTGCAGTTAATGGGTAATAAAACAGATTATGCTCCCTCTTTTGATAGGTGGATGCTGCATACTTTTTTAGTAAATTGACTAACTTCCAACATCTATCATTATTAGGAATTGTATATTAGCACTATTCTCTATCCTTTAAGTGGCCATTTGAAATCTCTGTGGAGTTGTGAGTTATCAGATGTAATTCTTCCTAGAAGCTCACATATATACGTTACGCAATGTTTAAGTGTACTAGTGTTCTTGCTCTCTCTTCAATGTTTCGTAACTGTGTCCCAAATGCAGAAATCCTTGAACTTCGTTGTGATTATTGCTACTCATCCAGTTTGCATTAACCCCCCCACCCTCACTCTTTTGCAAATAAATCCTGTAGTGTTAACTGTTTTGCATAACATTTTGTTCTACAATAAATTGGGCTCATTTGAGTCCAGGTACTATTCTGTCTTCTTACTCTCTGAATCTCTGGTTCTAAAGTCAATATGTTTGCCTTTGTTTTCTTGGGAAAAAAATCCTACATTGCCATTAAGGTATTCTTATGCTTGTAAATTGTAATGCTTTCTTTTTTGGTTCTAGATTGTATTGGAAAATCAAGTATGTAAGCCGCCTTCAGTACCTTTGGGATGACATAAAGAGAGGAGAGATTGAGATCCCGGAGTTTGTGCAGAATCATGATGATGTTCTGGAGCATAGACCGTTAACAGATTATGGAATTGAACCAGATCCTTTCCACTTAACTGGGTTGCCGTCCTCAGCCTTCTCATTTGGGAGGTACGACGAGAGGTGGGCAACTAGAGAGTTTTTGTCTTAGTGTGCGTCTATTATGTGGGCTCAAGCAGAGAGTGTGGTGTTGTATTGGCTTATATTACAAGCTCAAGCCTTGTACATATTATGTTGTGCCACGTATTTGGAAACTTTGCACCTTCCAGCCTGTGCTAAATTTCAGAAAATGTTTCGGATTTGTTGTGATGTTGCATATGGTACGGTTATCTATGTATACACATATATCTTACTGCTCTGTCATGAGTTTGACGAATAGACGTAGCTAAATTCAGAAAATGTTTCGGATTTGTTGTGATGTTGCTTATTGTACGCTTATCTATACATACGTATATCATACCGCTCCTGTTATGAATATTGACGAATAGAGGTATGTGAAAGTAGTGTGTAGGCGTATATTGGAAGCTCTTTCCATCAGAAATTCCTTTCACCGGATGAGTTCTTTGTTCTATTGGTTTAATTAACTTAGAGCAAAGGCAGTTTGTACATGGACTGGATTTGATGATTTTAGATGGGTGTAGCCGTTTGTTTGAGTTACTAATCGAATCAAGCCGCGTTCTACATTTTATTTTTGGGCATGTCTGGCTGTTGGCAGGTTGATTTTGTTGGAAGACCATATTTCTTGGTAGTTCTTTGTTTACTTGTGGGTGTTTGGATTCGGAATTTGTTTATTTACTTGCACTCCTGATATGATATTTGGAGTACTATTTTATCTTTTTGGAGGAGATATTTATTTATTTTCTCTTTGTTAATTTATAATTTTATTTTTTAATTACATTTATACTTTCATCTCATGTGTTTTCAAAAGTTATGATTCAGTCCTCAGATCCAAAAAAATTCAAAACTAACCTTTATATTTTTCATGCATACACTTGCTTTCTTTATTCTCGGGAATCATTTTTCCTTTTTGTTCGCTGGAGATGAAAATTTCGGGCTTTCTCCTGAAAATTTGGAGACCATATTTTAGAAACTGTACTAAGACATAATCAATTTTGATGCTTCAGAAGACATAATCCGGCACCAAAGGATTTTCAAAACACATAATCGGCTTTATGAAATGGACGGACGTAGGGTGAAAGGTCAAAATCGGCAACGAACACAAGCCAATCGGCATTAGATTTAAAAGATTTACATAACCTTAAATTAACATGGTAAATTTCATCATGGATTAGCAAAACTATCATATTCACTTTTAAATTTATCATATTATTGACATTTGCCATCATCCGTTTTTACAATCTAAATTTACTATTATTGTAATATACCATGTCTTAATTAAACAACTTGACAAAGTTTACATTACTTCAATTATCATGGTAAATTTCATCATGGTTCAACAAGTTTATTCTCTTTCTAATCTATCATATACTATAGAAATTTACCATCATCAGTTTTTTATGATCTAAATTGATCGTTAAGTAATTGATGGGGAAATAGGTGATATTGTAATTTTGCTATAAAATTGTGTTAACATTGTCGCCGTGCGTAGCGATAGATAGCTGAAGGAATGAAGAAATTGAGACGAAAAGACTCCCACTGTGGTCGCTGATTGTGAAGTCTTTTAATCCGAGTGTCGTTCAAATTGTTCTTTAATCCTTGTACTCTTAAATCTCCCAAGTGCTGCAAAAATCAACACCAATTAGTGTTAACAGATTGGGGTTCAACCTGAAAGCACTCCAGTGCTTAAGTAAGAAAGTGAACCAGAAAAGCAAGAAAATACTAACAAAGTTTAGAGTGTGTGTGTACTATACTCCCCATTTGAGAGCACCTTTTTATACTTTTTTTATACTTGAGTCTGGTTTGGGCTCCAAGACAACCTTGGACTCCCATGTAGGGTGTGCATGCATGGAGCATGTTCCACGATGACATCAGACATAATCGAATTATGTTGTGATGTCACTCTATGACATACTAGAATTCATATTGAATTCCTCATGGTTCGCTTGAGACACCTGGATGCCAGGTAGACACAAGTCTGAACCACGTGCCACAAATCCAAATGACATGAGCCCACAAACTAGGTTGGTCGCACAATGTCTCGTGGCCTTGGTTGGGCTTTAGTTCGGTCCATAAAATTGCTGAACTGTGGGTTTGATCTATTGTTTAACACCAAACTTGACAATGGTCCGGTTTATTCACCATTAATCATTTGATTCACTATGACGATTGTTTTTTTTTTTTTTTATAATATAAGTATATTCTAATAAGGAGAATGTTAACTACTGTCCATTGGGCAGTTGATAATCTATAAAAGGTATATTGGTATCCGCAAAAATATTTATTGTTATTTGTGTTTATTTGACATTATGTGTATATTATCCACTGCTTTGTGGGTGGTGATCAGTAAGACCTTTTAATAATTAATGTTTGGGTGATGTCTTGCTTGTCAAAATAATATTATTTTAGTGCATAACATGACAATGTACTGCAAGCTTTCACATTCTGTTTGAGAAAAATTATTTGCATAAGATTAAAAAAATGGAAAAAAAAGTACAATTACCAAACTCTTTCCTATGAACGACGCATAACACACCATCCTATGAACGACGCATAACACACCAGCATAAACCCTCCCCAAATTTGTAGGCCCGCACATACGTGTGGATGGGTAGCCCGCCACATAACTTATCTGACACTCCCATTCCATAAACCTTGAAAACCCTCTCTCTCTCTCTCTCTAAAAACAAAACACTCCCCACTTCAGCAAACACTAAACCCAAATGTTCCGAGCTCTCAATCTCAGGCGTTCCCTCCGCCAATCCTTCCTCCTCCACCAAAACCGCACCAACTCGCATTCCCTCCCCCTCAAAGCCCTAACCACCACCACTTCTCCAAACCCTAACCTCACCCGCCCATTTTGCTCATCACCTTCACCTCCCCCGCCACTCCCCTCTTCCTCCTCCGCATCCGAACTCCGAAAGTACCTAGGCTACTCAGCTCTCCTTCTCGGCTGCGGCATCGCCACCTACTACTCTTTCCCCTTACCCGAAGACGCCAAGCACAAAAAGGCCCAGCTTTTCCGCTACGCTCCGCTTCCTGATGACCTCCACACTATTTCTAACTGGAGTGGGACCCATGAAGTCCA
This sequence comes from Arctostaphylos glauca, assembly GCA_019985065.2. NCBI lineage: Eukaryota > Viridiplantae > Streptophyta > Magnoliopsida > Ericales > Ericaceae > Arctostaphylos > Arctostaphylos glauca. Next base: position 31,857,248 of record JAHSPW020000002.1, read on the forward strand.
AACTAGGGTTTTCCTGCAGCCCGAATCGATGCAGGAACTTGAGGCCATTGTGAGGGACGCCAATGAGAAGAAGCAGAAGATTCGGCCGGTCGGGTCGGGGCTCTCGCCCAATGGGATCGGGTTGACGAGGCAAGGGATGGTGAATTTGGCACTAATGGATAGGGTTTTGGAAGTGGATAAGGAGAGGAAGACTGTTCGGGTCCAGGCTGGGATCCGGGTTCAGCAGCTCGTTGATGGGATTAAAGATTATGGGCTCACATTGCAGAATTTCGCGTCGATCAGGGAACAGCAGATTGGGGGTATTATTCAGGTTCAACTTTTGGCACACTTGAATGATTTGGTTATATTTGAGTTTAGCAAATTCATTGTACGTTTTGTTGCTTGGTTGATCTTTTTTAAAGGAAGAGGATCCTCTCCAGCTATGAAACTGAAAAGTGAAAACAAACTGGGCCAGTCTAATTTTATTTTATTTTATTTAAAATTTTGATGATTCAAATAGTTCATGTGGTAGATCTCGTCGAGGAGGAATGCTGCAGGCACCGACACAAATACTGTACATCCGGAGCAGTTCAATACACGTGGGCCTCACACATTGGACGGCTCCAGACTCTGGACACAAATGCTGATTGAGGCTGTAGCATTTTCCTCATTGAGAGATCAATTATGCTGATTGAGGATCGATCAATATAATTTAGGCCATATTTATCTTGAAAAAAGAAAACAAATTTCACACACTGGATTGAAACTCATTTACAGGGTTTTTTTTGTCACGGGTAAACTTCTCGACAAGTTATACATAATTAATGGTCCTGATCATCGAAGTGGATCGGGAATGGGCCCAGGAAAGGGAAAAACTGAACTGGTCCAGTTGTTTTAATACTGAAGACAATCTTCTTCCTTTTGACAATTGCTTTTTTTCATAGTTTTGAGTAATCACCCCGCACTAATTGTGAAGAGATTACCAGCTACCAATAGATTGAGACTACTAACACATGTTTCACATCCTTGAAGAGCATCCTCTTCCTTTTGACAAGATACCTTCAGAGTTTCTCTTTTGATGAATTTCCAAGCTTGCACTTGCAAACCCCCCATATCTTACGCTTCAATTGAAATCGTGGTTTGATTCATGTCAGATGTCAATTTTAAACCCTAGCCTGTTCACTGATTATCTAAATGTTTGAGTCAGTTAATTTTAAAAGTGAATATCGGATTAGAATGGGTATTATTTTCCCTTCTGGCTTCCTCAGCGTGATATTTTTTGTAAGAATTCTCTTCATTTGTCGTAGTCTTGTAGAGTCTTCCCCAGCATGCCTTATGACTTTTGGTTCCTCTTGTGCTTCTTTTGTATGCACCACATTGCGTTAAACATAATGTTGTGATTTACTAAACTTATTTATTTTTAAGGTATGTACGCTTATTTCTTGAAGTTTCAAAAACTTAGCTCCTTTTTCGCACTATGCATTTATAGGTTGGTGCACATGGCACTGGTGCGCGGTTGCCTCCTATCGACGAGCAGGTCATCAGCATGAAACTGGTTACTCCTGCTAAAGGGACAATAGAGCTTTCAAAAGAGAAAGACCCAGAACTTTTCTATCTTGCTCGCTGTGGACTTGGGGGCCTCGGCGTAGTTGCAGAAGTCACTCTTCAATGCGTGGATAGACAAGAGCTACTGGAGCACACTTTTGTCTCAAGTGTGAAAGAGATAAAGAAAAATCATAAGTAAATTTTACTTTTTCTGTTAAACTAAATAATACTGGTTTTCACCCGAAAGAGAGAGAGAATAAACAGAGTACTAGTGCTTGGATGTATGTAATTTCCATTTACCCCTTCCCCATTTGCAGCTTGCAAGAGTACAATAACTGATATAGCTAGTGGAATATTAGGTTGATTTGATCATCTTAGCTTCTGTCTTCACCATTCTGCATGCTATAGCATTTGGGTTAAATGCTGGAGATAGACCACAAATTATGGGCCACAGGATTAAAATTGTTTTTTTGATACATTCTTAACCTTGTCCAATAATATTCTGGACTGGTTGCATCTAGTGTTCGTATTCTCGGTAATAGGTTTCTTCTATTGTGTTTAAAATCCATCAGGGGTGAGGCTTAGACACAAGATTCATGCATAGCTTTCAATTGTTCCTTGTTAAAACTTTTGGGGGGGTGTTAGGTTTCCTTGTGCAGGATAAATGTGTCCAGAGCGCTGTGCACGTGTAATATCACGAGAGGCAAATCAAATTTAACATCATGAAATACTTCTTTTCTCCGGACTGCCACTTAACGTCTCTCTTTCTTTTTGTAGGAAATTGCTGTCTGAGAACAAGCATGTGAAGTATCTTTATATTCCATACACTGACACTGTTGTGGTTGTGACGTGCAACCCCTTTTCCAAATGGAAAGGTCCTCCCAAATTTAAACCAAAGTATAGTCAGGATGAAGCTATACAGCCTTCTCGAGACCTATACCAAGAGTCTCTCAAGAAGTACAGGTAACACATTGTCTTGATTTTGCTTCACCTTTATGTTACTACATAGTAGCCAGTGTTATTTCCTTGCCAGATTAATTCTTCTGGTTATGCAAAAGACTGACCCAATCCCGTCCTTCCTTTGTTTAGTGTTTTGTTTCAATCTTGTTTTATGTTGTCAATAATTTATGTCAATGGCCAAGTGGGAGTGAAGGTATCCAAATAAAAATAAGCTTCCTTGATGAAGTGAGGAGTGAGAAAAAGGAAAAGAAATTGTTTTTGTTGCTCCTTGAATTAATTTGCTTGCCTTATGCCTTTGCCTACTTTTTTTTTTTTGGCTATTTGCACTCTGCGGTTCTTCAGGGTTCTGGTAATTCACATTACGGTGCATTCTGTGATTATAAGCAACGACTTCGTTAGTTCTGGCACTTCAATTAAGTATAAGCTTCCTTGATGATGAGGAAGAATTACACCATGAGGAAAAGGAAATAAAATAGTTTGTGTTGCTCCTTGAATACTAATTTGCTTGCCTTTTTTGCCTTTTTTTGGTATTTGCACACTGCAGTTCTTAAAGAGTCTGGTAATACACCATATTGTGCATTCTGTGATTACAAATAACGACCTCATTGGTTTTAGCTTTTTTATTTGTTTTTATTAATTCTCATAATTTACTTACTACGTTCATTGTTAGCAATGTTCTTTCTAATTTTTAGTGCTGTTTATTTCAGTTGATCACCTGCTTTGATAGCTCTTTGCAGAGGTGAAGGGAATGCAGCCAAATCTCCGGACAACAATGAACCAGACGTGAACGAGCTTTCTTTTACAGAGCTAAGAGATAAAATACTGGCACTGGATCCTCTCAACAAAGACCATGTGGTAAAGGTCAATCATGCTGAGGCAGAGTTTTGGAGGAAGTCAGAGGGTTACAGAGTTGGCTGGAGTGACGAAATTCTGGGCTTTGATTGTGGTGGCCAGCAGTGGGTATCAGAGACATGTTTTCCTGCTGGAACTTTATCAAAGCCCAGTATGAAAGATCTTCAATACATAGAAGAGCTGATGCAACTAATAAACAACGCATTGATACCTGCGCCTGCTCCTATAGAACAGAGATGGACAGCTCGCAGCAAGAGCCCCATGAGCCCGGCTTCAAGCAAATCGGAGGATGACATCTTCTCTTGGGTAATTCCATCACAGCTTTTCATTGCTTTCATTCACTCTCAATTTTGCTTTTTTTGTCGCAAATTCTCAAGAGCATGCAAAATTTAGCCATTTTAAGTACACATTGTATATGTGCTTATGCTTGAACAAATTGTGGGTCGACTCTGTCTACTGTATTGGATGTGTATTTGAACTTGTAAGACTGGTAGTTTGCCCTAATTAAACTCTATAATATCGTGTAGCAGCTATAATTTCAAACCTTTTGTACCTATGCCATCATAGGTTTTTTGTAATCAAGTTTTTCTTTTCCTTCCAATGCTTTTCAAGGGTTCCTCGAATCCCATGCGAGGCTTATGCATTTATCTTGCTTTCCTGTTCCTGCTCATGGTCAAGGCTCCATATAAGTACTCACTACTCACTACTTAATATGCAAAGAAGGAAATTGTTGCTCATGCAATGCTAGCATCCTATGAAGCATGAGTATTGACATGAGACGCAATTGTATGCAAAATAGATTTGGTATTCTCTAATGACAATGTCCTTTTTATGTTTTGAAAGTATTAACATCTTTCTTTTGCAGGTTTAAAAGGTAAAAGTGCTAGTAGAAAAACGTTAATGTCTTACTTTTTGTGTAGTGGATGCATTATGTGATCTGGCTTTAGTGGTTAAAGGCTTTGGTAAGTTTTTTGTAGTGGGAACCGGGAAACAACTCACTGTGGATTTGTTTGTCTCCCTGGTTACATACGGGTGATTATGTAGTCAACATTTAGGTTTACGATTTCGGACAGCACAATTTTGGCAGTTTGGTGAATTCTCAACTCTTTCATTTGGAAATCTTGGTCTCTCAACTGTCTCCTGAATAAATATTCCAAAATTTTAAAGTTGGACCCTTGTCCATTGGGCAGCCATTAGAACCCATTACAAAGATCAAGCTTTCATCAAGTCTGTGGCTTGTCAGTTGGCTCTTTTCAACATATTTAAGCTCCTGACAATCAGGTCGTGGAAATATTTTTTAGCGAACTATCCCAGTTTGGGTATGAATTGACTTCAATTTGTGCCTTATGTTTTGTTACTTATGCACCTCTGGAGGAGCTTCAGTGTACAGTGACTACAATGACAGACGCTATAGATTGATAGGTCACTTCATATTCTTATCTGATTTTCATTCTGTGTTTCAGGTTGGTATAATTATGTATCTTCCTACGGCAGATGCTCGCCAGAGGAAACAAATAACTGAAGAGTTTTTCCACTACAGGCATTTGGCCCAAACGCAATTGTGGGATCGGTATTCTGCTTATGAACATTGGGCTAAGATTGAGGTAATAATCATTCCCAGATATGCTGTTCCTTGGAACTCTTTTCAAGCCTTGATACTAATAGTCTTTAAAAGATGTAGATGGAGAGAACAAATGATGCTGTAAAATGGTAGGAATTTTCTGAAGATTGTTCTTACGAACGTATTCCAGTTACCCCCGATTCTCATGACCAACCCCATGGTTTGGTCAAACAGTTATATGCTACAAGATGAAGCAGGATATAGACCTAACTTTCGCAGAATTTGCACACTGGCTATTGATAGAATCAGACTCTGTCCTACTGCTGCACAGCCTGAGCTTTAAGGAAAGATAAACTTTTAGTAACCGTATCTTGAGTTCTGACATGATTTTTTCTTTTCCAGATGTGTTTTGAAGAGTGGGGAGGTCAATAAGGCTCACAACATTCTGGGTTATTTCATTTTGATTTCCTTAGAGTTTACAGCCCTAACTATGCATAAAGTCCATTAATTAAGAAACTGAATTCACTCTCTTTGAAATGCATCCAAATATTTAATCTTGCTTGGAGGAGCAATGGGTGTATAACCTCTGTCGTCTTTAGCCCTGAGGTTTGGTTGTTAACCTGGATACCCAACCCAATTAGTTGCTAAGTAAAATGATTTCTGCAGGTTCCAAAGGACAAGGAAGAGCTTGCAGCTCTGCGAGCAAGGTTGAGGAAGCGTTTTCCAGTGGATGCATACAATAAAGCCCGAAATGAATTGGATCCTTATCGGATCCTTTCTAACATCATGCTGGAGAAGCTATTCCCACATTCAGACACACTTTGAGAAGCATTCCTCTCTGGATAGTTCTTCATATATAAGGAGTATTCTTCTTGATTTGGTTAAACTTGTAATCATCTTGTCCCTTCATCAAATTTTGCTTCCTGAAGTCCATCTTTGGCCAGAACATTGAGTGGAATTTGATTAAAGTTGTGGTGCGCCATTAACGTGTGAAGAATAAAGCGTATATTTGATTGAAACCCATTTCATTAATGAGATGTTTTGTAATGCCAAAGTGCAGTTCAACAAAGTAACTAATAAAATTCTGAGCTAGGTGATGAAGCATCTGTTTTACTGTGTATTCATGGCTTGTTAATTTGTTAACATAGGTTCCAGACTGGACATTATATAGTTTCCTCGAGGCCTTCGTATCAATCCATGAACAGTTAATTTAGATGTTCTAGTATTGTAGCGAATAGTTACTTGGAAATTAGCTAGGTCTCAGTATTATATGGACCAAGCCTTGAGCTCCGTCGAGGGTATTGTGTTTGTTATCTTAAGAAGATTTTTTTGGTCTGAAGTACTCTACTTTGGTTCTCACTCTTAGTATTACCATCTACCAGTATCTATATCATTACTCTTAATTACCGCATCAATTGATCTACTATAGACTTGTTTGAAATCTTAATCTATTCTCTCATCTTGTTTTCTTTCGGTGCTACTCCTACAAGGTTTTGGTTTCTAATTCTATCTCGGAACGTCTTTTGAGTAAGATCAGTGTAATTGAGATGAGAATCTCGAGATGGGGTAGTAAGATTTTGCGAGATAGAATTCTTGCCCTAATTATTTAAGGCAGGAACATGCGAATAAGATGAGTGAGCTGAAATAAGAATGTTGAGATGGATGAGCAGTAAAATTATGAAAGATAGATTTGCTGACCTAAATATTTAGGGTTATAGTGTATATACGAATAATTATGAATTCCTTCAAGTCATCCTGTGTTTTTCGGCATCATAGGGAATAGCCATATTAAACTCTATTGGGTTTTCATCCATTGAGCAATCCTTGTATGCAGAAAAATAGGCTTGTCAACATTAGGTTGAGAATTTAGTTTTAAGATGAAAATGCCTTTTTTCATGAGGACTGCCCCTAAATTCATCCTATTCCTGCATATACTTGGAACAGGTTTGTTTGCTGAAACACAATCAAGTTAGATGGTTAAAGACATCAACCGTTTTCAGGAAATGAAAGCAAGCATAAACTTTTATTAGTTCTCTAGTTGATCACATGTAACATCAAATTCAGGACAAGTTACATAACGTATGAATATTACAAACTCGTACACATGATCAAAATATCATTCACATGATAATGTTCTTATGCAGATACTGCCTAAAAAGAGTCATCTTTCAGAAACAAGCTTCACAGAGCCAACAGCAACATAGAGCAAAGAGGCTGCAAAACAAACAAATAAATGAAAATCTTGACGTTGAAACAAATACCCGATTAGCACTTTGATGAAACAAAACAACCAATTAGTTAGTCAGATGTTTATCTATTTAGAACTGCTTTTCTCAGAATTTATCGTGAATACTTACCACCCCTCAATGAAACCCCTATCTCCTTTCTTCTTCGTATGGGGACAGCACTTCTTCTTCTTCCCCTCCGGAGGATTTTCAGTTGGGTATCCTGGATTCAAAAAAGAAAATGTTTTGGTGAAGAAAAATACAGTTCCCATGTTTCCAACCAAAAAAGAATAACCATGTGTGTTTCTGCCTGCTTGTAGCGTGTGAGAGAGGGAGGGAGGGAGGGAGGGAGGGAGGGAGGGGGAGAGAGAGAGACAGAGAGACAGACAGAGAGAGAGAGAGACCTGGAGGAGGTTGGTTCTCTTGTTTCTCAGACTTGGGCATTTTTCTACCAGAAACGGCACCAACTACTAGTGACTTGTATCTATACAAACTCTCAAAGTGTTGCAATGGGGATCTGTGTGCAGTGTGCACCATGAGACTATATTTATACTGTTTCACACGCATGAATGAAATGGGAAGAACTGCTGCACTTTTTTATTGATCGGCAAATGGTTAAAGGTTGCCCTCTTGGGTTGAAAGTAAACGGGTTCAAGTCGGGTCATAGTCTAGGGTTCATCTTTGATATAAATGTTAAAAAAAGCTTCGGCTGGACAATTCTTTATTTTTCTTGTTATTTGCTGACCCTATTAAATTTGCGATTGACAATGTAAACAACCATTTTAGGTTAGCGGGTCGATGTGAGCGGGTTGAACAGAGATTGACAAGCATAGCTCAAGTCCTTGAAGAGGATTGGGTCCAACTGCAATGCCTAGACATGTAACCCAATTATTAATACACCATGGCCAATAGTCAGATCGAGTCGTGTAATTTGACTCTGTAGAGTACTTGATACGCCACGTCAATGACGAGTGGTATAAGTTGGCCACGTGGTAGTTGCTTATGTGGATCGAGAGTTGATATAATCTAGGGCTGTTTGTGATGATGACGATGATGTCAGTGTGGCACGAGCAGACTTGAAGTCTAAGCTAAGACTCATATAAAGAACAAGAAGAAACCTTAAAGAAATACATACTAATCCACAACTATAGTCCTATTGTACTTTTCTTAAGTACTATAGTGTTCTTCATTAAGTATTTGTTCGGATGTCGCTAACGAGTTACTTCCTGTGTAGTTTATGTAAAAAGAAGAAAAGAATGATCTTAAAGAAACCACTTGGCTCAGCTCGTTGGATCGACATTGATTTCACAATTGGCGACTCCATTAACAATCTAAAAACAGGATGTGGGCATATTCGAATATAAAGGTGTAATAAATCCTTGGGTAGAACTCACCCTCAAAAGCTAGCTATTGAAGGGAGGGTGCCCAAGTACTTATTAACCCCCCACCAAGAGCCCATACTTCCGATGTGGGACAAGTTCCATACCTTGCATTAGGATCATAACAAACCCGACCCCTTCAAAGCCGACGCCCACGGCGGCAGGTCACCCTTTTGGCACCTCCGACAATCCTGTGGCGAGGGCATCGTCCAAGGAGGGACGTGCTCTGATACCAATGTAATAAATCCTTGGGTAGAACTCACCCTCAAAAGCTAGCTATTGAAGGGAGGGTGCCCAAGTACTTATTAACCCCCCACCAAGAGCCCATACTTCCGATGTGGGACAAGTTCCATATGTTATGCCCTAGAAAATAGAGAAGACGAAGAGAAGACGAATTGAAGGAGAAGAGTTCAGAGATCTCTTATTCCAGCCCAAATTGGTTTACATCAACAAATCTCATACCTTCTCAGGTACTGCCCTCTCTTATTTATACACATATGAAATGCCTTAGCTACGAATTCTGTTTCGCATGCTAACTGATTTCTCTACAGTACCAGCGGTTAACCCCTCTAACAGACTCCAACCGACTTCTAACTGATTAGTTAACAGCAACTAATCAATCAGATAAGCTAACATACTAATTATTAGCTACAGATTTATTAATACCCTAGAATCCGTTTCTAGTTTCCAATGTATTCGTAACAACCCCACCCCTTGAGAAAGCCTTGCCTCAAGGCTGGAACTCCGGAAACTTGGATTGAAATTCGTCCGAATCCATCCACGTAGCATCTTCAGGAAAAGTCCTTGACCACTGTATTAACCATTGCGCAACAGCCCTATTATGTCTTTTAACCATTCGTCGATCCAACACTGCTATAGGTTCCATCTGTAGACAACCATCATCAGTGATAGGAGGAAGAGTTGGTGCGGCAACAACATGCTCTCCCAACTTTTTCTTCAGTAGGGACACATGGAATATTGGATGGATCTGAGCTGAGCTGGGTAAATCCAGTTTATAGGCTACCTGTCCCACTCTTTCAGTAACTAGGAAAGGTCCATAAAAACGGGGAGAAAGCTTCATATTCCTGTGCAAGGCTAAAGATGTCTGCCGATAGGGTTGCAAACGTAAGTAAACCCAGTCCCCAATTCGAAATTCCCGTTCACTTCGTAGTTTATTCGCGTAATGTTTCATCCGATTCTGGGCTAAGTGTAGATTCTCCCTCAACATACGTAGAATAGAACTTCGTTCCCTTGCCCAATTCTCAACAATTGCTACCTGAGAACTCCCTATGTTCATAAAATTATGATCAGGAGGTGGCTGACCATAAACCGCGTAGAATGGCGTTGTTTTAATGGCTGAATGATAAGAAGAATTGTACCACCATTCTGCCAAAGCCAACCAATTGGACCACTGCCTAGGGCAATCACCACACATGCAACGTAGATAATTTTCTAAGCATTTGTTCACAATTTCCGTTTGTCCATCAGATTGAGGATGGTAGGCAGTGCTAAGGCATTGTGTTACTCCCAAGATTCTGAGCAACTCTTGCCAAAAGAGACTTGTGAAGACCACATCTCGGTCTGAAACAATTGAATTAGGCAAACCATGTAGTTTATAGATATTATCCAGGAATAATTGAGCTACGTCTTTAGCCGAATAAGGGTGAGATAAGGCCATAAAGTGAGCATACTTGGTTAACCTATCTACCACGACGTAGACAGTGGTTTTGCCATGGGAATTTGGAAGTCCTTCAATAAAATCCATTGAAATATCACTCCATATTCTTTCTGGAATCGGTAATGGTTGGATTAACCCAGGAGGATGAACATTTTCCCCCTTAAACCTCTGACATACTGTACATTCGGATATAAACTGGTATATGTCCTTCTTCATTCCTTGCCAATAGAAAGTCCGTTTAATCCGTCTATAGGTTTTATCAATACCAGAGTGACCTCCTATTGTAGAAGTGTGATAAGAAGCTATGAGTTGTGACCGGATTTCAGTTGAATTTCCAACCACCAAACTCCCATTATAAGTCAGTGTGTCGTTAGCCCAAGAATAACCCGGATGAGCATTAAGATTCTGATCCAATTCTGAAATAAGCTTCTGCAATTGAGGGTCTGTTTGCCAGCTGAGCCTGATTGTTGAAAGCCACGTAGAATTAAATGTTATTAGAGCATTGATGACTGCTTGATCTACGAACAGATCTTCACGTCTTGACAAGGCATCAGCAGCCTTATTTTCTGTACCATGCTTATACGTGATTTCATAATCATACCCAATCAATTTGGCAATCCATTTTTGTTGAAATGGGGTTGCAATGCGCTGTGCTAGTAAATATTTGAGGCTCTGATGGTCAGTCCTGATCACGAAATGCCTTCCAAGCAAATAGTATCTCCACCTAAGAACTGATAAGACGACTGCCATAAGCTCCTTTTCATAGGTAGACAAAACTACTAGCTTTTCTGATAACCCCTTACTCCAATACGCAATCGGATGTCCTTCTTGCATCAGTACCGCTCCTAACCCCTTCCCTGAAGCATCAGTTTCTATGATGAAGACTTTAGTGTAATCTGGTAAAGCCAATACTGGTAACGTTGTCATAGCATTCCGAAGAGCCATGAAAGCTTCTGTCGAATCAAGAGTCCACTGGAATGACTCTTTTTTAAGCAATCGGTTAAGGGGAGCTGAGATCTTACCATAATTCTTTACAAATCGCCTATAGTATCCTGTTAGGCCGAGAAAACCTCTCAATTGTTTAAGATTTTTAGGAACAGGCCACTGTGACATAGCCTCCAACTTAGTCGCTTCAGCTGAAACCCCTTTACTGGAAACCATATGCCCCAAATACTCCATTTGGTGTTTAGCGAAAACACATTTGGATCGTTTAGCAAACAAAGTATGCTTACTCAGTAGTTGCAAAGCCAACTTCAGATGGCACAAATGGTCAGCCATACTTTTACTGAAAACCAGTATATCGTCAAAGAAAACCAGAATAAATTTTCGCAAATAATCACGAAAAACTTCATTCATAAGACTTTGAAACGTTGATGGAGCGTTAGTTAAACCGAACGGCATAACAAGGAATTCGTAATGTCCTTCGTGCGTCCTAAAGGCTGTCTTAGGTATGTCAGTAGCGTGAACACGCACTTGATGATATCCGGCTCTTAAGTCCAGCTTAGAAAAGCATGTAGCACCACAAAGTTCATCCAATAACTCGTCAATTACGGGTATTGGAAACTTATCTTTTATCGTGATATTATTCAAAGCTCGATAGTCCACACACATCCTCCATGTACCTTCTTTCTTTTTGACTAACAAAACCGGAGCTGAATACGGGCTAACACTTGGTTGAATAACTCCTGATGCGAGCATCTCTCTCACTTGTCTTTCAATTTCGGTTTTCTGAAAGTAGGGGTATCTGTAGGGCCTGTTATTGGGTGGTTCCGCACCTGGTCTTAGAGGGATGTGATGATCCTGATTCCTGGTTGGAGGTAGCCCAGTGGGCTCTTCAAATACTGAGGCGAACTGAGAGAGAACTTCATCCAATTTAGGGTTGTTAGCACCTCCTGAATCATCCATCTGAATAGAGTAAATATGAGCCACAAACCCTTGAGGTTTCTTCTTCAGCAGTTTATTCATTTGTTCAGCATCTATTACTTTAGATTCCCCTTGTTTTCCACCATATAAGACATGTTTCTGACCATGCAAGAAAAATTCCATGCGTAAGTCCTTAAAATTCCAAGTTACAGAACCTAGAGTGACCAACCATTGCATGCCTAAGACCATGTCACAACCCTTGAGTTCTAATAACCGCATATCAGTTTGAAACACCTTCCCCTGCATCTCCCAATTAAGATTTTGGCAAACCGCATTACTGATTATCTTGGTTCCATCAGCCACGAACACGGTTAAAGGTTCAGTTTCTATTGCTTCCACTTTTGTTCGTTTAACTACCTCCTGGTTCAAAAAATTATGCGTGCTGCCTGTATCAATTAGAATCACCACCCTCTGCTTCTTAATCAGTCCGAATATCCTCATAGTTCTGCATGATATAGAACCAGTTATAGCATTGATGGATATTTGTAACTCACCTTCCTGATCTGGTATTTCCTCATTTTCTTCTTCTAGCGACTTATTCTGATCCGTCTCCTCTTGATCTCCTTCTAACACATACAATTGTTTTCTTTTACATTGGTGATCCTTCGAAAATCTTTCATTACACTTGAAACACAATCCTTTAGCTCGTTTTTCTTCTAACTCTTTAGGTAATTCTCTTCGGATAAAAGTAGAAGGCTGAGCCATCCTTGGTTGATCAGTGAGCATCGTCCCATCTGGCTTAGGACCTATTCCAGTTCTTCTAGTGAAAGCCTCCATACTATTTTCTTGAAGTTTAGCCAAACCAATGGCCTGAGTGACATTGGCTGGTTTGAACATCAAAACATTTGCTCTAATTTCTTCCTTTAATCCACTAATAAAACAACTCGTAAAGAAACTTTCTGGAAGGTTTTGAGTTTTATTAGCTAAAATCTCGAACTGATCCTGGTATGATCTCACATTTGATGTTTGCCTTAGCTTAGTTAACTCCCCTACCGCATCCTCATATTCATCAGGTCCAAATCGAGATATTACACCCTGTTTAAATGTGGTCCAGTTGATTATACAATGAGTCTTTTCGAACCATTGATACCACTGTAATGCCCTGTTTTCTAGGTGAAAAATGGCGATCCTCACCTTGTTTGAATTTTCGATAGAATTGAATTCGAAAAACCTTTCGCATTTGTAAATCCATCCATTAGGATCTTCGCCAAAGAACTTAGGAAAATCAATTTTAGTGTACCTGGATCCCAATCCTGATGCACTTTGAGCCTGATTTCCTTCCACTCTGTATTGAGATGATCCAGCTCCAACCAGCTGATTTTCTTCTTCCATATTTGACGCATCTAACTGATTCTTCCCAAAAACATGGGCTGCTATTCGATCATATTTCATGGTAACTGCTGACAGCATCTCAGCTAAATCCTTAAAGGAATGTTTGAATTCTTCATTGCTCCGATCCTGAGTCTCCTTTAGGATTCGAACCGATTCTTCCAATTTTTTGATGTCCTGACTTCTGGTTCCCTCCGCCATTGTTTAGGAAATTCCACAGACCAAGGAACGATGGCTTTGATACCAATGTTATGCCCTAGAAAATAGAGAAGACGAAGAGAAGACGAATTGAAGGAGAAGAGTTCAGAGATCTCTTATTCCAGCCCAAATTGGTTTACATCAACAAATCTCATACCTTCTCAGGTACTGCCCTCTCTTATTTATACACATATGAAATGCCTTAGCTACGAATTCTGTTTCGCATGCTAACTGATTTCTCTACAGTACCAGCGGTTAACCCCTCTAACAGACTCCAACCGACTTCTAACTGATTAGTTAACAGCAACTAATCAATCAGATAAGCTAACATACTAATTATTAGCTACAGATTTATTAATACCCTAGAATCCGTTTCTAGTTTCCAATGTATTCGTAACAAAAGGGTGCCGAAAAATTAGAAAACTCGAAATTCTTTGTTCGGAAATGTCAACTCTAGGAATGGGCATATTCGAATTTAAAAGAAGGTTTGGATTCCTTAACCCAGGAGAATCCGGGTGGAGCGTGACCCGTTAAACTGTAGCCTATGGATTACTCTGTAAAAGCAAGCTTTATGAAAAAGATATGGTGACGTATAAAGATTGAATGCCAGCAAAAGGGTATTTGCCAAGTCATAAGATTTGAAAAGCAAACAAAAGCCTCATCAAAAGTTAAGAATACAATGCTCACAAAAAGAGGGTATTAATTTTCTAGTTTTCACATTGCTTTTGAAGTGGGATTCTTTTCTTAAGGAAAAGGAGAGAACATATGGCTCTCGAATACACCATGAAATACTATAAAGAATGGGAGAATAAGTTTTTTTTCATAGTCGAGGTATTCGGCCAATTTTGAGATTACTCCTAACCTAATACTAGTTCTCGGGATCCTAAAGTTAATGACCAGATAAATCTCTAGTGACCCATAATGATTGGTTATGGTGAGATTCGATCTCATGATCTTGAAAACAAGTTCCTTAGTCACTCTCTCTTCTTCCACTGAATCAACTTGCGAGAATAATTAGAAAAGCAATTTGGAGTTCGACCTTTTTTGTTTGGAGAATATATGCTATTAATTAATACCATGTTTGTCAAAGATAAAACGTCGGTCCAACAAGGCATTGCCAATCGTTTTTATGAGATGTGTTCGTTCATACTAGGATTCAGATAAGTATTATGTCAAATCAACTGCCAATTATTCTGGTATTCTTCCGAATCCCCTCTAGATATGGGCTCTCATCCTTTTTTTTTTTTTGACAATTTTGGAGGGGAGCCTTCCGATAAGTTTTCATCTTACCCTTCTTCTAACTTAAGATTTAATTGACAAATTGTATGTTTTGTCGAAATTAACTTTAGTATATATTATACGTCTATATATATATGTATATATGTTGGGAATATGCCTGTTGTTCGTGAACCTTTTTGTTGGATTTGTCCCAAAAATTAAGTGAGACACAATCACTAATCGAGGTGGGTCCAAACGGGTGGTTCATTTACTTCCACGTAAGAGGTTTAAGTTATGAAAAGAATGAACAAATTTTATTAATGATTAATGAGAAATTGACTCTCGAAGTGATAGAAAAGAGAAGAAATTGCAATACTATTGATCACAGAAAGATAATAGATATAATGATGAATACATGATTAAATAATAATCTTAGTATACAATAGTGGAAACGTGTAGTACAATTGGGTAGTATAAAAGTACAAAGTAGTGTAGTAGTACAATATGTATTACACATTCACACAAAATATGTTAACATGGGGAGATGAAAAGTCACCCAGTCCCAAATAAGAAAATCATGTTGTTAGAGATTGGCATATAAAGAGCCATTTTTTTGGATAAGGGACCCGTGTGATGTGAATTTTGGCCCAAACTACGACATACGTGCGACTGTAGCTGTCTGTCCAGGTCGAACTGGACCATGACGAAGGCTAGGGTAGTGGGCTAGTGGTCCGAGGTTCGAGATTTGTGGTTCGTGAGTCGTGAGCTTTGACTTGGCTTGTTCTTGTACTTACATAGATGAACTTGGACACCTGTGGCTACATGGATGAATTTGGATAGCTGTGGATTAAATGAATGAATCTCCACAACAATGGGTTAAATGGAAATCCTGGACCATAGTGGGGTAACTCGATGAACCAAGAAAACCTTTCCAATCGCCCCCATACGAGTATGAGTTTGGGCATTGCCAAGAAATCAAAATTTTAGTTTCAAGGCAAGTACTTCAACTGTGACACAGTGGGTCACTAAGTGTCAGAATGTCGTCATCTATTGAGGAACATACGTCCTCAAGATTATGTCGTAGAGATTGAGTCTCTCAAGAAAGACATCTAACCCCAGAGAGTGGGCAATTCGGCGCCGATTTCAAAGAGTGAATTTGGTGGGTTCTAACTCTAGAGAGTAGTGGGTGGACACAGGTGCTACCCCTTACATCTGCTCAAATAAGACGATGTTCACATCTTTTAAACTGGTTACAAATGAGGAGAAGTTGTTCATGGGTAATTCGGTGATGTCTGACATTAAGGGACAATGGAAGGTGATCCTGAAGATTACTTTAGAGAAAGAGCTAATTCCGAACAATGTCCTTTATGAGCTGGGCATTCGAAAGAACTTGATCTCAGGGTCACTCCTCAAGAAACATGACTTTTGCATGGTCTTTGAGGCAGACACAATTCTAATAACTAAGGCTAGGATTAATGTGGGGAAAGGGTATATGAGGTATGAGCTCTTTAAAATTGAATATAATGACTATTTTCTCCTCTATTAAAAAGAGAAAGTCGATTCTGCTCACTTGCTTGAGTCTTTTATTTTGTAGCATGGTAGATTGGGACAAATCTATTAAAATATTTTAAGTAGAATAATTGCCTTAGACCCCATTCCTGCTTTCCAAGCTAATTTGAATCACCAATATGAAACTTGTGGTTGAGCAAAGTTAATCGGGACTTCTTTTCAACCGTTGGCAGAAGTACCAAACTCCTGAAATTAATTCACAACAATATGTGCAACTTAAAGTTTGTTCACTAGAGACCAATATAAATATATATTACTTTTTTTCAATGATAGCATGAGATAATACTACATGTACTTACTAAAGAGCAAGGATCAGGATAACGATGTAATGGTTTAGTGAACAATTCCACATTCCTCTTTTTGTGTTCGCCATATCCTTGCTCTTTAACATATACACATAACATTATATCGTGATAAACATAATAAAATACTTATTGCGCCCTTTTTGTATAAGTTTCAAGTCGCACACATCACCATGAATTAATTCTAGAGGTTTGACACTTCTGTCAATCAATCTAAAAGAAGTCCTAATTAATTTCGCTTCAACAGAAAATTCACGTTGCGATTCAAATCAAGTTGGAAAGTAGGAATGTACCCTAAGTTCATTAATCTACGTAAAACATCATAACTAACATGTCCTAGTATACGATGCTACAAAATAAAAGACTCAAGCAAGCAAACATAAGTGACTTTCTCTTCAATATTGGAGAAAACAGTTGTTACATGAGTTAAAGAGCTCATCACTCATATACTCTTCTCCACATAAATCCCACTCTTAGTTTTTACAAATCTATTTGCCTCAAGGACCATGCAGAAGCCATGCTTGCTGAGGAGTAAACATGACACTAGGTTCTTGTCAATGTCCAACACATGAAGAACATTGTTCAGAGTCTTCTCTTTTCTTATAGTCATCTTTAAAATCACATTGCCTTGTCCCTTAATGTCAGACAAAGCCCAAGCTTGTGAATAACTTCTCACCATCTGTAATTGGCTTGAAGGAGATGAACATGTTCTTATCTGAGTAGGTGTGACGAGTAGCACATGTGTACACCTACAACTCTTTAGGGTTAGATCTCACCAGATTCAATTTTGAAATAACCGCAAAAAGGCTGATATTAGAGACATTTTTCTTCAAAGACTCAGGCTGTGTTCGTTTGCTTATTTTTCAAAAAATTTTAGAAAATTTTTCCCAAACAACATTCATTTCCCTATAAAAGAAGAGAGAGACACACACACCTCGAAAATGTCAAAAAATTTTAAACTCCCAAATATTGTCTGAAACACAAACCAAACAACATCTCAGAATTTTTTTCTCAAGAATCGTTTCAAGACACTTAACCGAATACAACCTCAATATCTGCCTTATGAGCCCGAGGACGTCTATTCCTCAGGTTGGAGGCATTATGACACTCATGACCCACTTTGTTGTAGTTGAAGCACTTGTCTTTAAACATGAATTTTTGTTTCTTAGTAATGCCTCCCTTCGGTCTTGTAGGGAAAAAATTGTGGACATTCGGATTCTAAAATATAATCTCATAAATCAACACAAAATGTTACAAAACAAAAAATGCAATATAATTTCAGAAAATAAAAAATATAATACCGAATCGAATTATGTGTATCATAGTACTCTTAAAACAGATTTAATTTATATTTTTTTGATGACTTTGTTCCAAAAGTTGAGGACTACCCTAAGACCACTCGAGGTGGATCTTAGAGGATTTGTGTACTCGTAAATGAGGAGTTTAAACTTTGCAAAGAATAGACAAAATCTATTAAGTTTTGAATGAAAAATCAATTCTCAAAGTATGCACTATTTGTAGTATGTGAAAAGGAGATAAATCGCCTAGCTTCACATCAGAAAACATAGTTTCTATCTTGAGTATATAAGTTCCTAGTTTCGATCCTTAGGGAGAGTGGGTACTAAAATTTTTCGAAGGAGGAAGGACGTAGTTAATGTGGAATCTGGCCTAAAATTAAAGCCATCAATGTCTCAATCTATTTTTCTTAATTTGGAAGAGTGAGAAATGACAACGCATACTCCTTTTTCGGACATAATTGTGGCATGTGTAACTACTAAGCAATCGACATGTGCTGAGGTAGTGAGCTGGGGTGTCCAAGTTGAATCGATACCAACCATTTTGTGGTCTTCTGAAAGGACTCATTAATTAAACATATACTAATATATAAACACACTTTTATAATTGTGCATACCATATCCAATTTAATTCATAAAGATAGTTTAGTGATCAACTCTCTCTCCCTATCTCTCGAAGTGACTCACCTCATACTGTCTATCACCTCCACAATCATCTCCATAACTAAGTAAGATTTGAGAATGTGACACCCCAGTCAGGCCGTTGTGCTAGTTGTGAGGTTAGTGTCTGGGAGATAGAGTCAGTGGGATGTCCGAATGGATGGTCAAGGGTCCCATATCGCATGGTGAATATAAGTTCGGTGGTATTTATAAGATTATGCACTACAACAAATCGTAACATTTCCAGCGTTTTTAAAATCCCGGGAATAGTCTCTAAAAACGCCGGCAATGTCATTCCCGGCGTTTGTAAAAAAGTTGGCGTAAATGGTGACGGAAAAAATTCTCGGCGTTTATAAACGTCAGGAATAATATCGAGGTATTACCCACGTTTTAAAAACGCCGGTAAAAGTTTCTGGCAAGAATGGAATTCCGGCTCCGACGAGACATTCCCTGCGTTTTCAAAAACGCCGGGAATATTTTTCATGGAATTTTTCAAAATGCCAAGAAAAGTGGTATGAACCCATTGACATTTTTATTTTGGCCGACGTTTATATAAAAAAGCCATCCAAAAATATATTTGTGCACTCGTTTAAAGTGGTCCATAGGATCCGGTTCAATTTGTGCAAAGAATAGAGAATGGAATTTTGTGACATAACATGAACAATACTGTCATTGCACGAAGAGAAAATTAGATATCTTTGTGACAAAAAAAGATTGTCATTTGCTGATCTATGGAGGCACCAATATGGAGACTCACTATACGTATTCTACGAGCCTTCAAATGTTTGCACACTGAGCGTACCTACAGAAAATTAGCAAGCATCCATCACCAAATAAAGCTAATGGGTAACAAGGCTCACTACAGCCCTAGGTCAAAGGAATTAACCACAAGAGATATTAGGTAGAACACATTTGGATATTTATATTATTAACCTCATATCATTCTTTGATGCTCAATAGCTGAATATCACTGGCAATATTAAATCTGGGCCAAGATGGATCACAGATAGTACCAATCACATAAAAAAAAAAAATTCAATACCTTGCAAAACATAAGAACAAACAAAAACCTAAATCATAGGAGGACCACACTAACATCAGAAAATAATAAGAATAACTTTCCTACCCAAATCATTCCACAATCGGGACAACTCTGCAAATCTGAACGGTCAATGAAGCATCCAACTGCAAAATCAAACAACTCTCTTGCTTCAAATCATTATGAGGAGCTCCCTCTCTAACAAACCTAACAGAAAGAAGATTTGAAACAAAATCGAATTAAACCTACAATTAGAAATCAATTTATGAAACCTTTGCACAGAAAAATAGTATGAAAATGCACAACGAAACACTTATAGGTCAAGTATCTATAATTGCTTGAGTATTTCATTCCCAACAATTAATCGCAACAACGGTAGAAATAATGTAAGAACAAAAAATGTAATTAAGAAGAAAAAAAATGAAAGAACAAAGAAGAAGAAATAATGTAATTAAGATGAATTCTTAGAATCAATTAACAAGTTTTACATGTGAAGCCCCCAAACTCTTATCCTGTAGAAACCTCTACATGTATATATCAAACATCCTTTGGGAAATGAACTAACACATCGTAACAGAGACCATCCCAATCAAATTACAATAAAATAACCCAATTACTGGTCAACCCAATCCCCAAATATTTAGGATGACCAACCAAAACACTCTGATTGAAAAGTTCAGCATTCTTTCTAGATTGTATTCAGCACTTCCGAATACAATCTTGGCAACCAAATAACACAAACACAATAATACCCATCCCCGTTAAGTCAGTAATTCTGTCAAATTTCTCGGCAAATCAAACAGAGCACTGAGTAGACCCCCCAATATCTATCCTCGTTAATTAAGTTAGTAATTTTGTTAAAATTCTCAACAAACTAATCAAAGCACCGAGCAAAAAAAAAAAAAAAAATTCTGATCATAACAGAAAAATGAATTTAAAGCTGTGAAAAGTCAAACCTTGATGACAATAGTAGATTCCGTAACCAGCATTCCAGGTAAGCCACGAATTGCGTATACTCAAACCGAGCCAATAAATGAAACCCTAAACCCTAGAATCAACCAAAGATTAAAGAGGAATGTATCAATATTCAGAGCGATATGATCGGGAAATAACAACAGAGATTCACACAGTCTACGCGTAACCGTGAGTCGCGCCTCTCTCTCCTCTCTAGATGTCTTCTTCATTCGAACTCTGTGTGTATATATACATATTGCTTTGTGTATTATCTTGTTCTCGAAGAAAACCATCCGACGAAGGAAATCAAGAGTCATAGCTAGACCTCAAATTGATTTAAGAGAGAAACATGTACAGAGATGATGAACTGACCTTTTGGGAGATCTCTGACGATGAAATGGGACCGGATTCAGACCACTCTCGATGAATCTCCTTGTGTCGTTGAAGCTGTTTGCAAGCATAGCCCTCACCGCCATTCACGTTCACGTGAATTGCTTCTTCTTTCGGAATCTGCAAGTTAGAACAATGATTTGGGCGGTTTTGATCGGAGAGATTTTGGCAGTTTCGACGGGAGCAATATGGGCGATTAGGGCTGGAGAGGGAGGCGGGGTTGTCTTGCTCCAGGCAACATATTGAGATAAAAGGGGACTTTTTGTGTGTTTGGCGTGCTTTTTTTAATCTCTTTCTACCTATTCCTGAGATTTTCGAACAACGCCGGGAATTAAGTGCAGTAAATACACCTCTTTGTTGTAGTGATGAACCTTCCTTGTATAAGGCATTTTAAAGTCGCGATGACGCTAACACCAAATGAAACTTTACAGTTAAGTGTGCTTGTCCTGAAGCAATCTAGGAATGGGTGACCTACTGGGAAGTCCATGGGGTTTGGGCGACTAAAGCGGACAGTATTGTACAAGGCGGGAGCAAGTCGTTACAAATGGTATCAGAGCCTGCACCAACCGAAAATGTGAAAAATCTCGGCCCCACAGGAGGACGTGTGTTTTTAAGTAGGGGAGATTGTGACACCCCAGTCAGGCTGTGGTGCTAGTTGTGAGGCCGACGTCCGGGAGATGGAGTCTCAGTGAGACGTCCGGATGGGTGGTCAAGGGTCCCACATCGCTTGGTGGATGTAAGTTCGGTGGCATTTATAAAAATATGAACTTTCCTTGTACAAGGCCTTTTAAAGTCGTGATGACGCCAATACCAAATAGAACTTCACAATTAAGCGTGTTCATCCTGGAGCAATCCATGGATGGGTGACCTACTGGGAAGTCCATAGGGTTTGAGCGACAAAAGCGGGCAACATTGACAAGGCGAGAGCGGATCATTACAGAGAATTAATGATTCGCCATTTTTATCGATAACTATAAATTTACATTATTTTAGCCGAATCTCAAATGGAACTCATCGTCAATACTGTACTTGCACAACCGTTAGTGGTCACGATTCAAGAATAAAGGCTCATTTTATGTATTTGGCAAGTAGTCTGCGGCTTTGTCTCCAGGCTATTGTTTTGTTCCTTACCACCACCCGAGATTTAATTTGTTTTCTATCAATAAATTTATTTTTTGCTGATAAAAAAAAAGTAAATATTTTCCTGACAATTTGATAAGTTTTTAGTAGTTTTTTTTGTAGGTTTAATTTATGATTATCGTAATTTATTTTCAGAACATGAACGTAAAGCGAGGATTCAGAATGAAAACGAAGGATTCTATATAATTTCCCCAGACTGGTTAGCCTATTGGATATAGCCCAGTCAAAAACATGACCACCTGACTAATTTGGGTTATCCATAAAGCATGCTATGCTCATAATTCAGGCCCATTTCCCCCAATGTGGCCCCAGTCACGATTTGATGCTTACGAAAATACCCGCACCTATTGATAGCTTGAAAATCCAGTGGAATAATAGGGGGTAAAAATACTATACGGACTAACAAATTCCATTATTTTTTCATAGTTTCTTTAATTTTCTTGTGAAATTTTGTTCCCTTTGAGTCCTTTTTTAAAATTATTTATTTAAAATAAATTTATATGAAAAAATCCAGTTAAAATTGTGCATTATTTTAATTACTTACAAAAACATTTAGTATAATTATAATCATTTTAATCAAGTTACACAAATTTTAGTTAAAATTGTACCACACTCTTCTAAATTTACTAAGGAATTATTTCACAAAGAATAATATCTCTTCATGAAGATATTTTTAACAAATTCGAACTCCCAGAAACACTTTCAGACGGTCAAGATCGTAAAAATTGCTCTCTACATTGGCGTGAGTTTTGACAATATCTAAACATTAAAAATCCCTAAATTTGATAACTCTAGTGATGTACCAATATTGTTGTTGCTGCTGATATTGCTTTGAGCATTTGCCTAAGTCTGTTCTCATGCTTGCTTCCTCTCTCTCTCTCTCTCTCTCTCTATATATATATATATATATATATGTGTTGGATATATATCAGTCGACAAGTAAACACAAATGTTTCGGACACATCGAACATATATGTATTCGGAACTGTTGGATACACATGGAATGCTCAATAATTTGTAAATTCTCTGTACATCATGGTTTTAAACACATATGTGTTCGAAACATTTATTTTTTTAGACTTCTCATTCTTACCATAATCTTTTTAAGATCCTTTTGACAATTTAAAAATAAGTTAAGAAAAAGTAAATGGTGGGATCATGCCAACACTGAATGGAAAGAAATATATGAATTGATTAGGGTTTTATTTTCTTTCCACTAAAAAGAAACTTCTTGTCACAAAAGTAAACTTTACCATTGTATATCAACCATTAATGAAGGAGGAAATTAATCGTATACTTCTCATCACCTCAAACATGCTATCCACCTGTCATATCAGCCCTACTAATGGCCCAATTTGGAATAGGGTAATTTTAAGCATTTTGGCTTAATTTTGGGCTCCTTTTTAATGTCGGGCTACTTGATTTGGGAATAAATCCTGAATTTTGAATGATGTGCTTTGATTTAGTTCGAATGTCGTACACTACAAGGACACTTTGGTCATTGCTCATCTAAAGTCAAATAAAATACTTTATTAAATTTCGTTAAATCACACTACAAATTATTTAATCCAAACCGTACAAGGTGGATTAAGTTTTATTTCGGACATCATAATCCAATAATCTAATAATGACAACAGTCCAAATGAAATATATACCCATTTTTCTACCTCACTTCTTTATTAGTAGTTTATTACAAAACATTGTCAGTTTTTAATAAGAATAAAATATGTTTGTGCATAAATTTTTAAATTTTTTGCATCAAACCAAAATTAATTGAGAAGTTTATTGTAGTATATAAATTATTTTCCAAATATTAGACCTGAACATGAATAAATTTGTTAGAGGAACAAGTTTAGTAATACAAATTATTCGTGTACGTTCGGACACGGATATATTCAGAATCATTGAATGTACATAGAGACCTCCATAATTATGTAAGTTCCACATAAATCTAACAATTTTGAATATATCTGTATCCGAATATGCATGAATAATTTGTGTTAGGCAAGAATGACTACTTGAAAAGCCTGTTGTATGCAATTACTCCAACAAGCTTTGTAAAAGAGAGTTTTGCCGACATATATATATATATATATATATATATATATATATATATTGTATAATATTTTATACTTTTGGTGTGTAACATATTATACTCTTTCCTTACCTTTAGCTAAAAAGTGGAAGGATAGTGACAGGAGAAAAGAAGAAGTAAAAGAATTTTACCCGAGGTTGATATGCAAGTGGTTGCAATGTAATAACTCTAAAAGTTTTAATCTGTTTTCAATAATTTTAATAATTAATTTACTGTTATTATTTAATAATATAGAGTTAATTCTTATTGTTTAATATTTTAAAATAAAAAAATTAAATTCTATTTCTCTAACTTGCTTGAACGGTCTCTTTGAATGTAATGACCCGCTTTAGCCGTATACAATACTGTCTGCTTTTGTCACCCAAATTCCATAGACTTCCCAGTAGGTCACCCATCTTAGAATTGCTTCAGGACGAGCACGCACAATTGTGAAGTTTCATTTGGTGTTGGCGCCATCACAACTTTAAAAGGTCTTGTAAAAGGAAAGAATTCATAATCTTATAAATACCATCAAACTTACATCCATTAAGCGATGTGAGACTCTTGACTACCCATCCGGACATCCTACTGAGACTCCATCTCTCGGACGCCGACCTCACAACTGGCACCACGATCTGGCTGGGGTGTCACATTGAATTTCAAAACTATTAAGATCTAGAGTTATGGTGGTTTTGATGGCAGAATCATTTTTACTGCGACTTGATAGCCCTGTTTATTCATGATTAAGGCTGACACTTCTATTTAAACTAGAGGGTAATGCTTATTTCTTTTACACTTTACGAAAATCAGTAGTCTAGAGAGCATTTTTGTGAGGGTTTTACTTATTCTTGAGCGTTCATGAGGAGGAGGTGCTACCCAATTTATTTTTAGCAATTCGTGGCTGTTTTGCTTCGTTCTTCAGGATCCGAGACAACTTTATCTACTAAGTTTTATTACGGTGCAACTTTTTTGCATACCTATAGTTTAGATACCGGAGTATGCATGAGAGGGTCTTAAGAATTGAAATGTATGTACTTTAATTATATTTAAAAAAACAACTCCAAGAAATTTTGTGGAAGGGAAAAGACTTAGAAGATCAATTAAAGTGATATGTTTTTACGTGCAGCAAAACCGGAAGAGGTAAAGAAATAGTAATAAAGATGAAGAAATCGAGAAGGTTAATTAGGGTAGGGTTTAATTTCCCCAAGTTTCTGTTACTACTAATTAATTAGCATGGAGCCCAAAAAAGGTAAGGGGGACAAAAGGAGGATTACAGGGAGGAAATCCAAAATTAGATAATTCCATTATATTATGCTGTCGTGTGGTCACATTCAATGTTGCAGTCATGCAAGACAACCAATCAATTTGTCCATTCCAAAATGATGCCCCCATTATAATAAATTAAACCCCCCAACTAAACCCAATCTAGTTTTTTTTTTTTTTTTTACTTTTTTTTTTTTTACCTATACCCATGAAAGAAAAAAGGAACAGTATACAGTCTCCGAAATCAGACTAAGAAAATTTTTCCGGATTCAGAATTAATGGTCACGATTTACTTGTATTTGTGATCTTATTAATTCAAATAAATAATGATCGATAATTTTGAATTCGTGAAAATTTTCTTGAAAAGAAATATTTAAAAAAAAAATGGGGACAGGCTCATTTCCCTCATGAAAGAAAAAAGGAACAGTATCCAGTCTCCGAAATCAGACTAAGAAAATTTTTCCGGATTCAGAATTAATGGTCACGATTTACTTGTATTTGTGATCTTATTAATTCAAATAAATAATGATCGATAATTTTGAATTCGTGAAAATTTTCTTGAAAAGAAATATTTTTAAAAAAAAATGGGGACAGGCTCATTTCCCTCATCAAGATAAGACCCATGTCCAAAAAAAGCATTATAAAACTAAGTAACCACTATTAACATAAAATACCAAAACATGCACGCACATGTAATGTTATGTATGTGGTGCATATACAAATATACAACACACTTTTATATGTTTTTTTTGTGTGTCAATAATAGTTTCTAGGGTGAGGTATAATATTAGAATATCTAATGATAGGAGGTTGGGTAGACAAGTTAATAATAGGTCTAAATAAATAGGCCTTGACATTTAGATATGCTAAAAATGCAAAACAATAGGAGTTATTGACGAGTAATTATTCACTACTTCTATGTACCGTACGTTGTGTTTTAGGCCTTTTACTATCACATATTATTATAATAGATAGATGTGAGACATTACGTGACGATGTTGATAAAGTAAGAAATGCTTTTTTTGTTATTGACAAGCTCGGTGTTAAAAAGATTGACCTGAGTCCTCTCCATGGATTTAGAAAAACTATAGTGTAATTACCTATAGTGCAAGAAAATAACTTAGTTTGACCTGTTTTGTTCTTGAAATTACACTGTTTTGACTTATCATACGAATTGTTATCAAAACATCTAGGATAAAAAATAATATAATTACGAGGATAAAACCAAGAAAACTATACGTCGTTGTATCTGCAGTACATGCACACTAAGGGACTAAGGCACTGCACCCCTCTTCATCACCCCAACTGCGATATTTGGATTCTCTTGTCTTTTTATTGCTTGAGAATAAAATCCCCTCCAAAAATGCTCATTGCAATATATTTGCATATGAAGATCCTTGGAAGCCCCTACAAAAATAAAAAATACCTTTTATAACTTTTGATTTTGGTCAAACAAAAAAAAATTCTTAAAATTTGAAATCAATCAGATCACCCCTTTCTTGCAAAAAAAAAATCAGATCACCCTGCAGATTGAATCTTCAATATGACAAATTAACAACTCGATTTGTATATTAATTTCTTAGCAAAAACAAAAGGGGTAGCAAGATTAGATAAGGGATATATATATTTATAATCCCATAGACATCTCCATAGATTGGCACCAATTTTCTCTGAGAAGGAACACATAGCTAAAATATATTTATATAGGTCAAGTGAGCTAATACTCATGAGAGTGGTGATGGTGGTGATACATTGACCGGTGATCACCACCACCACCACCACCTTGAGACCCATGTCGATTCACAGCTTGATCCCTATGGTGGCTACCATTACCACCACCGCCGTCTCCTTCATCCATTTGACCAGAACTTGCCGCTGCACCCAAATTCAAATAAACCAACCTTGAATCCAACCCAAAGTTAACCATGTGGCCACCACTGCTATTTCCACTACTATTCCCATCACTCATCCCAGGCGGATAAATCACCGTCGTTGAACAACCAGCATTTCCACCACTGCTGCCACCGCCACCTTCCTCCCTTGAAATCACCAACGCGGCTGATTGAACAAGCTCCAAACACAGCCTTAGCTTATTTGGCTCAATATGGGCTAAACCCGGAACCGCCCCTTTAAACAAGAAATCAGAAGTCAAAGTCCGAAGCACGTCAAGAGGTGATATCCCATCAACAGTTCTCACGTTTGGATCCGCGTGGTGGTCGAGCAACACCGCTACCATGTCTGGCGATACCATCTCGGCCGCTACGTGTAGCGGAGTCTTTCCGGCAGGTCCAGCGGGGAAGTTAACGTCTGCCGCTCCAAGCTCTAGCAATGCCTTCACCACCTCCCGGCTGCAACTTTCCACCGCGTAATGTAATGCCAATGCCTCGTCGAGATTTAAGCCTTCACCCATTACCATAAGTTTGACAAGTTCGACGTCGGAGGAGTCGAGGGCCCGTCGCATCCGCCGGATTTTCTGGTCTTCGAGGTCGTGGTCGTGATGGTGGTGGTGGTGAGGAGGTAGGAGGGAGCGGCGGGCGAGGGAGGATTTGAGGCGGAGCTCTTCGATTTTTGCCACTACATCTATAGGGAGGTGTTTGGCTAGGATTTCTGGGGGGAGACCAGATTTGGCTACTAAGTGGGAACAAGTGGTCCAGAGTTGGTGCATTTCTTGCTTTCTTGATGCTATTAGGACTTTCATTACGTCCTCTATTGAGGCCTTCTCCACCATGCTTGCCAACTGCTTCTGCAAATCCCACAAAAAGAAAACAAGTGTTAAGAGACAAAGAAATGGATAATGAAAAAGTCTGAAACCATACAGAAAATGCGTATGCACTTACGTAGTTATGTAAACACTCACACGAGTATGTAAGAACCACACCGCACCACTCACAGGTGCTGTGGTAGTGCAGGATGTGTGATTCTCAAACACTCGTGTAAGTGTTTGCGTGAGTGTGAATTGAATGGACAATATGGTTCACAAGCACAGGATAGTGATATTTTTTGAAATCAGTATGAATCAAGATAATGGGTGTTGAGTATGGAATGAAAAAAATTCATATAACGCATCTTTCTGTACCACAATTCATGGTATAAGGAAAGGCAAAAGTCAAATAACACCAGAGAATATGATACAAAAAGATAGTTGTTACACAGAAAACCCATTCATTCGCTAGTGGGTTTTAATGGACGTTAAGTCATTATTACTAAAGAAAGCAATGTCCCATATGAAAGACAACGCCTTATGTCAGACCTATGCCTTAACAACATAAACAAGCTTTCGAAATGATGGTAACTTGTAAGCCATAAGAGCAAGTGTATCTGTATCGTTAAAAGCTGGTTTTAGCATCAACCCTTGAAATCAGCTCCAACAGCCTAGGGGAATGAGTAGCCCAGATCAGGCGAGGTACCCTAGATTAGGCACCAATTGTTTAAGATTTTCACTCTTTCTTTCTCTCCACCTTCGACAGAGCACTTTCTTCTTCACCATCGTCCTTCTCTCTCTCTCTCTCTCTCTCTCTCAGACACACCCCCTGGTCTTCACTTCGACAACATCCATTCATCACCTCAGATTTGATACCATTCAATGATATATGGCGCACTCTTTGTAAACCCACCACTCAATTTAGCAAAAAAAAAAAAAACCCAATTTAAACCCACCACTCACTGATCAATGTATGAATCTATATATGCAAACACACACACACACACACACACATTTAAATTTTAGAATTCTTAAATAGGGGTAGAGAGTAATGGAGAGGATTTGTTGGAGTGTTCAAGAAAAACGTGTCTAGGTAAAAATAAAAATGTTCTTTTTCGACTAGTTATTTTTTATGTAACACTGCTGTACATGCCCTAATAAAAGGCAATTTCTTTGACAAGATATAGAAGTTACAAGAACATTCTGTATCAGAACTCTACACAACAGATATAGTAGAGCATCTCCAATTATAGTACATTATTTCTCTTTCAAAATCATTTTTGGCTTACCAAATGTTCAGCTCAAAATGTCTCACCATTTGGCAAATACAATTTTCCCTATAAACAAGACTAAATGGGAATAAAACTTGTTATAGGAAATTCTGAACTAAAATATAAAATACTAACATGATTTAAAAAAAAAAAAAAAGTAATGGCTTGGCACTGTTAACCCCAACGGGTTGTTCTGAAGAGGATGAGTTGTAAACACAGACATCTAGAAGTTGAACCTTTACAATGTTTATCGGGTAGTTAATTTTATGGCTTCAAAGACTAGTCAGTAACATGTGAGACATACCCCCGAATAACTCGGTTATAAAAAAAAAAAATGCTTGGCACTGTTATAGCAACTTTACCAAAATGAAGAAATGACAGTGTAGCTAGCCCAAAAAAAAGCATTTTTTGGTGTAATAATCCGAATAAAACCATTGGAAATGCATGCTATACATAAGAGACTCAGAAAAGTTCTTACAATTGTTTGGGTAAGAACATATGGGTGTGTTTGATCAAAATCGTGATTAGGTTGGGGGAAAAAGGGTTCTTAATTGTGATTAGGATTGTGCAAATTTGTGATTAAGTTGTCCTTTTTTACAGGAATTTTATGGCTTCCATCTAAGTACAAAAGAGGAAAGTTAGATTGTTCGAGGAAAGATTTGGTTTGACAAGACTAGAGAGAGATCAAGATCTATATTTAGAAAGTATTTTCTGTGGAATATAAAGATTTGGAGACCCAATTCAAGAAAAAAAGACTGCCTTATGCTTATGAATGGTTACATGAAATCAAAGATATATCATGTACTACTTCTCACGAAAAATGACAATTTAAATAAAAAAATATTCCCCTACAAATTATATTGGAAAATAAGAAATGAAAAGAAAAAAATAATTATCAGGTTTTTATTATTAGCTAGAGAATGTTAAAATTTGTGGATTTTGAATTTAATAGAAAGAGGAAGAAATCTAGATAGAGAAAATAACAAGGAGAAAGTGAGAGATCAATCAAAATTACTGCAAATTACGGAATTAATAATACCTAAACTTGATGTCCAAGTCCAATATATCAAGAATCCACATAAATTTCAAAATAAAAAGAGAAAAAATAATAAAACCCACCTGACAAAATGTCATCCCACTTCCCAAAAACCAAAACCCACACAGTATTTTGCAAGCAAAAAAAGAACCCATAAACATGTGACAACAGAACACATCAATCTAGAGAGAGAGAGAGAGGGGGAGAGAGAGAAGAAGGAGGAGGAGGAGGAGGAAACCTGGGTGAGCAATGCGAGCTGCTCAACACCGAAGGATCTAGAGGCAGCGAGGGTGTCAAGGGCAAGATCGACGGCTGAGGTGCAATGTGTGTGCCAACATCCTCTCTCTCCACAATTAGGCCTGGGTTCATGTTTCTGAGGTACAATCGAGACCTGCCCAGAGTACAAGAACTGAAGCATAAGCAAGAAAACCTCATACCCCACAGAATTCAGCGGGATCACTGTCGGAGTATTCGATCCTCTAGGCGATGACGCCAAACCTCCACCACCGGAAGACCCAATTCTCGACCCGGACGGGTCTATCCCCGGTGGAGAGTCCGGCCCACAGAAGAATTTCCTGAAAAAGAGACTCCTGGCTGCTAAAATGCACCGGTGGGCGTGGACTAGCCGACCCTCTACGCTAAAAGTTACATCGCTGAAGGCCTGGCCGTTGATTAGGAGGTTGAGGTAGTCTAGAGAGAGAGATCTTAAGGATTCTTCTAAGGTCATGGTTAAAGAGAGAGAGAGAGATGGGGGTTTCGTTTAGATGCGTATTTATGTGTATGTTGGGCGAGGATTAGGGGAAGGAGAAGAGAGAGAGGCTTGGAGGTGGTGGCGCTTCCTCCTTTATCTCTATACTTTCTTCTTCTACTGTACTGTTAATTTTGTTTTGAGATTCTGTGTGTGGTGTTGTGTAGTTAGATATTTTCTAGAGCGAGAGAGAGAGAGAGAAGAGAGAGCAATTTGGATGGTTGTTCTGGGCGGCTGAGGTATATAACTACTAATATTCATAAATAATTCAATGAAAATTGGATAAAGAAAAAGGAGGATAAATTATGGAAAAATAGAAAAAGGGAAAGTATTCTCCAGCTTCTGTGAAAGGACCAGACCGTGTATTTTTTTTTTTTTCCACTTACTTAGGGGGGTGTTTGGCAACTTTATTTTTGTATTTTTCATTACGTATTTTTATATTTTGAGTATTTGCGAACAAATTATGGATACATTCTGCAAGATATATTCTATAAGAACGCATTATGAGAAATTGTTTATTGGTGGAGCTCGCAGAATGATTGATCTATTTAAAAAACTTATTTGATTAGACTTTGTAAATTAAATGATTAGATCATTATTTTTCATTTAATAAATAGTCAATTTCATATTTCTGTGTTATTTAGTATTAAAAAAAAATCTCACTGTGGATATATAACCCTTTTGGATCAAATTGTTTACTTTTAAGAATGATATACTCAAAAAGATTTAACGTACATATAAAAAATTCAGAGTCTTAGATAAAGGCGCAACAAATTTAAACGAGATGTACAATCCATTTTTTCAAGAAAACAATAGGAAAATACATAAATATTTCCAAAGAAAATTGACGTGATATTTAGTAGGCATCTCAAGTCTTTACTTAAATCTCCATATAAAAACATCGAGCCAAAAAAAAAAAATCTTCATATAAAAAGTTGAATTTGGATTAAAAGAAGGAAAAAAAGGCTCCATATCCTTCTTCACTCTTTATTATATTTTCTTCACCAAATGATAAAGGTTGACTTCTTTCCTTACTCAAATTATTGAACACTACCTTGTTATTTTTAATTGGATGGGAATCTTCGGCTTCGGGTGGCTGTAGTGCAGCTTCTTATAGGATGCTTATAGTGCGGATAAACAATATAATTTTACACGTTTTGTTCTAAAAAATTATCATTCTGATCCCATATATTTTGATTACAATTCGCATTATAGTCAAAATGATAAAGTTTCGAAAACAACGCGTATAAAACTACGTCATTTTATCCACACTACATGCACAGTACAAACAATTACACTACAACTTCTCCAGGATCCTCGGTAATTCTTGAGAGGGATTGGAAGGTTTTGTTCGAGTTATTTGTGTATTGAGCTGTACCTATTTTTATAAATAAAAATCGAGAAGAATTCACAAATAACTTAGGACGCTTTAGTCCCTGTGGAGAGCTTGAGAAGATTCCCATCCCTTTGAAATTTATCAACTTTTATTTATGCACTTTTTGTTGAAATTTTTGTTTAAAGTCGAATTTAATCCTTAGAGATAATTGAGTGTTTGCTCAAATTTTGGTAAAATTAAATAAAGTTTTTGTCTTCAGGGGTGAAGATGGTTTTGGTCTTTCTAATTACTGATTTTACTTTTTTAGATTTCAGGAAAAAACAGACTTTAACAATAAGCAATTTTATTTTACAACTTTCTCTACATATGTAACAACTAACAAGTACGAGGTAAATTACATGCAAAACAAAATAAGCTATTCAAACTCAGACGATACACAAAACTTAATTAGGAAATTTGATTCAAATGTGTGTTTAAGAAAAATCATTGTTCAATAAGGTGCAAAAAGAAGGCATTAAATATTTCATAGCTTCATTAGTGGTTTTATAAACCTAGAGCAAAATAGTAAGGGACACTTAATTTGGGGAGAAACGAACAACCCATGAAAGGCCATAATTAGGAAGAATAATTAATTTAAATATTTAAAAAAAACGACCCCTTGATATTTTGAATTGAAAGTCTATATAAGAGTGACTAAACAAACGTTTCCTATTAGTTAAACTCATGATTAGTCAATTCACATAGGTAAAATGTGGAGCCTTTTAATTCGCGTTGTGATTTTACTCACGAGTTCAAGATTCATAGAAGGTTTTTGGGTACCTAACCCACAACCACAACCAAGGGTTAGTACCTCATTGACAGTAGTTGGGTTAGGAAAAACTCCGATGTCTAAATCAGTACTTGGAGAAGAAAATGAAAAGTATTGAGCTAGTGTTGAAAAGTGCGCCTACCACATTCTCTCAAGTAATGTACCTTTTATACTCCTTTTAGCTTGACACTAAGTTTAGATTGGCACATGCAGAACACACTTTCTTTGATGATAGTGATTCATAATCGAATTCTGTTATGATGTCTCCCAATGACATGATGAATAACAACTCACACTTCACGTGCTGATGCACTCGAGTGCCAAGTGGAGATTTGAATCTGACGCAAACGAGCTCGGCTTCGTAATGTGATCACGTACTATGTCCGAACCCCTGAAGTGCTCCTACATTATTGGCAGGAAAACTCTATGTGTTATGGGACCGGTCTGCGCTCGGTCTAACATCATACTGGTAACTAAGACTTAGCTTTGCTCGGAGCCACTAGGTCCTCTCATCTAGGACATGGACTGTGGGCCTAGTCTGAGGTCAGGCCAACCGACTAACGGTGCTGACATTGGGCTTAGTCTAGATTAAACGCTACCAACTCGGTCTGGCTCACTGAGTGTCCCAATTTGGTCCTCCATAATAGCCACTTGTAATGATCCGCTCCCACCTTATACAATATCGTCCGCTTTTGTCGCCCAAGCTCCATAGACTTTCCAGTTGGTCACCCATCCCAGGATTGTTCCAGGGCGAGCACGCTTAACTGTGAAGTTCTATTTGGTATTGGTGCCATCATGGCTTTAAAAGACTTTGTACAAGGAAGGTTCATAATCTTATAAATACCACCGAACTTACATCCATCAAATGATGTGGGACCCTTGACCACCCATCCGGACGTCCCACTGAGACTTCATCTCTCGGACGCCGGCCTCATAGTTAGCATCACAGCCTGACTGGGGTGTCACAATCTCCCCCACTTAGGAACACACGTCCTCGTGTGGGGCCCAGATTTGTCCCACATTTTCGGTTGGTGCAGGCCTGATACCATTTGTAACAACCCGCTCCCACCTTGTACAATATTGTTCGCTTTTGCCGCCTAAACTTCATAGACTTCCCAGTAGGTCACCCATCCCAGGATTGTTCCAGAGCGAGCATGCTTAACTGTGAAGTTCTATTTGGTATTGGCGCCGTCACGGCTTTAAAAGACATTGTACAAGGAAGGTTTATAATCTTATAATTACCACCGAACTTACATTCAGATGTGGGACCCAAGCACTAGAGGAGCATCAGTGGTGAGGTCGGTGATCTCCACATCATCTTCAACAGCTCCATCCTTGTTAGTCCTAGGCTCTTCAGCCTCAAATTCGGAGGAGTGGGGGATCTTTTTGTAGAGAGGAGAGTCCTATAGAGTGTTGCATGTCTTCAGAGCAGCCTTCCATCCGATAGCGAAATAATCTTCCTGGAGTTCGACAATCTAGTTATCCAGGAAGTCGACAGCAACATCCTCCATACCTTGCTGGTGGAATATGAATTGTGTCTTTTCATCAAAAATTTCGGGGTGGGTTTCGTGTCTATTGATTTCAACTACAATATCATCTGGAATGTTCTAGTGATGAGGAAACTCTACTATACTTGCCAGTATGGCGAAATTTCTACAAAAGATCCCCATTCAGAGAGCAAACTCGGGGAAGGAAGGACTAGAAGTAAGAAAAACGAGGACATTTTTGAGAAAAACTTACAATGTTCAAGGCTCCAGAGGTCCCTAAGGTACCTAAGAAAGTGACGGTGAACAGTGAAAGAGAGAAAAATGAAAGACTTAGAGGAATAAGAGAATGTTTCCTTTTTTCCCCAAAATTTGATACTAATTTCGAAGTAATTAAGACAGTGAGATCAGGCACGCGCGAGAAGCGCGTTAACTCGTAAAAAGTTGTCACAACGTCACGTTGCATTTAATGCAACACTATGGTTTTCAAGTGATTAACAAAATATTCATCTGAGAAGGAAATATCCACAAATGCATGGCTATATAGGTTCGCTTATCCTTTTAGTTCAGCAGGAAGCAGCCGAAGGGAGGGGCAATTGAAGGAGGTAAAATTTATATAAGAATTATTAAGTTTTTATTTAAATAATTTAGCCAATTCAGCATGAGAGTTCTCCCACATGAAGGCATATGTGTTGGTCACGACAGGGCATAGCCAACCTAAGAAAATTGATTCTTACTACATTCGAGCTGAGAAGGCCAAATCAAGGATCGACTGACCTAAGAATGGCGGTTTGGTATGTTGCTGACTTGATGAAGGTGATCAAATGTGTTGCTGACCTGAGAAGGGCGGTCTAAGATATTAGTAGCCTATAAACAGCAGTGGGCAATCTCGAATTCAAGATAAGATAGAACTCTAAGTAAGTTAGAATAATATTCTAATCAGATATGGATGAAAAGTTCAATGCCAATTCAACTTATATGAGGAATAATAGGTTGAATGAAATTCTAATGGTAGAAGATAACTTCTTGGATAAGAATCAAGTTAGAGTTATTTCATTAGTGGCCAATCGGAAGACATTCCTACTCTAATTCTGATCAGGAATTAGAGTCTTAAGAGAATTAGAAAAATTAAGTCACAAAATTTTGTAAATAAAAGTCCAAATTCATAAAAAAATGCACTAACTTAAGTGCTAATAAGAAATATTAGCTCAATTGGATTATATGTATTCTTGTGAGCATTGTCTGACTTAATCATCAGATTGCCTTCTCGCCACAGCGACAGTGAATTCTTTGGTTGGTTATTGTCCCGTAGGTCATAGGTCACGAGATTGAGAGTATTCATTCTACTGGATAGTGTGATCCTAGTTTTTCTCATTGATTGTGAAAATCAACCCACTTATAGGTCCATTGAGTTCTTTCACTTGAGTGATTTTTAGTTTTATCTTTGACGAAAAGAGAATAAGCTTTCGTTTGATCTTTGGTCTTTGTTGAGGGAAAAAAAAAACTAGGGTGAATCTACATGGCCCTCTAGATAATATCCATAAATGACTTGGTCTTAGTCTATCCATTTTAAGCAAGTGTGTTTCTCTAAATGATAGTAATGAATATCATTCGTTCCCATTATGGTTCCTCCCTTAGTTGTTTATTTCTCTCTGTAAAAGGCTTTTTGTGAGGCTAGTTTGATGGGTTGATATTGCTAGACTTAATTTCTTATAGTGGATTCCAGTTTGATGTATTTCCCAAAAAAGGTCATATGTTAACTTATTTTTTGTTGCCATTTTGTATCAACACATGTTGGACACTATTAATTTACCAAAACAAAAAGAACAAATCATTTTTAATAGAATAGTAGGAATATTATTATCCGACGAGGCTTAATAAAATTTAACCTTTGAGGTTTCTTTTGTATGACTAAACGAAGTTATAGATTCTTCACTATGAACTTGTAGTGGAAAGCATAATCTTATCACAAAGAAATATTAGATACTGCAAGAAAAGGTCATATATATTTGGAATTCTTCATTATATAGGATTTTATGCGATAAGAAATAAAACATCATTTAATGGTAATTTCCAAAAATATTGAAGACAACTCCGGTTATTTCAATCATATGAACTGATCACCTTAATGGCCTCGGTAAGTCCAATGTGGCTTTTTGGGTGTCCGTCTAAGCATTACTTGAAAATAGGTAACTCTAAAATTTTGGATCATTTGATCATGAAATAGATAATCCCTCTCACTCTGACGACAATAAATCACCCTATCCTACTTACTCATCTCATCTCATCTCAAGGAGACTTCTTGGGATGACTTTAGAGATCGAAGATTTTGATTTCTTGATTACAATGCTCTAAGAAAGTAAATTATGCTTACGATTCTTTGTAACTTTATTTTCGCAGTCTTTAGACAACAATACTCAAAATATGATGGGGTGATATCTTTCTTAACATGGAAAATAGCTTTTCTATTCAAAGTTTATTTTTAATAGTTACTAACCCAACTTAGTAAAAGGTAAAGCAAACCAATATTAAAGTGGCAACATAATCATTTTTGACCTTTTAGTTGGACAAGAGACCCTACTAACTGGATGCTTTTAAAACCATAAATACTACTTTAGGAATAATAAAAATTTCACGTATTAAAAAAAAAGAAAAGAAAATGAAAAGGCAACATATGTTGGTGGGGGAGAAAGAAAAATATGGGTTTGAATTTGGATTTGGGTTTGGGTTTGGGTTTGGGTTTGGATTTGGGTTATAAAGCGTGGAGAAACGTGTCGGCCGAGTATTGAGGGGTCATACTGAAACCCCCCATGGGGACTAGCGCCAAAAACTCCAAGTTTTTTGATTACGACAAGAACTGTCTCTCTCTGTCTCTCTCTCTCTTCCTCACTTTGGGTAGCCCTCGTCTCCTTTACTCATCACTGGTAGTGATTTTCACTTGTGAATTTGAAAAGAAAAGAAAAAAACAAATCCCATCGATTGACAACACAGTACCACTGACAGTGTCTTATGATTTGAAGTCATACAATTTGACATTTGACTTGTCATTTCACCTCTCTCTCTCTCTCTATCTCTTTACAGAGTATGTATTCATTGTCTCTCGGACATAGTGTCCCACAAAGAGCTATACATTTATGTGAATTTCAACTACACACATACGTGAATCTATACTATAATCATGTGTAATTTTTAATTGATGTCGGGAAATATTATATGAGCACTGAATAATTGTTGCCCCTTGCATTGCCATATTTGTTCTACCCCCATCTCCCATCAAAATTCTATTTTGCACTCCCTTTTTTTTTTTGTCAATTTTGATTTTTATAAATGATTTCTTTCCATTTATCAATTTGGTTTTGTGCTTATCAAGTTTTTATTTGAATGGACCAAATTGAATCACCTTTATCTTAATAATCTCGGCATTTCATTATCAATAATTCAACGGTCAAAACCTAAAGAAAAACATTAAAATCTTGGATGCATAAAAACTACGAGAGAACATCAAAACCCTAGATACAGAAAAACCCCATAATGAAAAATAAGAATTTTAAGATTGCTGCTGTTATGATTTGCTTACTAACTATTAGGGGAAAAGAAAGATTTCACTGTTTTTTTTTTTGCCCATAAAAGTTCTTTTTTGTCCAAAAAAGTGCTTTTTTTCTTTTTATGTGTCCCAACCTGTGATCGAATTTAGAAGAACTTGAATGTTTCAAAAAATTCGGTACCGCTACGAGATCGGTACGAGACGTATCAGTTAGTACCTGTCTGTACAGTACGAGATAAATGACATTTAATAGGAGCATTGGTTTCATATATTTTGTCTATCTCACGTCTTAATGTTTTAATTTTATAATTGTGAAATCTCTCTCATTTAGCCGTAGGTACTGAAGTCGAACCACACAAACTAAATATTTCTCGTCCTGTGTGTATTTATTTGTTAGGATGCTTTCGTTAACTCAATTGGCATTGTGATAATAATTTTCACGAAGTGGCAGTACTGTCAAAGCTATAAGTATTTTTCTGGTATTTTTATTTTTTGTGTGTACTTATTTTGGATGAAATGTTAATTTCCTCTAGCTTGGATGAAATGTCTTGTGCTATTACTGCCATTTTTTGGTGGGATTAAAAACATCAGCATCTACCATTAAATTGCAAACATATACGAATGGATCACACAAAGAGAGTTCAATTATTGGTTCGAGACTGTGATAGTTAGGAACAATATCTGTTTGGAAGTTCAAAAAAATTAAAATGGGTATAATAAAATGGCTAATTTAAATCAGGGTCCTATTTACCTCTACGACTTAGGTTTTCGTCCCATCCACTTTTTGAACTTATGTTTTAATCCTATTTTTATATGGTTTGACAAATTTGCCATTACTTTTGAGAGGTACTTTACCCTCTTATCATTTAGTTAGTTAATTCTTGATTTATTAAGTTTAAATTTGTAGAACTAATTTAGGCTTAAAACATGAAATCATAATTATTTTTAGTAATTATCTTTTTCGAAAATGACAGTTTGAGATTCATAATTATCTTTAGTAATTATTTTCACCATTTTATGAAAATATACCATGACCTGTAGGTATTGTTTCTTCTCTGCAAATTTACCATAACCTGTAGATTTAGTGTTTTACCCCGCAAATTTATTGTGAAATCTGTCAATTTACTAGATGTCGGGCCGTACCTTCAAATTTACCATGATATATGCAAAATTTTCATAGACGGCAGGTGTTGTTCTTTACCTGCAAATTTATCATGATATTTGAAAACGTACCATGACTTGTAGGTGTTGTTTTTTTCAGCAAATTTATCATATTTTCTACTAATTTACCATAACTTTCAAATTTACCATGATATCTTAAAATGTACCATGACCTTCAAATATACTATGTCTTAGTTAGTATCATCTAAAACAAACATGAATTCCAACTATTTGTACATTACCCTAGCCCGTAGTCCGACGAAAATCATTCGACTTTCGTCGTCCTTCTCCGGTAGCAGTTAAATCAAACTCGTACTTTGTATTCCGACACTGGCGGTCGATATTCCGTAGATGTAGTGCGGTATTTGTATGCGATTCCGGTGAATTGATGGATTCCGGAGCCCTAGATCTCTGGTGTCATCTTAAAATGGTGGATTGTTAGTCTTTTTTTTAGTCCCGCTATTTTGGGAGAGATGAGTTTAATATTTGGGAGATGATTGTTAATGACGTGTTTTTAGGGATTGACTGCTAACCTTGGTTAATGTCAAGATAAGGGTAAGTTTGGTATTTTTTAAGAAAAAGGACCAAAACTTAATGTTTGTAAGTGCATAGGATAGAAAAATAATAAACACTTAGAGATATGATTAAAAAATAAGTTCCCCTAATAAAATTATGTTGGAAATTCAAGTTTTATAATTTAAATTATGGGTTCTTTTAAGAGTCACATCTTTTTATTAAGTTGTATACTTTTTTAAAAGACATAACTTTTAATATTGCAAGGTTTTTAAATGAATAGTCGTACCTTTTCATCATAAGAGATTTAAATCAAAAGATAACTTAAAAGGACATGACCTTTTATGAAAAGACACAAAAAATTCTATAAATATAGGGATGTTCCATTAGTTTTAAGCATGCATGGGTTGAATATCCCTATTTCTTCTATATACACATTACTTTTCTATATTAGTATGGGGGGCAATTTGAGAAATACTTGACGCCTCTGTCTTTCAACGACCGTGTAACGTGGAGGCATCCGGTGAGATTCCAGGTTGTATCTTGGAGCGGTATTCATCCGTTAGTATCTACGCAAAGAGATACGAATAAAGCTTTAGGACACTGACTTATCGTGCCTTTGATCAATCTCACATGCTATTTTATCTATTTTTTGTCTATGATATTTTGACTTATTATAATTATGATTTTAGTAATTCATACTAATTCTTAATTGTTAAGTATTTTGTGAAAAATTCCCAACAAATTATTCACAAGTACGAAAAGCTGACAGTCTACCAGCCAAAAATACTGGGGAGAACGACGTCGCACAGAGCACCTAGATGATGAAAGGGGTGAATTCCGAGAGGAGCGAAGCCCCGCGTCGGAACTGCATCCTCTCGAGAGCAATGTGAGCCTCTACGTATTCGAGCACTCCAAAGGCAAGGTGGGCCCTCTGTGGAAGAATATCAGATATTGTCTTTGTCCACTAAATGTTTGGATGTTCAAAAAAATCAAAATGGGTATAATAAAATAATTCACAATTACGAAAAGTCATTTTTGAGGCATCAAATTAAGTTTCAATTAGCACTAGCTCTTTATTTCCACCAATTGAAAAAGTCATCATTTTTGTTTGATTAGACAATGAAAATGACCCCATTCAAAATGATGTTTTGGATGAATTTTTTTAGATATTACATGCACCATTATACTTTGGAGCTTTAGGTCTATGTAGTGCACTAAACGCGTCTTACAGAATGTTATTATTTTTATTTGAATTGTTCATTGTTTAAACTATGAGGAACTGTATGTGTATGAATAGGTTAATCTGACATTCATGCTATTTCATTCTCTGAATTATACCAATTATTCATTTCTCTAAAAACATGTGTTGTCCATTCATGTAAATATCAATATCTAATCCACTTGATTTTTTGTGAAAATAAAGTGCTTGAGAAGCTCTATCAAATTAATTTCTAATCGAAATGATGACATCTTGAAAGGTTTCACTGAGCCACACTACAATCCCATATTGCGTTGGTGCTTTACGAGGACCTATATTTTGGTTAGTTTATCTTAAATGAGTGAAAATATTGCTATATTAAAATAGACTAATTCTCTTGACTTTTGCTTTATATCAATAAGAAAGAAGTTATATATAATCCTCATAAGGATTAATTAATGGATAATTTAAATTAGGATTCTATTTGCGAATGCATCATAGATTTTTATCCGATCAAGATTTGTGAGTTATATTTTAATTCTAACTTTAAATAACTTGACGTATTTGCAATTATTTTAAGTGATAGGTTTACCCTTTTGTTCTTTTAAGTGATATCGTGTAATTCCTAATTTGATAGGCTGAAAAATATGTCAATTTATATATGCTTGAAATTTAGAAACTAACGTGGTAAATCATATTAAGAAAATTAGGAAAAAATTATCGAAAATATACTAGGATTCATACTATGGCCGATTTAGAAATTACTGTCTTTAATCTTGTAAAATTGCTCATATTCGGTGAATCAAGAAGGGAGTCACCGAAAAAATACTAGGACTTATTTTTTGTCTTCATCTTACGATCACCGATTAGATTTACTATATTTCATAATTTTATATCCTGAAATCAATCTTTTAAAATTGCAGTTATATTAAGAAGGACGGTGATATTCCGAAATCAACCTATTACAGTTGTATTAAGAATGATGATAATTTTATACCCCGAAATCTACCTATTTCCTGTCTCTACCCTACCCCGAAACCAATCGTTATGATGATAAATTTGACGATCAAAATGGTAAATTTGCACACACATGATTTTCGAATTTGGTAAACTTACTGCCATTAAGATGGTAAATTTGGTGATCGTAAATTTAGTAAATGGTAAACATAATGAGAAGGTGGTGAATTTGCTGGGCATGCTTAAATTTACCATGATGAAAACATAATTCACTAAGAATGTCACAATGGTAAATTTGCTCATTATGAATTTGGTTATTATGTTTTCATGATAAATTTTACAAATATGATATTGCGATGGTAAATTTGAGACTTTGAGAAATATGATAAGTTTTCTTTTTGTACATCTTATCAATGCGGTAAAATTGAATTGTATATATAAAATCTTAAGGTGAAGATGCTAAATTTACTAAACATCATGATCATCTCTGATTACGTAAATTTACCATATTGTTTATATTAAAACGTGGTATATTTTTGTACATCTAGAAAATATATTGGTTTGTTGCAATAATCATTCATATTTGCTTGGGTTCGTCATCTATCGTCTGATGTTCTGTTGTTGCCATGGTTCGTGGCATTCATTGCCCGTCGCCGGTCCCCGTAGAACCGTACGTTATGGTGTTCGTTGTCATTCGTAGTCGTTGCCTCTAGTTTCAGCAATGAAAAGAAATTTCGGTACCCAACCATCAATGGAAATAAAATTCCTAAAATGTCTCCTACATGTTAGGAAGAATACCGAGTAATTTGGGAATGAAACTGATTGCGTGGGAAAATTAGATTAAGGGTATTTTTGGTATTTTTTAAATTTCAAAATTGAAACATAACCTAAAAAAACTAATGAGATAGAAACAAATATGCATGTCACTAAAAAATATGAGCTAAAATTAAGTTCCCTTAAATTACCCATGTGATCAGGAAATTCAACAATATATTCCCATATATAATTAGGCACCTCATGCCACAAGTATTCTTGAAGATGCATCCTATCTCCTTATTTGTTGGTCCTGGGGGTTGTCCGAACCCGCGGGCTGGCGAGATTTACCTCTTGCTGGCCTTGTCGCCGTGTACAGAGGTTGCACTGGGGAGGAGGATTGAAAAATAGAATAGGAGAGGAGGTAGGAGAAAGAGAGGTCACGCAACAGTGATGTGATTTTTTAATTGGTACGCAGTTTGAAGAGTATTGATTGACACATAAATACGGGAAAAGTGGATGCATATGCGAGAAAAGATGGGAAAACAATATACTTCTCTGTTTCTTTTCTTTCCTTTTGTTCGTTCTCTCTCTCTTTTTTCCCCCTCAGAAATACAACTGTGAACAATACCGTGCGATGAACAATAAGGGTGAACAGTACCCTTTGATGAATAGTGTTGTTCGGTAC
The DNA here is from genome assembly GCA_019985065.2 of Arctostaphylos glauca. Lineage (NCBI taxonomy): Eukaryota > Viridiplantae > Streptophyta > Magnoliopsida > Ericales > Ericaceae > Arctostaphylos > Arctostaphylos glauca. Next base: position 31,900,982 of record JAHSPW020000002.1, read on the forward strand.
CTCCGATGTGGCAGGATGGTGGAGTGACAACACTTCAATCCACAAAGAAAAAAAAGAAAAATAACCACGGCGACTAGTAAATTCCAACAATGGTGATGGCCTGATGGGTATGAGTACTCACAGTTTGTACAAATGTGAGAAAAAGTGTCTCCTCAAAAAATGTGTATCAAAAGAGAGTGGGTCTCTCCTTTTTCACATTTGTACATTGTTTGTAAACAACACTCAATAAATGTGGCCATAAAAAAATGAAAGTCGAGTGGTTCAAACATCACTTATTTTATATCTATTATCATTTGAATTTCAAAAAATTTAAGAGGACCGGACAATCGTATAATTATTTGGAAAAAGAATTTAAACTTAAGGTAAGAGAATGATCACGATGCAAATAAATTACTTTTAACTGGATATTCTTTCCCTTTTTCCTTTTAAGTATGAGAAGCGAATTAATCCTCCCGATGGTGTAGCTAATGTTATTTATCTCGTATTGTATTGATCTCGTAGCAGTACCAGATCATCTGAGTATCATTTTCGCCACTGTTTTGATCTGTTTTGGGCTGTTTTGGCATGTTCCAGACGCTACCGGCCGGTACCGTACTGTTCCATATTTTTAATTTTTTTAGAAATTTTCAATTAATGGTTTTTTAGATAACTAATATAAATTGAGACTAAGATCATCCACTTTCATATTGGGTGATTTTTTTTTTTTTAAAGTTGTGAGACTTTATTTTATGTGTTCAATGTAATTTTTTTGCTAAAAAATATTATTTAGGAAATGTATATTAATTTTAACAGTAAATCCGAAATGGTATACCGGTACACACCGATACTAGTACCATACCCGTAACAATATTGGTACGCTCGCCAGTACGAGATTAATATATAACTTTGGGTGTAACAGAATAGTAATTGTTCATATTAAAGTCCAAGTTGGTACCAAAAATTGTACAAAAATGATTAATGAATCCGGTAATAAAGAATATGAATATGAAAAAGATTAGGAACATAAATTATTTGTGCACATTCAATTAACACAGATGTGTTTGAAAGCATTAGATGTATGTGGGACTCACAAAAATTGTACAAAAAGGATTGAATGTTGATCGGCTCAATTTGGCCTAACTTGCTTATTAATAAGCAAGTTTTGTCTCTACTCAATTTTTTTCGTATTTATTGTTTCGGCTTCAAATTTTTATAGATTTTTAGTCCGTCTCGATGAGACGAATCTAAAAAGTATAAGATTATATCCAAAAGTTAAAAAAAATTACTAAAGACGACGAATAAATTCCAAAAAATTTTTTTTGAATTTTTTTTATTATTTTTAATTTTTTTAAATTTGGTCTATTATTTATAAATTTTTTGATACCTCTAGGCGAGCCGAACCAATAATCCACAAAAAGTTAATGAAAAACAAAAAATTTTAAACTTTTTTTATAAAGACGAAAAAATAATCAAATAATCAAGTTAGGCCATATGCGCAGAAGCATATGAATATTCCCTACAATGTTGTTTATATCTCTCGATTTTATTTGCGACAACCAATCCGCGTATTATTTTCATACTCGGTAGTTCTTTTTTTTGCAGAAATTAATTTTTGGTATGAGTTGATGCTAAAATTTAGTTCAATTAGATAACAATAAGTCTTCATCAAAAAACATAATTTTTTAGCTTGAAAAACTAAAATTTTTAAAGAAAAATAAAATTTTAAAATAAATTACTAATCAAATATTCAATTGAACTGAATATTTTCCCAAACTCCTAGAAAATCAATCTGAACCAATTATACGATTTTCATTATCGAACTCAAATCCTGAAATGTTCTATCACAATCAAGAGTCGTGAATAGATTTTGCTCACCTACTCTCTCTGTCTCTCCTGGAGCAATCAGACCAGTTTCTTTCGATTAACCCAAAATCACGTGGAATGTCCATAACCATTAAAATCAATTAAACTATATATGCCTGTTAAATCGAATGGATAAAAATACACCTTCATATGAATCACATGGTTTTCCAGTCATATATGGGCAGGGAATACTACATCTACTTGTGTGTTTATCAACTAGTCTACAACATATATAGTTATCTGCTTTGTACCGAATTGTCCGGTATCAAGGGTATACATTGTAATGATCCACTTCCGCCTGTGTAATACTATATAATTTGGTTATCCAAATCTCATGGACTTCCCAGTAGGTCACCCATCATTGGATTGCTAGAGGACGAGCACGCTTAACTGTGAAGTTCTAATAGATTTTGGCACCTTCAAGACTTTTTAAAAGGTTTTGTACAAGGAAGGTTCATAATTTTATAAATACCACTGAACTTACATCCACCAGGCGATGTGGGACCCTTGACCACTTATCCGGACGTTCCACTGAGACACAATTTCCCGCACGTCGGCCTCACAGCTGGCATAACAGACTGATTGGGGTGTCACAATCTCCCCCACTCAGGAAAATACGTCCTCGTGTGGGAATTTCTCATATTTTCGATTAGTGCATGCTCTGATACTATGTGTAACGATCCGCTCTCACCTTGTACAATACTGCCTGCTTTGGTTGCCTAAACCCTATGGACTTCCCAGTAAGTCACTCATCTTTAGATTGCTCCAGGACGAACACATTTAACTGTGAAGTTCCAATAAATTTTGGCGCCGTCACGGCTTTTTAAAAGGTTTTGTACAAGAAGGTTCATAATCAAATAAATACCACCGAACTTACATCCACCAAGCGATGTGAGATTCTTGATCATTCATCCGGACGTCCCATTGAGACACAATCTCCCAGACGCCTACTTCACAATTGACACCACAGCCTGGCTGAGATGTCACTTATATTGTACTAATCTCATAGCGGTATCGATCCACTCTGGTACTGTTTTGTTGTCTTTCAACTTGTATTGTACCGGGACTGTACAATTTTTTTTAAAATTTTCAATTGATGATTTTTTTGGATATATATTACATATAAATTGAGACTAAAATCATCTCATTTAATGTTTGGTTATTTATTTTTAAATTATAAAACTTTATTTTGTTAAGTCAAATATAATTTTTTATTAAAAATATTATTTAAAAAATGTAAATTACTTTCTACCGATAAATCCAGAGGGTACGTTGGTAGACACTGTTACCAGTACGTATCGTACTACTGACAAAAATAATACATTCTTCGATATGAGATTGATAACTTTAGTCTATAGGATAGAAGAGGAAAACAAATAAATGAAAAGAATACTCTGGAAAAATAATGAAAGAATTGACTGACAATAGTACAAGATCTCTAATGCTAGTCTCTAATATATAGACTGAAAAAGTACTTTTTACTCAAAATGCTGTTATATGATTTCATTTATCTCAATCTCCAATTACAAATCTCTACATCTATCTTTATTCCTTCAAAAATTTCAAGCATTTCACTTATTTTCCTCCAGAATTGGATTTTTTTATTATTTCTATTTTTTCATGTTTTGAGGGTATCATCAATACATTTTTAATGGTACTAACTTAATATGTAGAAATTTGATTTATATTCTAGAAATTGTGTGGGTTCTAAAAAGAATAAAAGGCGAAATCATGAGATATACAGCCGAGCTCAATTTTTTTGAAACAGTCTCCAATATTTATGGAGACTCAAAATAGAGTGAAGTTGGAGTTTGGTTATCTTTTTTGAAAGAACCAAACTCTAATTCTTATTAACTTTAATTTTATTTTAATTCGAGTTCATAATTCAACAAAAAAAATTCTTTATTGCTGACAAAAAAGTATTGTTTGCTTTTTTTAAAAAAATGTGCTTTTTGGGAAAAAAGAATGAAGGCATTTAGAGTAGCAACTAGCAATTCCAGATACCCTATAGCCTATAGGAAGGTGCAGAAGTGTAGTGCTACAATTTGGTAGAAAATCTTTAGGGCATCAGAAAAGGGAAATGACAGTAGGTTCTTTTAGCCTCTAGAGAAGTCATTTCACATCTTTTTTTGATAAGAAAGTTTTTGTTTTCAAAATGCAATGCATTTGGTACATATGTTGATCTATCAGTTAGTTCTGCTTTACAGTTAAAAGCTTCTTTGAAGAGGCAAGAAGTTAAGGGTCAGTCACATTTTGTCCCACCTAATTAAAGCATTACTTTCATTTTTTAATCTCTTTGAAGAGTCATATACCACTATTCTTTTCCTTTTTTTTTTTTTTTATAACTCAGAGTGTTCAGACCAACTCACGTGTACTTCGACTAAGATTACGGGATCAATCCCACCATTGATTTGCGGGAATTCCAATTAAAGGCATATCAAAGCTCTGTATAGACTTACCCCCATAAAAAAAAATAATTTACATAAAACCCTCTCCATCTATCACTTGATTTCACTTAACCCCCTTTATTTTCTAATTGTCCCAATGCACTGCATGATCTTTTCAAATATAACGATGAACCCCTTTTGAATTAATGTACATGACTACTTATTGTATTCTTCTCTAACTGTGTCTATCCAAAAAGAATTGATTGTTATATTTGAAAAGATCAGGAAAAACATTAAGACAATTGAAAGATGAAGAAGGTTAAGCGAAATTGAGTGATATATAGATGAATATGATTTCATGTAAAATATCCCCACAAAAATTGATAACGCCTAAAAAGATTTGGAACATAACATCTTAGGAATAAGCAAACTCTTAAGTCCCAAAGCTAGACTACTAGGCCACCTCCTTGGGGTTACTCTTTTCGTTTGTTAACCCAACAGAGAGTGAAAATACAACTAATGTGATGGATTTTTTTTCCTTCTTCAACCACAATGTTAAAACATTCAAAAAGAAAAAAAGGATAACTATCTCTTTCAAGGACATAACAAATTAGACCCAACTTTTCTTGTTTTTGATTGTAGTAAAAGAGTTACAAATTGTGGTTGGTAAGGCACCAACCAAAGCCATCATCCCCAATCCTTAACCCCTACAGACCTTCTCTATTAACTTGCACAAGTATGAGGTATTGTGATCAAACCCAACCAAAACCAGAATCTTAAAATGCAAAAGTTACATCAGAAAGAGAGTTGTTGCATCATGGCTTAAACGTTCCACATTGAATTATCCTTGTCAAGAACTCCTGCAAGCATAAGATTATCAGAGTTTTGTTGAGACATTGCTCGTGGTATCCATCTGAACCCGATCTCCTCTTCCAGAATCTCCCACCTGACAATCTGAGCTGATTTTTGACTAACTGATAGGCGCGTGAAATACATGTGTTTTAGCGCCTAAGTAGGGAGTTTAGCGCATTAGATGAGCGATTTAATTCTCATTTTCCTTTTAATTTGTGCACGTGGTTGGTTTCGCTTGTTTGATTGATTTTGCAGGAATTTGGGAACATTTGGAGTGCAAATTGGTGACGTGTAAGTCCGTTATGAAGAAGAGCTGTGGAAAAGAGACGTGGTGGTCAAGCTACCCGAGGAAAGACATAAAAGAATCGGGAGCGCTACCCACAAAGTCTAGGAGCGCTCAACAATTGTTACAAGAGGTCCCAAAATCGTCCAGAATGTCTAGGAGCGATACCCACAAATTCCTGTAGCGCTCAGAATTGTTACAAGAGGTCCCAAATCCTCCAGAATGTTCAGGAGCGCTACACAAATTCTGGTGTAGCGCTACGATGCCAAGAAGAGAAACGCCGTCGTTCCAGTGGTCAAAGGTTCAAAAGGGTCACCCTAAAAGCATCGGTAGTGCTACCTTGTTATGCCTGTAGCGCTACCGAGACAGTTATGAGGCCAAAACGTTGTCGTTTGAAGAAAGATTCCGCGGATAATTATTATTTTTAATTAGTTTCATTAGGGTTAAACGTGTTTAGGTATAAATATGTTTAATTAGACGAATTAGGGTTATGTTTTTCATTACCTAGGTTAATTTTCTCGTAAACAGCCGCTGCTCCTCCAGTTTTTAAGTTCCAGATTGAAGTTCCTACATTGTTCCATTGATTTCAAGAGTTGGATTGTTGTTCTACGCGTGGTGATTAATTATGCTCGTTCTCGCAAACTTTCGGTAACATAGTTAATCATTATTTCAGTTTTAATTGCCTGATTTTGTCTAGATCTAGATTAAACTCGATTCTTGCGTTTTATTTAAGTATTGTGAGTAGTCGATTAGAGCGCGGCTGCGGGGAGGAGAAATCCGTGATTAATCTAAATAGTGTTTACCTCGGGTTGAACTAATCGTGTTTGATGCAATTTTAGGTAATAGAAATGTTTTTCTAACGAACAAAAACCCAGGCATTGCCGGATTCCGAATGAGCACGTGATTGGTAACAAGCGGTGCGCATTTGTTAGAATCCATTTTCTTAAAATCTGAAATCAATTAAACTTTTACTTGTGGCCCGAGTGAATATTAAATTAGGTTAATCGCAGATGCCGATCCCCCGCGGCTGTGCTCTCCTTTAAGTTCATAAGTAAATTCAATTAACTTTAGTGCGTTAAATTAATCAAATCCAAACAAAGGGGTGGCTACCTAGAGCCAATTAAATTAAAATCTCACTAAGTTCGAGTCCATCACCGTTCACCGTCTCTGTGGTTCGACTCCGGTACTTCCGGATTATCTTGCTACACCGATAGTCAGTCCTACGCTTGGGGCGCATTTTTAGTCTTTATTTGTTGGATACCCATTTGGTCAAGCACTAACCAAATAGAATATATGATGGTGGAAGATAAAGTATGCATAGGGATATGGTTAACTTGTTTCAGCCCTTAGAGAACCTCCAGCTAGACCACTAGTTTAGAAGCTCTGCTACTGATGCAGGTATAGCCTAGTCAATATTCCACCATAACAGGAATTTACACCAAATACCCCATATCTTGGACATAGTAGTAAAAGATGGTATTGGGTTTCACTTCATTACCACAAAAAGATCACATAGCCTCTTGAATACCCAAAAGTCCCAGATAATACATCATGTTTGCCATTTGACTCTGCTTTTCTATGCCAACTAGCAGAAGAATTAGACCCTAGGGGGGTGGGTGGTGAATTAATCCAAACACGAGGTGATGATTACTTTGGATACGGTGTCTGTGTGTCACAAATTTTCCCAAACTAGGATAGATTAGTGACCAGCCAACAAGACTAATCCGATAAGGCCTATACGTTAATTTAAAGTTCATAGAATTTAATTGACCATCTAGTTACACCTTTAAGGTTATTCAGAGTTTAGTGGAAGCTTTACATTTGCATAACTGAAATAACTCTAAGGACGTGCATAACTGACCATTCATTGTACGTATTTAAAAACACACATGTCTATTATTTATTACAAACTTCAAGCGCTGGCCCAAACATGGGCTAAACAGTATTAAAGAGCAACATCTTATACGTGCTCCATAATAGTGAATAAAAAGGAACATCCAGCTCGTTCATCACCTAATGTCTATTTGGTCTTGCTTTACGTCCTGGCATGTTGCATAGCAACATCTGTTAGTGAAAAACTAGGGTGAATTAAGACATAAAAATCTTACAGGTTTGCCATGACTTAATCTTTACTTATAAGCAGTTCATTAGCATGTTAACGATGTTCGTAAATTGGTCCATAGGCCGTGGCTGAAGACACGGTACATTGTTCATATTTTCCATAACCCGTGGGTTATATCATTATTTGATCCAACAGTTTATCATGCATTGTAACAGAATCAACCAACGGGTGTATATGTCAGAACTAATAAAGGGAGCGACGCTTGAATAAAAATACAGAATTGACATGACGTCATTTGATACTACCTGGCCGTGGGACCCGGTCTTATTTCAAACACCGCTTGTCACACCCCCAGCAGTCAGGAAATCATTGGGTTCCACGTGATATCAATATATGATCATTCTTAACAAGCTCATGAATTTATAATATGGTATCACATGCTAATCAGTCATGTGTCATGCGTAAGCATGGTTTCAATATAAATGATCTTTAAACAAAATTTAGCAATTTCACATGCTCATTCACGTTTTTAAACATATAAGTAGGACAAGCACCTCAATACTCACCTTGGACTGAGTGAAATGGTCACAACGTGCAATCCAATCTCGATGTCGCGATTGGTGGACATTGTTGCCTATCTCAAATCTTTAGGAAGGTCATGGAAGTATGATCTGAAAATCATGCATGGTGAAAAAGGTAATAATAAGACATTTTACAAGAATGAAGTAAAAGTTTCTTGGCTTCTATGAAGTTTAAGGTTGAGTGACAGCGTCTCTAGCCATGCTAGATTCCTTGACAGCGTCGATCTCTAGCCATGCTAGATTCCTTCTTATTGTATGAGTTATTATACAAAAAGTTAAGGAAGACCAATTCATTTACACATTAGAGGTCAAAGGTGAGGCAAAAAAGCGAATGTCGCATGAGATCGGTTTAAGGCATTGTTTGTAGAGTTTCAGGGACTTGTGATAGATAATTTTCCAATAGAACTAACTCCTATCCATCCAACATGAAATTGATATATTTTATGGATCAAGTTTCCAACTATGTCATGGTACCATATTAGTTAGGAACAGTTTCTAATTTTCTAAGAACATATTAATGAGTCACTACAGAAGGATTTAATCTAGGAAAATACGAGTTTGTTTGCCATGCCAGCCTTCCTAATTCTAAAAAAAGATGGGGTTGGAAAATGTCCGTTGACAATAGAATCATTAAGAGAATCACAATCAAATAAAGGTTTTCAATTTCAAGGATGGATGACATATTAGACAAAGTAGGTGACTTGAAGGTGTTCTTAAAGATAAATTGAAAGAGTAGCTATCACCAGATTCCTTTCAATTTCGGGGTTGGGTGGAAATAGACTTAAAAAATCGTGAGAATTTTTTCATACTAGATTTTTTTTCACTTCTCAAACCATTATGAAATATGTCAATAGAATGGACTTTAAAGAGTTTGTGCGCAGAATGACTATTTTGCCCCTAGTCGGGCGAAAGACACAAGGAATAATCTAAAGGTCAACATACTTCACCGAAGATATTTTCAAGTACTGCATAGGCCTATGAACATATTTTGGATTGCATTTTGATAACCTCTGAAAGTCCGGCGGAGTCTGAGTACAAGTAACTATTTTGTCCATAGATGGGCGAAATGTCAGGAATGAGCTTCATATGTATGCAAGGATGCTAACATATTCCAATATCTAATTGGGCCATTCTAGGAGGCTCGGAAAAAGTTTGAATGCAAAAAAATAATTTCGTCCTTCTAATCGAACGGGGACTGAGAAAGGGCAAATCAAGTCGGGATGACTTTACTGTCCCCATTTTCATGGCAAATCATAATATGAGTCTAATGACATAACTCAAAGATCATTTGAATGTCCAAAGAACACACTTGGAAAAGCTCGACAAGTCAACATGCAAAAATACAATTTTGACCTTACATAGACAAGGACCAATAGCATTTTTCACGATGCAACGTTATTGCATAACGCCAACCTCATGCCATCAATACAGTACGATGATACAAGTCCATTGGTAGTGACTAGAATAAAATTAGGCGACGTCGACCCCTTTCGACTGTTTAGAATGATGTTTTGAAGACATGTTTCACGAGATGACGTGCTCAGACCAAAGAACGTTATATTATTAACCATTTGATGATACCAATCTACTGATTGTATTCGAGGGTCAATTTGACTTCGATTAAAATTTCTGGGCCAGAAAATAACATTTTGGAATTTTAGGGTCAAAGTGCAATTACAGAATATGATGTGCATCCCGTGAAATTAGCAGACCTGCCACATGAGCCTAGCATGGCACACATGCCTTCAAAGGCACATAAGTCACAAATGGCACTCTTGGATTCTAAAGCGCATAAGGCACGAATAGCGCACGCGCCTTTTGTGGCAATATCCTTGAAAATTTTATAGAATTTTCTTCCTAATTGTTAACAATTTCTTTTATACCTTTTTTTTCTCTCCTGAAGTCAAAACTCTGTTCTCAGTCAAAGTTGCCTCCTCTTCAAAGTATTTGCAAAGTCGTTGTTTGTAGGGGATGCTTTGCATTTGTGAGGATCCAAGAAAATATTTCGTCTTTATTTTGATGTTTGGAATGTCTTGCGGTGATTAAAATTGATATTGATATGAATTGGGAGAGTTGAATGATTGATAAAGATGAATGTTAATGAAGAGGTGAAGAGTGAAGAATGAAGGAAGGGTAAACAGTCAGGGCGCACACGTAGGGTGGTGGGGGGCTTGGTGACCAGTCAGGAGAAAAAAAAATTTGGTCAATGGTTGTAGGTGAGGTCTGCGTGACTGGTCAGGTGCTTGAGCATTAGGTCAAGGTTTTGCGTGACCTGACGGGGTGACCAGTTAGGAAAAACAACAGATTTAGGCACTAGCGACCCGTGACCGATCAAGCTAGTCAGACACATGTTTTTAAAGTTGATTTGGATTTTTTTGACACAACCTATTTTTTTCACATCAGATTTCTTCACCTACTCTCTAGGAAATCATTTTCCACACTCCCTCTCCACCCAAATACTTGATCTATCTTCAAGATCTTTCTAATTTTTTCAATGATCCATCCAAATACCTTGGGATCTTGCCATTAGAGATGAGTATTTTACTTGGAGAAGACTTTGGCAAGCTCTTTTTCTCCATTAAAACTAGGATTTCACATTGGAGCTCAAAATTTAGATTTTCTCTTTGAGGTAGGAATTTTTCTTATTTCTCTTAGTTGTTTATGACTTGTTTTTGGTAGTACTTGAGTTTATACTTTGTTTTGAAGTATTTGTGTGCTATTGGGTATGATATGGGAATAATAGTAAATGATCCTATGCTTTGGGTTTATTAGATCAACCTAGATAATTATTTTACCATATGGATGAGTTGAGATAAGATGTCCTTTTATTCATTTGAGGTTATGATTGATGAATTGATGAACATGAAATTTGAGTTTGATGCGTGACATATGTGGATACATGAAAAAAATGCTATTTGTGGACTAGATTTCCTTACGAAAATGCTAGGGTAATTAGGCTAGACTTCCTTTTGAAAATGCTTGGATGATCGAACTAGAATCCTATGGAAATGATAGGAGACTTTGAACTAGACTCCTCCAAAGAAACGCTAGGTGACATGAAATAGAATCCAATAGGAACTCTAGGCATGATATGAATTGAATGCAACTGGGAGACGTACCCAAGTAGTGAAGTGATGTAATGGGGGTAAATTATGAAATTACCTTAGCCCATGAACCATTTGATGGACACTTTGTGCAAAGAATTTGCCCTTTATCATACATTCTTTGAATTATGTAACATAGATCATTTGCCATGCCATATAATTTCATATGCGTGTAAGATTGGCTTCGAATTTCTCTACTAGACTTGTCAGCTCACCCCTCTTGTCTTCTCAAGTGACGTTCCAGGACTTTAGCATGAAATGCATGACATGCATTGAGTGATACATGGCTTTTGAGAGCTTTTATCGAAGTGTTACTGAACATTTTGAAAGCGTATTTTTTGAAGATGTAATTTAACTCTTTTCTTTAGTATTCTTTTGTTTAGTATAATGTGACCTCTTATGTAATTAAACATTATTTTGATAAATTTGTGCTTGGATTGCCCATGGTATTGCAACATATTTTGGGGCTGGGTTTGTAAATATTGGGTTATGAATGGAAGGCTTGGATTATGGGTTTATTATTGATTGTGAGGTTTTTTCTAAATGGATAATTGTAGTTTTATTATGTTAAAAATTGAGGATATGACAACGTTGCTGCCCTTATTATACACCTGGTGGGACCTTTTATTTGATTCCTCCATCACCTCCATAGATGCTACTCAAGATATGCCTCGCATTTATAGTTGCGACCTAATTCTTTGACACACAAATCGAGTGGCTCATATTCCACAATTCTAAATGCTCAAATCCTGGTCATTGTTGCACCGTAACTGCTTTGAATGCACTTTTAGACTACTTGAAAATGTTATCAGAATTGTCTGGCTGAGTCCCAAGGCGTATCGATATTCACGCATCGTCGTGAGGGTTGCAATGATATGGTTGGCTTGACTTGATTTGGTTTCCATATAGAGAGGAGACTAGAGATTTGTAGTTTTTAAAGGACAAAACTTCTATTTTACATGTGAAATTCATCAAGACTTTCCAACGGCGGCCCTTTTGGAGCGATAGGATAAAATAGGATATAAACAATTAGAATTCCTAACATTCAGATATTACTCTAGTCCTTATGTTTAAGGTCTTCTTAGTTTGTCTTGTGAATTTAAGAGTTGTTAGATAGGACGAGATCTAATAAAGCACATATGTTAGAATGATACCTAACGCACCCGTTTAGTAGAACGATATCTGGTTGTTCTTTCTCTATAACGTTGCTTCATTTTGCTTGACTCAATGCATGACAAATTAGGCAATCGAACCAAATTTGCATGCCTTCACTTATGAAGACTATATGTGAGTAATAACAAGTCCATGGTACACACCGTGTGGATACATGCACAAATGAGAAAAACAAAGCAATGCCAAGCGTTCCGTCAATCAATGTTTAGTGATAGATGAGGTCCTTTCTTTATCATCTTGGGTCAGATATGAGTATCTTTTTTTCTCGCAAACCAATGATGCTTATAGTGCCCCACTAAATTAAAAAAAATTATATTACTACTTATAAGAGTCTAAATTACAGTACGCTCAATAGTAATAGATGTATTATTTACTTTGTCAATCTACATGTACATGATACTCAAACTGCCGCACAAATCTAGGCAAGAATTTGGGTTGGCATGAACGCCCGCACCAACCACCACTGGTCTTTCTCACTTGTTTCAAAATTCTAATGTTTCTGCCGGATCTTCATAGTTCTCGCCTATGACGGAAGACGGTTCTGAGCCTAGTCAACGAAGGTGTGAACAATGAAACGTCCACAACCATATGAGTGACCGCTAGTCCATCGAACCAAGCAACCAATTACACCAGTTTGAACCCATTGGGCCAGAAGCTTCACTCCGCTCCGCTCCACTACATTCGGCTTCTGGCCCTCTCCATATGCGCTACAAGTTCCAACAAAATGCCTCTTATGTCAATTAGTTTTATTCATCATATTGACTACGAACTTCAAAATGCACCTCTGTAATTCTGCAACTCACATGAAAAGACATCACATATCGTTGTGATAAAAACATGATAAAAAAACTCATTATAAAACGTGCAATAGTACATACAAAATTTAAAACATAATAACTAAGTCGGGATTCAATTGGCATATTTTCCAGACGTAACAATATTTCATAACTACTAAAGTCACTAGACTCACTCAGCTTTTCCCACTAAAATTAAAAATTTTGCGAGCAGAAATAGTCTAAACCAAATGAGTTGTTTCTCCCTGGAGTCAATATGATCCCATCATTCCTATCATTTTTTTCACCAAATCATTCTAACCATTCAATACAATAATTTTGTTGGTCTCTTTTCTCTCTCTCTCTCTCTCTCTCTCTCTCTCTCTCTCTCTCTGATATGATGTTGGTGAGTTGGTGGTTAGATAAATGATATTGGGAGAGGATGAGAAATCCATATATAGGAAGTGGTGAGAATCATAATAGGTTTTCTTTGTGTGGTGGGCAATGGGTCAAAATGAAGCACAATTGGTTTCAATTTGTGGTGGGTTGATTGGACTCAGTGAAGACCCCTTCTTCCCATTCATTTGGGAATCGTCAAAATGCACATCCCACCAGTGAAATTTCTTCAACTCTCTCATCTTTTCAACCTTTAGGGCTTTTTTTTATATTTTATTTTATATAGAGGAGACACATTCTATTTCAAGATGGAAGGTCGGCCCCTTTTGACCTTCTGAAATGATAGAAGCAACGTGTGGACCCCAAACTCTGGTTGAAAAATTATTAAGTGCTATAGTCGCACCGCATTGCATCGCATCACAACGTAATATTTTGTGTTCCTTTATCACAATATATACGGGAAAGGGGATAAAAAAGAAACTCACAGATGTTAAGCTTTTCAATCGTTTTCGAAGAGGAGTACCGTCGGTGGAAGGAATTGGCAGTGATGGGCATAAAGAATGGAACCCAATTTTGACTTTTAGTGGCAATGAATGAAAAGGAGAGAAAGGAAATACAGTGAGGCGGGAAGAAAAAATTATTGTGATTGTTAATTGTGCTTAAAATGAAATAATTGGAGGGAATGAGATTCGAGGATGAGGGTAGATAAAGAATTCATTGTGATTGTTGTGGATTTTCTTATGAAAATGATATTTCCCTGCACATTTTGTGAGAAAAAGTTAGGCAAGCTCAACAACTTTAGAAGGTTTGTACGAGAAAATCTGCTTTCCAATACTTTCTAAGACTTTTTTGCATCTCACTAATCAAACGGAGCCTAATTTATTCAATGAATAGGTCCAAGCATTATCAATCATTCATTTCACACACAAGTATTGTGAGATTATATTTTTCAACAGCGCCCAAGGCCAAGTGTACAAAATTCAAACCCAATGTGTGATGATAAATAATCAGACTAAGTCATATCTCACGAAAACTGAATACTCACTAGCCTAGGGTTTGACAAGATCTGAATTTTTTTTTTCTCGAAAAAGAAAGATTTATTAATCTAAGTAAAAGATTACAAAGATCATTAAATAGATTTCAAGCAAACGCATCATTGCATCAAACAAGATGACAAGATTTGGAATTGCATGTAGTACACCTAGAGAAGTGCCATTTGTAGCATTGGTCTTCCTTCAAATCATTAGGCTCTTGACTCATTACTATGAGATTCCAACTTGACGAAAAGTTATATCGTGACATTGTGGACTCTATAATTTTCGCTATCATATATTTGTGCGAAATTTTACTGTACGTGTCTCACATAAATATGTGCGATACGAGACGTTTGGATACTTCTCTAAATGATAAGAGGCAAGAAATGGTGGACGAGTCCACATGATTGCCTTATTAATTCCTGTGTCAAATTTATTTTAGAATTATAATTTTCTATCAAAAATTTTAAAGCTACATAACTGCGGCTGATAAACTTTTTCTATATAAAAAAAAAATTCTAACCCTCGCTCATACTAGTTAAGACTGTTTTATAAAAGAAATCACCATATCATCTTGCATTAGTTTTAGCAACACTTCAATTTTTACCAATTTTATTTTGCATTTTCAAATGGACATGAACGTACAAGATTGTATGCAATGGTAATCATATATTACCATATTCTCATAATTATATAGGTTGATCGAAAATATTTATAATGATTCTTTATGGGTTTTTTTTTTTTTTTTGCATTGTCAAAAATTAATATCGTACGTCTTTCATATGTTATATTTTTTTATATTTTCTCACTAAACATTGAAATCATGTGGTCCAGTCCTATCGTTGTATGAATATTTTTGGTCATTGCTAGGTTAGGGAGTAGATAGAAGAATAAATGCAATAAAGTTCTTGTCTTCTTCACTGCAGACTTATCACACTAACTGTCGTCATCCCAAGTTATATTAGCCTTGAATTTTTTCTTCTTTCTCAGTTTTGTTTCCATGCTCACTCACCATATGACCATACTCATAACATCCACATCACTTTGGTCGTGAGGGCTGTCCTTTACTCTCTTTTTCTCGGATGGTTTTGATTTATCTTTACCTTTCCTTTTCCCACCGTTTTGATTTTTGCTTTTGAAATCATTCTCAACCAAAATTCTTAGAATTGTCTATGACTAAAGTCACGGCTTTAAGGTCGTACTCATTCACGCTATCTGAATTTTTTTTTCATCTGTTTGATTTCTTTTGAAAGAAACAGGCTTAGCTGTAGTTTTTGTTTTATGCGGTTCAAACTAGCTTGTCTTGTAAAATGTTAGCCTCATATGTTTGAAGAATTCTTATAACCTCTGTAACAGATATAAGATGAAGTTTCTTCATAGCAAGTATAAAATGGTAATTTAGGTTTTGAACTGAGGTGGCAAAGATCTTAAAATCATATTAATAACTTTAAACGGGTGTATAAGTTCAAGTAAATTGAAACGTGATTCAACTTTGCATAAAATTAATTGAAGGTTCCTTCATTCTCATGAGCTCTAATTCTATATTAATTCGTTGGAGCTTGGATTGCTTTACAAGACAAACCAACTGACGCACGAAGTAATTAATGCAAGAAAAAAAAAAGTAATTAATGCAAGGAACACCAAGAATTATGTGAAAAAAACCCCAAATGGGTAAAAACCACGGAGAGTTATCGTGCATTAAAAAACATCATGTGATGACAAAAGATCTCACTCAATAACTATGAATCTTCACTAATTAACATAAGATCTACTTGCTGAATTATTGTTCATCGTGCCTGTGAAAAATTGCCGCCGCCATCAATCCTCAAGCTTTCCGTATCCTTTTTAGAAATCTACTAAACGAAGTCAAAGAACTGATTTATTAAAGAAGAAAAGCTCTTAGAGAAAAAAGATGAAGATCAAAGATCTGAAAGTTTCTCCAAGATTCACTTAAGAACACATTGTACAATTGAACAGCTCTCAAAATAAATCTCTCAAGCGTAAATACGTCACTCATGTAGGTTTAAAAGAGAAGTTCGTGCATATTTATAGATCTATTAGCCGACAATAATTTTCGTGGGTTTGAAGTTACTGGTCTTAAAATAAACTATCTAAAATCTTCAATTTCTGGAGTTGGATGGGATGAAGGTTTTGTTTAGTCTTGTGCTCAGGCACTGACGTGTAAACCTGTTGTTCTTCCTATTAACTACATGGGCCTTTCTTTGGGTGCCAGTCCAGTGAGAATTAGTACTCGGAGGCTTATTCTTGAGAAGGTCAAGGCCAGACTGTAACGCCCCATGTAAACCATTGACCCAATAACTTGTTGGAGCCCAACCACGTGGCCCAAAATACTTAAGCCCAAGTTGTTAGTAGTAGTTTACATGGTTTCTTATACACTCAGGATCACCCATGTAGACTTTCGATGTGGGACGGGACATCACAATCTCCCCACCTTTAAGACCTTGCGCCCTCGCAAGGGGTTCAACACTAGAGTCACCACGGCCTAACCCCGGGTTTGTTCTCTAGTAACCAAACAAAGTCCCAAGCCCACACTCGATCGTGTACACAGGTCGCTCTGATACCATTTTGAGCTTATGGATCCGAGTACGTAACGGACCCAGCTTTGATACTATATTAGTTGAATGAGAGGATTCGAGTGCATAATGAGTGCGTAAGGGACCCACTGATACCATGGTACAAACCCATGGGCCTAATTGTAACGTCCCATATAAACCACTGACCCAGCAACTTATTGGAGCCCAACCACGTGGCCCAAAATGCTTAGGCCCAAATTGTTAGTAGTAGTTTGCATAATTCCTTATATACCCAAGATCACCCATGTAGACTCGATATGGGACGAGACATTACAATCTCCCTACTTTTAAGACCTTGCGCCCTCGCAAGGGATTCATACTAGAGTCACCACGGCATAACTCCGGGTCTGTTTCTTAGTGACCAAACAAAGTCCCGGCCCCACACTCGATCGTGTACACAGATCGCTCTGATACCATTTGTAACGCCCCATGTAAACCACTAGGGATGGCAATTTCGTCCGATCCGTTCGAATCCGCTTCGATCTCCGCTCCGAACGGAGCGAGGATTCGGAGTTTTTTTCGGGGATCGGGGCGGGTATGGATTTTTTTTTTAGAAAAAATCGGGGATCGGAGCGGATTTGGAGGTAAGTCTATCCCCGCTCCGCTCCGGTCCGAATCCGTTCTCCGATCCGTCTCCGATCCGCTCCGCTCCGTCTCCGATTCGCTCCGCTCCGCCTCCGATCCGCTCCGCTCCGTCCCCGAATATCCGGGGTAAAAAAAATTACAAGAATACTACAAATAATTGCTACTTACGTTAAAAAAAATTGGAGAAAAAGTAGAAGAAAAGATATAGAATTAGTAAATCATAAATTAAAAAATTTATTAAAAGAATATTTTGGTAGCAAATAGAGAGAGACAATAAAAGAAATAAAAATGTCAAAAATAAAAAAACAATTACTATATGAAAATTTCTTTGGGATGCAAAAAGTAGGTAAGGTTGAAAATTTCTTTTGATTGCAAAAGTAGGCAAAGTTAATTTTCTTTGGGATGCAAAAGTAAGAAAAACTTTTACAAAAAATTGTACCATTAAAAAAATATGAATCAAATATAACGAAGTATATGTCATACATTGCGTTTTTACAAAAAATTGTATCATTAAAAGAATATGAATCAAATATAACGAAGTATATGTCATACATTGCGTTTTCTCATATTGGAATATTTGTGGTCAATGGTTATTGAGTAAAATGATGCGTATTCATGTGCTTGCTGGCTTGGTAATTCCATGTATTGTTGATGTTACTCTTGCCTTGATAGACGGGTCCAACATTTTGTCTTTGTCAATGTATTCCGGAATAACCGAGAGATACAATAAAAATTCGGATCTCCGAATCCCCGCGGGGATCTCCGAATCCCCATTTGGAGCGGGGATGGAGGACCAAAGTAGATCTCCGACGGGGATCGGAGCGGATTTGGGGATTGATAGAGGGTTCGGAGTTCGGAGTCGGAGGTAGCCACCTCCGCCTCCGATCCGCCCCGTTGCCATCACTATAAACCACTGACCCAGCAACTTGTTGGAGCCCAACCACGTGGCCCAAAATGCTTAAGCCCAAATTGTTAGTAGTAGTTTGCATAATTTCTTATATACCCAAGATTACTCATGTAGACTCGATATGGGACGGGACATTACACAGACTGTCCTCTTGGAAGAGCAAACTTTTGTCCTACAAGGGTAGATTAGTTCTTATAAAATCAGTGTTGAGAGCAGCCTCCCCATTTATTACCTTTCTCTCTTCAGATTGCC